>LNAC01000035.1:1255622-1287299 GCA_002007465.1 Ailurus styani | reverse complement strand
CCCCACGGCCCCCCGCCCTGCCCCTCAAGTTCCTCATATCAGAGAGATCATATGATAACTGCCTTTCTCTGATTGACTTACTTCGCTCAGCATAATTAGGCACAGTTTTTTAATCCCCACTTTACAAACGAGGGCACGAACGAAAAGCAAAGAGCCTTGACCCAGGAGGGCTTGGGATTCAAACCCAGGCAGTTTTGACACCACGGATTTCGTCAGACTTCCGTCCAAACTCTGATACTGAAGGGGCAACTGAGACCCACGGAAGTCCAATGGCTCTTCCGAGGTCGCACAGCCAGTAGGGGACACAGTGCAAGCCCATCGGTTCAGGGCTGCCTGCATCCTGGAGGACAGTAGGGACGCCCCGGTGGCCGGGCGGCCGACCCTGCCCGCCTGGCCAGGCCGGGCAGCGCCAGCAGAGCCGATGACTCAAAGGGCGGGGACTCCTTCTGCCGCACGGCCCCGCCCGGTCCCGCTGCTCCGAGGATGCGGGGCTCTCGGGCTGAGCGGGTGGCAACTTGTCTGAGTGAAACCGGGGAAGCGCTGCCCCCGGCGCTTGGCGAACGGCGAGGGGAGCCCTCACTCCGGCTGCGCGTCGCGACGCCGGCGGGGCCGGGCGGTCGGAGGGAAGACGCCCCGCGCGCGTGTTCCGCCGCGCTCTCTCCCATTGGTCCGTCGGGCCCCGGGGGCGGGATCTTGAGCAGCTCTCTCCCGAGATTGGACGACATCGGCCTCGGGCCCGCCTCCAGCCGCGGGCGGAGGAGGCGGGAGCGGGCCAGGCGGTCACAGGTCGCGGCGTGTGGGAGCAGGCGGCGGGGGGCGGGGGCGGCGAGCTGGGCTGGCCTGGGCGGCCTCGGCTCCCCGCGGCCCTTCCCACCCAGCCCGCGGCTCCTCCTCGCCTGCCTCTCTCGTTTCGTCCCGGTGTCCGAACGCTGGGGACGGGGGCGTTCCCCTCTCCTCAGCTACGGGCTCTTAATGGCGGCGTCAGGCCCCCGTCCAGATTGTGCTCCCCTTCTCTCAGATTGGAGCACTTGATGGGACTCTTCCCAGCTTTCAAATCAGGGATGCTCCCTGCCGCTCGCTACAGCCTGTCCCTGCAGCACGGACCTGACCCTCCCTGCTTTCCTGTCCCCTCAGATCTGAGTTCTTCAGCCTCCCGCCCCGCGGCCCCTTCCGAGCGGCCTCCGCGCCGCCTTTGCGCTCTCCTGAGCCTCCGGGGACCAGACCAGTCTGTTGGGGGCCACCCTGGTGGGAGAGCTGGACCCCCACCCCCCAGCCTCTCACCTGGAGTCCCTGGCTCCAGAGTCTTGCCTGTGGGTCACTGAGACAGCCCCTGAGAGGTCAGGGCCCTAAATCGGAAGCAAAAGTCAAGGTCTCCGTAAACCCTAAGCCAGTCCTTGCCCCATCCCTCCACCAATAACTGGAAGAGCCAGGAGGAGTGTCACAGGGGAACTTTATTGAGAGGAAACAGGGTCACACCCAGCAGACACGCTTGCCCTGTCATCCCGGGTCCCACGCACTCTCCCTCACTCGCTCTCACTCAGTCTCTCACGCACTCGTCTCCAGACTCGGCCGCACAGTCCCGCTCTCAGACGCAAGGGTGGGACACTCCTCAATTCCTAAGATTCAGAGGCAAAGGGAGGGGGGCGGGAGGGGTTAGCGGTGGCCCGGTTGGCGGTGGGGTTTGGAGGAGGGGTGCGGAGAGCAGGGGCGGAAGGGGGAGCTGACCCCTGGCGAGGAGCTCCCACAGCTGCAGGCAGAGCGGGACCCCCCGGCTCCGGAGGGCTTCAGCTCCGCCGGCCCCTCTCCTCGGAGCTTTCGTGAGCAGGGGGCAGAGCGTTTGGGGAGAGGGGCCGGGCCCCCCGCCCCGTACTAGTCCTCTCGGCCACGGCCACGGGCGGGTTGCTGGGGAGGGCAGGGCGCGGCAGGGAGGGGGCGGCGCGGCTCAGCTCTGGGGCTCCTCGGGCGCCTCGCCCGCCTCTTCCCCGGCGTTGTCGGCGGTCCACAGCGTCAGGTTGTCTCGCAGCAGCTGCATGATGAGGGTGCTGTCTTTGTAGGAGTCCTCGCTGAGGGTGTGCAGGTCCGCCATGGCCTCGTCGAAGGTGGTCTTGGCCAGTGAGATGGCCTCCTCGGGGCTGTTGGCGATCTCGTAGTGGAAGACGGAAAAGTTCAGGGCCAGGCCCAGGCGGATGGGGTTGGTGGGTGGCATCTCCTTCTTGCTGATGTCCATGGCTTCCTGGTAGGCCGCCCGGGCTGAGTCAATGATGCGCTTCTTGTCGTCACCAGTGGCCACCTCAGCCAGGTAGCGGTAGTAGTCGCCCTTCATTTTCAGGTAGAACACCCGACTTTCGGCATCGCCTGCCTCCTTGATGAGGTGGGTGTCCAGCAGGCCCAGCACCGTGTCACACACGCCCCGGAGCTCGGTCTCCACCTTCTCCCGGTACTCACGCACCTCGGGGCCCTTCTCTTCCGAGCTCTCCTCGTTGCCTTTCTGCTCGATACTGGACAGGACCCTCCAGGCAGCCCTCTGGCCACCCACCACATTCTTGTAGGCCACTGAGAGCAGGTTTCGCTCTTCGCAGGATAGCTCCTCGCCCTTTTCCACGGCGCTCTTCATGAAGGCTGCCATGTCCTCGTAGCGTTCAGCCTGCTCGGCCAACTTGGCCTTCTGGATCAGACTGGCTCTCTCCATGACTCTGGTGACAGAGAGACAGGCGGCGGGCTAACTGGCTGCCTTGAAACCAGTGCCGGATTCTGTGGCTCTCCTGCTCTCTGCCTGCCTTTTGGCTGGACGGCCCGGCCCCAGAGAAGGGTGGGGAGGGACAGAGGGCGGGGCTGGGGCCCAGGACCTGCCTCCCTCTCTCCTCTTCTCCCCACACCCTTTCCGGCTCTTCCTTAAAGGTAAAAGGCTGGGATATAGGGTGAGTCATAGGGGCCGTCAGCAGGAGAAATCCGGCAGGGCGTTGGCCCCACCTGTGCAGACACCTTTCCAGGCTCCAGGCTGCCCCCTCTTGTTCAGGGCTTCCATTACAAGAACGCCCGCATAGCTGCCCCAGTTTCTCAAATCAGATCCTCCTTCATGGTGTTCTTGCAGGGGCCAAGGATGGCTTCAGCCCACTGGCTGCTTCGGCCTAGCTAGAGCCCGTGAAGACAGGTGCACCCAGGAGGAGGGGGTTCTTAATCCTTCCGGGTACATTTCCCACCTTGGTTCAGGTGAGGTAATTATGTTTAGGTAGGGATGTAGTTTCTCAAGCACCTTCACATCCATGCTTGAATTTAATCCCTACTATGTCTCTGTGAGATGGGCCAGACTCTATTACTCCCACTTTAGTGATAATCCTAAGGGCTCGACGAGATTTGCTCCGGGGTCACGCAGCTACTACGCCCCCTGCATCCTACTTCCTTTGGCTTCTCTGGTCAAGACCTCTGCCTCGTGAGCTCCAGGCTGTATTTAGAAGTGAGATCCAGGCTTCTTCCAGAGTCTGCCTGAAGTGGTTCTATCCCCTGGTCATCACTCCCCCTCAGGGTTCCCTCTGAGTTCCCAGAATGCACAGGTGGCATGGCTCAGGGTGCCACTTAATGAGGTGTTTAACGAGCGGCCCCTGACGCTCCAGCCCAGCCTTTGTAATTAGTCACCCAGTAGGTTTGTTGGACACCTTCCCCATCACAGCACAATTTTCCCTTTCAAGTTGGTGGCCTGTTGCCACTTGTTTGAGGACCTACCCTCTGGCTCTCCACGCCAGGTCACCTACCCCCTCCAAGCCGCCTGCCATCATGTATCAGTGGGGCTCACACAGGGTGGGGGCCCAGCTTTCCTGGCTGACTCAGCCTGCCCTCTGTCAAAGGCTGGGAAAGAGGCCACTTGGGTGCTCAGCCCAATTTGGATCCCCGGGGGAGGGGGGACGCTAACACCTGGGGAGAGAGACGGGACCGAGATAAAGAAGGTGGTGGTGACACATACCATTTTGTTTTATGGTGTCCCCGGTGAGGGCTGCCTCCCCCAGCCTGCCTCTTAGAAATTCCCCTGTCCAGTCCCTTTGACTGTGGCCCTCCCTCTGACCCCTGGCAGAGGCCTCAGAGATGGGAGCCTTCTCTCTTGCCACCCTTCCATCCCTGTTTGCTGGGGTGCTGTTCTCATTCAGCCAGGAGTTTCGCCGGAAGGTGTTGGCACCGTGCCCGTGAGGGTGGGTTCCTCCTTATCTGCCCCACCCCTAGCCAAAGCTCAGATGGGGCTCAGGGGTGGGGCTCCCCTCACTGGGATCCAGCCAGCTTGATCTTTGTGCCAGGACCATTTCACAGGCCTGTCCCTCCCTGGTTCGTCTTGGTTGGTTCCTCAAGACCCACCTTCCCCTCCTGGAGGGAGGCTTAGGCCAGAACTCTGAGGCCCGAAGATGAGACCTGCCTCTTTGAAGGAAAAGTAGCAGCATGCTTGGGCAGATACAACAGGTTTTCCAAGGAAGCAGAGGGGATTTTAGGCTTGACATCTCTAAGGCTTTGCTCAGATGGGATCACCGACACAGAAAATGATGGGAAGGAAATGCATTAAAATACTAATTTAATAGAGCACATCTTTAGGTAGTGGGATTCCAAGTGATTTTTTTTCCTTTTGATTTTCCCATTTTCTTCAATGGTGGATATGTATTATTTTTCTATAAGAGATAGAATAGCCTGGTATCTTTGGAATCAGACTGCCTGGGTTTAATTTTTAGCAGCTGTATTGGCCTTGGCCAAGTGATTTAACCTCTGTAAGCCTCTGTCTTCCTAAGTGTAAAATGGGGTTTGTTGTGAAAATTAAATGAATTGATGGAAAAGCACTTAGTAGAGTGAATGGTAACTGTTATTATCATGTGAAAAAAGTTCAACCAATCTTATTATTATAATCACATACACTCAAGGCACTAATGTGGAGCTGGGTTCTGTGAAATGACAAAGGGTCCCAAACCAAGGCTCAGCCGAGGACTGGCCCCTGCCCAGTTGAGTGTCCTTAGGAGAAGGAAGACGGATAGTCAGATGCGCTCACTCAGCACTGCCTCCTCCCTCTCCGGCAGACATTCCTCTGGCCTACACAGGCCCGAGGCCCTCAAGGACCTTCCTTTGTACTAGTCATCCAGCTCAGGCTTTCCCAAGTCCTGGGGGGGGTGGGGGGGAAGCTGGAGATCCCAGAGCACCAGAACCCTGGAAGGCAGGGCCTGGCAGGCCTAGGAATTTTGGAGGTGTCTGTTTCTAGGAAGGCAACATTCTCTTCCTATCACTCAAGCCAGGAGACCCAGCAGTAGAGACCACAAGCTCCGTGCCCTCAGCACAGCCAGAAGAGAGAAGAGCGAGAGGAAGCCTCTTCCCTCCACCCCCCTCCCCTGCTGAGGCTTAGGGGTGAATCTGGGAGCCCGGCTACCTCCTGCCCGCTCTAGCCTGTTGATCCTGACTCAGTTCCTGTCTCAGACACCTCCCTTTGCCTCCAGGCCTCCGTTTCCCAAGTCCAGGAGCCCAGGCAGGCAGGAGGCGGCAGGCCCTGGCAGGGCATGGAGTTCCACCGTCAGCTGCCTGAGTCAGCAGGACAGGAGCCGGGGCTGCGGCCCAAGGGGGCTTTCCTCATCCTGCCTATGTTCCATATAGCATCTGTCCCGACAGCGGGTTCAAGAGGCAAGCAATCCTTAGCTGGTAATCACAGGCTTGTGACAGAGAAGGCAGCAGCCAGGTGCTGTCTAGCTCCACAGAGGACAGGACTCTGAGTCCAGCAGGAGGGAGAGATTAGAATCCAGCAAAGGGCTTCCTATGAAATTTTTCCAGCCTTGGAATGATCAAATTAAACAGGTGACTGGAGGGAGGTATGACACCTCTCCCCCTGGTGAGTTATAAACAAGAGGTCAGTTATCCAGCCAAGGGTTCACTCTACCAGTTGTCTTTGGGAGGGAATATTAGATTACCTTTAAGTGACTCAGCTACCCCGAGTCTTTTTCTCCTCAAGGCACTGTTGTTTAGAGCATCCCACGTCTCCTAGACCAGTCCAGTCTGGGACACAGTGTGGAGCTGGTGGAAAGAATGGAGTGTCAGGCTGTGGGACTGCATCCCAACTCTGTTCTAAGGCCTTCCGGGGGAAGGGAAGGTCCCTTCTTGCCTCTGAGCCTCAGTTTCCCCATCAGTACAAGGAGGCCAGCACAGATCACCCCTAAACCCTCTGATGGCTATGAATAACAGCTTCTAATTGGGTTCCTCCCTCTGAGCGCCCCTCCTCCGGAAGCAGCCCTTCTCATCCCTTGGGTAGTGCAGAAGGGTCAGAGGTTAGGGCAGAGATTGGGTTCAAATCCTAGATTTGCTGCTTTAGCAGCTGGGAGACCCCGCTCCACTCCTGGGCCTTCCCTTGCGCCTCAGTTCCCTCATCTGTAAAAAAGCCGACATCGCCTTCCTCATAGGTTTGGGTGAAAAAACGGGCCTGGCGCTCGGCTAGCCGCAATTATTTTTTAGCTCTTAGCACGCAGTGCGTGTACCCGCCTCGACGTGGGGCAGCAGCGAGGGTAAGCCCGACGCTCCGCACACCCGCCACCGGCCTCACCCCTGGACCCCGAAGTAAAGGCGGCGCCAGACAGCCCGGGGTATGGCAAGAAGAGGGAAGTCTTTATTTCGGTTAAAAAAGGTACAGGACGGCAGACAAGCGGCCCCCGGCCATGGACTCGGCAGATTTCCTCCGCCCAGCCCGGCTTCCTTGAGGTCCTCGGAAGAGCGCCGGGCGGTCAGAGCCAGCTCCGTCCCTCGGCGCCTGGGGCCAAGGGTGCAAGCGTCCTCCTTGCATCTTACCTCCTTGGGGTGGTGGGGATGGCGGGGCCGTGGGAACAGGGTCAAACCGGTTGTGCTTAGAACAGTCGCCGGACTCGTTCAGCGGCGTCATCAACCACCAACACCCCAGAGGCTCCCGAAGAAACCTGCTCCGCTCCGCTGTGGCTGTGCCTGATGCTAGGAGGGGGCGGGCTGCAAGGCCGGCTTCCTGGAGAGTCGCGACGCCTCACAGATCTGGGGAAGGGGGCGGGAAGTGGCAGGGGCCCAAGGTTCGGTGCCGACAGCTGCGTATATGGCTTTCTGCGCTCTGGCTGGCGTGGGGGGCTGGGGGGCAGAGGGGCCGGCCCCCGCCCCCGGAGGGGGGGGCTCTGGACAGCACGCGTGGGGGGCAGGCGCGGGGGCAGACCCTGGAGGCACAGACGGCGGCAGGTGGGCCACAGGTTAGGCCGGTGGAGGGGCCGCGGGCCGGGCTCCCGTCGGGCCGCTCCGGGCGAGGCAGAGAGTGGCGGTCCTCAGGAGGTCCTTAAGCCCCCGCGCACACTGGCGATCCCCGCAGGACAGCAAAGGAGGAGGAGAGAGAGGGTTAGCGGGGCGGCGATGGGGGAGAGGGGGCCTGCGGGGGTGCTGGCGGGGACCGGCGCTCCGCTGGCACCTGCCTCTTCCCCAGAGGGGCCGAGGCTTGGGCGGCAGGCAACGGAGCGGAGCGGGAGAGAAAGCGGGCGGGTGAGAGCTCAGCGGGGACGGAGAGCCAGGACACGAGTGCTAGTGGCTGGGGGCTCCTGCGGCCCGGGGCGCCCCCAGAGCAGTAAGGCCACCCTCTCCCCGACCTCACCCGTCACCTCCTGCTCCAGGGGGGGAGCTGCTCTGCGTGAAGCTACTTCCTCAGTCCAGAGCAGGGCTGGGCTCGTGGCCCTGCCCTCAGGCCCCAATAGAGCCTTCCGTTTCGGGGGGCTGGGGGGGGGGGAAGGCCCTGGCGGCCCTACCACCGCCAGCACACGCACCACACCACACACCAGACAGATGAATGGGCTCCATGGCGTTGGCAAGGCATGCGATGAGGGTGAGGTGGTGTGTGAGGGGAGCGGGCAGTGCTGGCTGACAGGGGTGATACGCTCTTACCAGCTAACCCTCTGCAAAGAGGCCTGTTAGCTCCCCTCAGGCCGTGCAGGAGATGGCAAAATCCTGACAGGTGTCCTCCTGGGGGAGATACCAGAGAGGCGGCCCAGGGTTATGGGTTGTCTGGCTGGGCCCTGCTGCCCAGGTGGGGCTGGGGGGCCAGGGAGGCTCTGGCTCACAAGCTGGAATCTAGGGTCTCAGAAACATTTTCTTAGCTGGGCAGTCCCTGGGGGTCACACTGAAAACACAGCGAGGAACAAGAACCTGGGAGTCTCCGAGTCCCTGAGGCAGGGGAACAACCGAGGGGACAAGGAGGGTACAGGAAGGCCTCTTCTGACATGCCTGTGGGGCCCTCGCCCCCTTGCTCGGCCTCCAGCAGACAGACTCAGCCAGGAGAGGAGAAAGACAGCCACGTCTCTGGGCTTCCTGCCTTCTGCCTCCCCAGGAAAGACCAAGTTTGGCTGAAAGAACAGAGGGCTGCCAGTTGGGGCCTCAGCAAAGAAAGAGCAAACAAAAACCAAACCAAAGCAAATCAACTCTTAAAAACAAAAATTTTATTACAAGCAGGAACAAAGGATACTGGCTTAAATAAAAGGCAGGTGGGAGTGCCCTCCTCCAGCCAGCTCCCTCCCCACTTCCCAGTACCACTGGAGCCTGGCCCAGGGTCCCGACACTAGGGCACAGCTGCTTCTCCCAGAGGGGACCCTCTGCGGCTGCCACCTCTTAGCTGCCTGTGACCCACTAGCCTCTGCAGCAAGTTAGGGGAAGATGCGAGGACTTCCTCGTCACTTTCCAAGGGCTTCAGGCCACCTGAAGGGCCAAGGAAGGGATAGAACAACTTCCTGTCTATTTTGACAAGAAGCTATAGTTTCCAGCAGAGATGAGACATCCTTTGAGTTTCTGGCCCACATTTAGGCCAACCTTCACTTGCCTCTTGGACCACCCTGCTCTTTCCTCCCTTTTCTCTGGACGGAGTCCTCCACTTGGCAGAGACTCCCTGTCCTCCGGCCACCGGCACTAGGTCCCATACTCAGAGCCCAGAGAAGGGAGTGCGGCTTGCGGGACGGCAGCCGCTCCCCACAGCCATTGCCCCATCCGCCGCGCCCAGCCTCAGCCTGTCTGGGCAGGTCCCAGGCTTCCTAATGTCCGAGGAGGAAGGAAAGACCGGAGGATGGGGGCTGAGCGGGGCGGGAACCCAGGGGGCCCCTATGATCAAAGCACCGGCTCCCTGTGGTGGCCACCGCTCAGGCTCAGGCCGCTCCTGCTGCTGCTGGCTGACAGCCCAGGGCGATGGCGGGGAGAGGGGCAGCCCAGGGGACGTGGGGAAGTGGGAGCCAGCCACATTCGTATAAGGGCACATGCGAACACACACACACACACTCACACACTCCCAGCCAGAAGTTCTCTTATAAATTTATTAAAACCAACTTGCCTTCTGATAACCCTTAACCTGGCACTACACAGATAGCAATGTGGCTGACATTTTTTTTTCTTCTTCCATTTAAAAAAATGCTATGTAGAAAAGAGGTCTATAAAATTGTGCAAAATACCCAGCATTAATAAACCCGTTTCAAGTATTGCCAGCATGAGAATAACCGCCCAGCCCAAGAACCGACTTGGGAGAGAGGAGGGGGGAGCCAGACTGGGGTCCCTTAGGGAACCCTCCATGGCTAGCGAGAGGGCAAGGCCCCCACTTCCTGGCGTGCTGGCCAGGAACCATGCAGGAGCTGAGGTCTTGGGTGCCTGGCTGGCTGCTGCAGCTTCCTCTGACACAGGCTGTCCCCCACCCACCCCCACCTCTGCCCTTTCTATCTGGAACCCCAGCTCTATCCTATTGGCCAACTCCATACAGAAAACAAGAATAAAAATGGAAGAAAGAACAATGATCATCACAAAAAGAATGAAGAAGCCCACACACCAAAGCAGCCCACGGAGGAGGCACCCTCTCCTATAGCCTGCTGAAGAGCCCGGATGCTCTTGGGTCCTGCTTCGCCCCCAGGCCCTGGGCTGAGCAGAGCCCAGCAGCTCCCCCACCTGGGAGGTAGCGCATGCAGTTGGCACCCTCGCTCACACGGGGCTTGCCCTGGCACAGCCAGAGACTTAGCATGGTCCCCTCGCGGCCTCAGGGGCCCTGGCCTCTCTCTCCTGTCACTCCTGCCACTGATCAGCTCGGGGGAATCTAGGGCCCAAGGCTGTGGGAACTTGGGCTTGGGGAGCAGAGGGTACAGCCATGGAAGTGTGGGGAAAGCCACGCAGGGTGGGAAATAAATACGAAAGAGTCTTTGGCGGCTCTGCTTCCCTTGGGTGGAATGGGGAGGGTCCCAGCAGGTGTGGAGGGCGGCAGGTGAGTGCGGAGGGGTGGACAGGCCAGCAGGTGGCAAGTGTGAGCCCAGTTCAGGGGTGGCCTCCTACCATGCTGGCTTCGGGCTTGGCTCCACAGGCTGGCTCATCGCTCCTGACGGGCGAGGGCAACACGGTGTCGGACTGCACAAATCCCCTTCGGTCAATCAGGCTTCCAAAACACAAGAGGGGACACGTGAGGGCCCCTGCCCGACACCGGTGATCCAGGCCAGGGGCCGAATGGCAGAGTCCACTTCCCAGCCAAGGAAGGACCCAGTCCTAGAAAGCCTGAGGAAGGGGAATTGATCTCCAGTTGGGGGTTCAAGACCCTTTCCTTTCAGAAGGGCCCTCTCTGTACTCTGGACACCTGGTTTTGGCCGCCAGATTGATTCACTGTTAATTCATAGCGGCCCGTTTTGCTGTCTGGCTGCCACAGAGCCCAGCTGAGGGGAAGAGCAAGGATGAAACAGTGTGATGCCCACTGTTATCCCCTGCCCCCCTACCCCCCGCGACAAGCATGACAGGCATATCAGGCAGGAGAAGCTGGGGACTGGGGGGGGGACAGTGTGCGGAAGGCTCTACCCACAGTGGCCACTGCAACTCAACTCCTGTCCTGGCACTCTGGCGCCCCCTGGTGTGAAGACAGAGGGCACGTCCCAGCGGGTCTGAGCCACCAGGCCTCTTCCTGCCCACCGGGTGAGGCCATCAGCACCAGGAGGGAGGTGCTGCTCAAGCATGGCCAGAACATTTGTTGTGGTGATCCCTGGGGAATAAGATTACACGGGGTATCTAACATTCTTCTTAATATTTTGTATTTAATTTTTTTTCTACAATGAGCATATGTGATAAACAATCACGTGGAATTCTTTTATGTGACAAACGCCTTGAGTGCACTCGGCAGGGGATGGTGGACAGAGGGTTTCCGTGGTGTGAAGAGAGGGCTGCTGCTTCCAGAACCTCTTTGAGAGGTGTGGACTCACAGGGCTGCCCCGCACTGGCCAGGCCAGGCCCTGTGACCTCTCCCCAGCACCCCAGCTTACCTGGGAGGTAGGGGGCCGCAGAGCACAGCGCAGCAGTTGGTGATAACACTTTTATGGCTGTAGGGATTGACGGAGGCCTCACCGCCCCTCTTGCTGGACCACGAGCCTTTGATCTGCCAGCAGGAAGGAGGTCTGAGTCAGGTACCTCCCTTTGCTTCCATTTGCTTTCCATTTCCTAGAGGCTGGGAAAAACTGGTGAATGCTGAAACCAACTCTGGACAGACTACTGGAGGGGACGTGTCTTGAACCCAGGCTATTCAGCGAGTGTGGGGGACTGCTGGACGTGGGGGGGACCTGGCAGAGAGGAAGAAGCCCTCATCAGGACAGAAAACCGAGCCCAGCCAGAGGAGCCTCCAAAGGCAACCTTTTGGGTGCAGCCTCTCTTCTCTGCCCAGCCACCCACGAGTGAAGGTCGTGCAAGGGGCCAGGGCTCAGGCTGACCAGGCTGCGAACCCTGGCTCTGCCACCCACACACTGATGACCCTGGACAGGCCACTTCTCTGAGTCTCAGTCCTCATTTGACAACTAGGGAACTCGATTACCAGCAGTGGAGCATTCGCTGAAACCCTGCCCGTCTCTTAGCGAAGCCAGCTATCGAAGGCACTGGGGAGTTTAGCAAGGAAGGATACCTGCTTGGCTTTAACCTGGAGTTTTCCAAACTTATTTGTCCATCACACATCTTTTTACTTAACCCCTGGTAGCATCCTGAAGAACTATGGGACCGCCTTGGGAGATGATGGCTGAGGTCATTTCTGTTCTGTACCAATCACCCAGCACACGATCCCCCATCAGGTGTGCTAAGTTCTGTTTCCTGGAATGACACGCTGTGGTTGAAAAATGTACTTTCTTTTGGTCACGGGCCTCTGAGCAGCATGTGATGGTGGCCCGGGCACAGATGCTCTCATTTGCTTTCTGTTTTCGAGAACAGAAAGGGGAGGTCAGGGCCAGCCCAGGGCCGGGCACACAAGGGTTGCTCAAACAATGCTTGCTGGCAGAGGTCTGCAAGACAGCCTCACAGTCCTGTCCTTGCTGTCCCCTCAATAAGAGAGCCGCAGGGATAGCCTGACAACCGTCACAGCTCTTCAGCCTCTAAGGGCAGTATGGTGGGGGCACAGCAAAGCATAGCCATGGCTTCTGGCCACGACCCTGGCTCTGTGTCACTTTCCAGCTGTGTGACCTTGGGGCAAGTCACTCAGCCATCAAACGGGAGAAAAACATCCCTTTTCCTTCTGCCTCAGAGCTGCCAAAAGGACCCCAAAAGAACTCTGGAAATGGTCACATGCTGGCCAGTGGAATGACTTACGGTGGAGTACTGCCTCCGGGTTCATGAGAAAGCCCATGCGGAGGGGCCGAGGCACGCAGGGGCCTCAGAAGCCCGCACTGGGTCTCCCAGGGCCAAGCCGTGGGCACTGGAAGGCAATGTCTGGCCTTCCGTCTCCACCCGTGTGATCCCAGCGGCCCGAGAGTCAGGCTGCACTGTGGCCACCCCAGGCCCCCTCGGCCTGCCTCCTTCCCAGGACCCTGCCCAGGCATGGGGGTGGCTCCAGCCTCACTCACGTCTTCGTTCGTTGTCAGGTTGGAGGCGACGAGGTAAGTATGAAACCCTGAGAGGCCCAGGATGGACCAGATGGAGAAGAAGCAGATCACCAACTCCAGCACAGTGAGCATGGTGGTCAAGGACCCACACGGGGACAGGGCTGGGAGCCTCCCTTGAGCCTCAGAGCTGGCCATGTTCCGCCTTCCTCCCCTATCCTTCCATGAGCTATTTCCTCAGAAAGGAAGGGAGTCTGTAACCTTCCTGTGGTCCGCTCGCCACTTCTCAGCAGAATCACCTCCCAGGCCCTAAGGAGGGCTTGGGGGCCTTTCCAGGGCAGGATGGGTGATGGACAGCAGAGGGAAATGAGGATTCCAGACACCAAGAATCCCATACAGGAAATGGTCCAGGGAGCTTGGTGTCTTAAGGGAAGACAGGGACTGTGACTCCTTAGAGTTCTTGGTCACCCCAGCCCCCTGATCATGCCACTGAGGATCACTTCTAGCCCGAAGGCGAACAGAAGCAGCTGGTACGTCAGATTGTTCTTGAGGACAAACACTGGCTCTACACCATTCCCCTCTGTTTACAGGAGGTGGAGGGACCCACCCCAGTGAGGGGGCCTTGTTCCCACCAGGGCAACCACCAGCCGACAAAGGATATCTTGCTGGCGTCTCCTTCAGAGTGGAGAGGAAGTTGCTTCCCTGAGAGCCTGGGGAAGGAAAACAGGACAGGGCACAGCTCAGAGGGATGCTGACCGCAGCCCCTTGACTTGGCCGAGCTCGCTGGCCCGCCCCTCCCGCTCCCCGCTGCCCCCAGCCCCAACTCACGCAGCGTCAGGTGGGTGACCACACAGGCGAAGATGAAGGCCGTCAGGAATGAGAGGGAGAGAATAAACGCGTAGAAGAAGCGGTAGTTCCGTCTCCCCACACAGTTGCCCACCCAGGGACAGTGATGGTCAAACCGTTCTGGAAAAGGGCCAGGGGAGATGGGTTAGCGTGCCTGGCCCGCAACCAGCACAGCTGTTCAGAGGCTGCACGCCGCAGCTGGGGCTCCACGCCGACCCACCCTGGCCCACTCATAGGTCCTCGGTCGCCCCCCGCTTCTGGACCTTTGTGACAGGTTCCTACTGCCTCATGTTCTCTGTCTCTTCACCTGGTAAAGGGTAATTCCCCCTTCGTGTCTCAGCTGCAAAGCCACTTCCTTACAAAAGCCTCCTCTGATCCCAGACAGGGTGAGGGGCCTCTGTTAGTGGCCCCGTTACTTATTTTTTTGCAGCTCTTCGCCCATGTGTTTACATACTTATTTATAATTAGGGGCCTGGTCGAGGACCCCTGCTTGACTATAAGCTCCATGAGGGGGCCTGTTTTGACCTCGCACTGAACTGAATCCCAGGGTCCAGCAGTGCCTGGTACAAAGATCCACAAAAAAGTACTTGTTGCCTGGCCTATGACCCTGGCCACGTGCCAACCACCAATGGTCCCCATTCCTTGCTCGAGAACTAGAGGCCCAGGGAGGGGCTGGGCTGCTCTGTCACTTGTGGGGAGCTGGCATGAGAGGCCCGCTCGGAGGGCTGAGCGCACACCAGCATGACGCCCCCCCAGGGCGGGGGATCACCCCCAGACTGATAAGGAAAGTCCTCTGCGAGAATATGGGTAACAAGCCCATTGCAGGCCGCACACCAGGGCCAGCACTCTTCACGGGGGGGGGGGGGGGGGGGTCACGCCCCCCCCTGCCTACCGTCATGGGTGTTCCCTGCTGTTCTGTCACCCAGGGAGTGCTGAGCTAGTGTGAGGAGCTCACTGCCTGGGGACCGTGCACAGTCACCATGGCTCAGCTTACCTGGGTCCTCCTGCATAGCATTTCCCTTATGACCCCCTCCCAGGGGCACACCCTCCCAGGGCACACCCTCAGTCCTCATCACCGCCCCCGGGCCTCTGACGAGCACCAAGACAAGACAAAACAGTCTCTGGTTCCCCGGCAACCACTGCAGTGGCGAGTCAGGAGCTTAGCTTCCAATCCTGGCTCCATCCTTTCCACTTACCAGCTTGAACTCCTCTGTTCCCAGATTCTCGTCCCTCCCAAACCCTGGGAATCAGATCAAAGTCATTCACTAGAGCTGGCACTGGGCCACTGGACAGCAAATCATTCTCTTTTTGGCAGAATCTGGTAGATTCTAGGAATCTACCAATCCTGGGCCAAAGCCAAGATACCACTGGTGACACTCTGCGCCTCTCCCTACAGCCCCTCTTCAGTCCAAGCAAATTTGGGTGCACCAGACTTCCTGCCCATCTCTGGCTGATTCAGACACAGCCCCACCCCCATGAGTGACTCCCCTGTCTCCAGGGCTCCCTGCATGGCTCCCTGCTGCCTCCCACTTACCCACACAGTTGTCACAGACGCTGCAGTGCGAGGTCCGGGGTGGCCGAAACATCTTGCAGGTGAAGCAGTACTTCAACTTGACCGTCTGCCCGTTGATCATCACCTCCCGGGTCCGAGGGGGTGGCCGGTATGTGGAACTGCCTGTGTTATCTGAGGGTGGGAGGAGGGGAAGATGGGGGATGTTCAAGCCTGGAGCCAGGAGCCCCAGTTGGGGGGGGAAGCCACTGCTGCCTGGCAGGGGCAAGAGAAGCCTTAGGGAAACCACTTCCTTGGAACAAGCCACTGGGATGAAATGCAGGCTCAAGGCGGGGACAAATATTAAGATCTGCAACCACCTACCGAAACTTGCTGTGCGTCAAGCCTGTGCTTAAGCTTTGCACACCGGCTCACACTCTGCTGGTTTTACACGACTTTGAGAAGGAGCCCTGAGAAGACTTAGGGAGGTTTACCTGAAACTAGTCAACCCAGATCTAAGTTCCAGTTTCCAGGAGGTTCAGGAGATGGAAAGACAAAGTAAACAACACTATGAGAAAACAATCAGATCCAAAATGTGGGACACCTACAAGACCTCTGGCCTGATCTCTAACATAATTGATGTCACTTAGAAAAAGAGAGGGAGGTGGTTCTAAATTAAGAGACGTGAACAAATGCAATGCAGGATCTTGGATTGGATCATGTCTGGAAAAGCAAAACACGGGAACAAGAAAGATATTTGGCGGGAAACTGGACTATAGATGAGAAATTTTGGGGAAAAGGACTATAGATTAGAAATTTGGGACCTATTAATGTTCCTGGCTGTCATAATGAAATTGTGGTCATGCAGGAGGCTGTCCTTAGATTTTGAAGACACATGTTGAGGTATTTATGGATAAAGTATATGTACTGTCTATAATTTATTATGAAATGGTTTAATAAGAATTATAAATACAAGGGCACCTGACTGTCTCAGTCAGAAGGGCATGTGACTCTTGATCTTGGGATTGTGAGTTCTAACCCCATGCTGGATGTAGAGATTACTTAAAAATAAAATCTTTTAAAAGAAATCTTTAAAAAAATTAAAGAAAAAGAAAAAGAATTATAAGTTTATGTGATACAAATAAGAGACACTAAGAACAACTATTAAATCTAGATGGTAAACATGCAGAAATTCATTGTATTTCCCACTTTTCTGTATGCTTGAAATTTTTCATAATAAAAATTTTAAGAGGAAACGAAATGCAGAAATATGTTGTATTCATGGGTTAAAAGACTCAGCATTAGAAAAGGATTTATTCTCCCTCAATCAACCTGTACATCTACATAATCCCAGTCAAAAATCCCCATGTGTTTTTTGGGGAAGGGGGATGAAATTGACAAATTCAATCTAAAATTTATACAGAAATGCAAAGAACAAAGAATAGCCAAGGCATTCTTGAAGGAAAAAGCCAAAGGATATATATGACTAGATATCAAGACTAATGATAAAGCTCTAGCACTAAAGAAGGCCTGGTTTAGGTGCAGGGTAGAAATGCTGATCAATGGAACAGAAAAGAGAATCCAGAAACAGACCCGACATGTAAATAATCAAGGGATTTACGGCAGCACCACAGTCACAGTGACATGAAGGAAGATGTTCTTCTCTCAACAAACAGGGCTGGGTCCACTGTGTATACAGATGGAGAAAAATGTATCTGTACTCCCATCTCGCACCAAATGCAAGTTCAATTTCAGATCAATTGTAGTTCTAAATGCAAAAGTTTTGGACTAAAAATAATAAGAGAACAACTTCATGACTGTGGAGTAGACAGAGATTTCTTAAACAAGACACAAAGGGGCAAATCATAAAAGAGCGATTCGATATAACTGCACTACATCAAAATTAAGAACTTGTGTTTGGGGCACCTGGCTGCCTCAATTGGTGGAGAGTACGATACTTGATCTCAGGGTCATGAGTTCAAGCCCTGAGTTGGGTGTAGAGATTACTTAAAAAAAAAAAAGAACTTTTGTACGGGACACCTGGATGGCTCAGTCGGTTAAGCGTCTGCCTTCAGGTCAGGTCATGATCCCACGGCCCTGGGATCAAGTCCCACATCAGGCTCCTTGCAGGGAGCCTGCCTGTGCGCGTGCGCTCTCTCTGACAAATAAATAAAATCTTAAACAAACAAACAAAAAAAAGAACTTCCAGTCATCTAAAGAAGATATGATTAAAAGAATGAAAAAGTGACCTTCAGAGGAGAAGATATTTACAGTATGCTTATCTGACCATGGACAAAGGATCTGTAACCAGAATATATAAAAAAATTCCTATAAGTCAGTAAGAAAAAGCTTAGACAACTCAATTCAATTGTGCACAAAAGATTCAAACAGACATTTCATAAAAGAAGCTATCCAATGGCTAATAAGCATTTGAAAGGGTGCTCATGCTCATTAGTCATCAGGGAAATGCAAATGAAAACCATAATGCTTTTTATACACATGTACCAGAATGGCTAAAATGAAAGAAAAAAATTAAAAATCAAGTATTGGCAAAAATGTAAAGTAACTAGAAATCTCATATAACCACTCTGGAAACCTATTTGCCACTAACCGCCAAAGTTCAACATAAGCACGCTCAGCAAGCCCACTTGTAGGTACCTCCCCAACAGAAATGTGCATGAATTTTTTTAAAAGAAATTTATAAATAAACTCTACGTCCAATGTGTGGCTCGAACTCACAGCCTCGAGATCAAGAATCGCATGCTCTGAGCCAGCCAGGCACCCTGAAATGTGCACTATTTGATGTGCCCTGAAAGACACATAGGAATGTTCACAGCAACAATCCCATGAGAGCCAAAACCTGGACCTACCAAATGCCCATCAATAGTGGAAAAGATTAACAAAACGCAGTATATTCACACAGTAGAGTTCTAGACAGCAAAGAATGAACGATCCTCGACCACACAAAGAATATTTACGTATCTCATAAATGTTGTGCAAAGTGAAGAAACCACACACGTAAGAGCACAAAATGTTCAAAAACACTATAGGTAGAAGTCAGGATCACGGTCACCCTTGGAGGGGTGACAATGACCAGAAAGAGGAACAAGGGGGGCGGGGCTCCTGCTCATATAGTGTTTCTTGATCTGGGTGCCAATTACATGGATGTGTTCCATTTGTGAACGTTCAACAGACAGAACACTTATGAAGATTTGTACATGTATTGAAAGCCCATTACACTTTGGCGAAAACTTAACAAAAAGAAAGGTTTAAGTAACTTGTCCAAGGTCACGAAGCTCAGATGCTGGTGAGCAGGAATCCAAACCCTGGTCTGCCATATGCAAAGACCCACAATTTTACCTGCTGAGCCTCTTGGTCCCCCAGGCCTAGAAGGACCAAAGTCCCCAAAAGCAGTGGCTCCTTCCAGGACAGAATTCTGAGAGTCCCGTGAGGCTGCCTGTGATCCCCAGCCCTTAGCAACGTTCCCAGCCACTGCTTCCACCGGATCCACCCCCCAGATAGTATCTTCAGTTTGGCCACGTGCCTCCAACGATAACTTACGGGCGCCTACCAGGTGCCAGGCACTACTCCAGGCACTTGGCACGTGTAAGTGAAGCAAAAGGATTTGGGTCTCACATTCCGGTTACCAAACAGACTCTTGCTAGGCTGTTCACCATCCCCCCAACCACCGCATGCTTAAACGGAGCTAAGCACCCAAACATTTCTTCTTTAAAATCGGCAGCAGGGTAAAGGGCAGGGGGTGTGAAGCAGGTGGACACACTCTGAAACCTGGTTTTGCCACCCCCTGGTTATGTGAAATGCTGAAGTCAAGTGAGCTTCTCCAACCCTCGGTTTTCTCACCCGTAAAATGGAAGTAACAGGCAGAATGGAGCATGCATCCTGGCCCCACCTCTTACCAGCTGGGTTTCTCCTAATGATATCATTTGCTAGATGTCCGACCGGGCTAATCATTTACTCTCTCTGTGCCTCTGTTTCCTTGATCACTGAAATGGGGATAATAATAGTACCGCCACCACGGGGTTGTTGTGAGGGTTAAATGAGTTGATGTACATCAAGTGGCACAAAGCAAACGCTCACAAAACGCACACAGTCATGAAGAGAAAGGAAGGAAGAGGCAACACTTAACTGAGTGCCTACTACATGCTGAGCACGCTGCATACATCATCTTCTTGAACCCTGAGAACATCCCAGGAGGCAAGGTTATCATTACCCTCCCGGGTTACAGTTAAGGAGACTTTTCAGTGAGGCGAAGTGACGCGCTCGAAGCCACTCCCAGCTAGGAAGTGGAAGAACCAGGATGTGAACCCAAGTTTCCAAAACTTGGGTTTGAGGTCTTTTTGTACATTTTAAAGTGTCACAATGAGTGTTATTTAACCCTGCCTGGTTCCTTATTTCTGCATAATCCAAGAGCTGGAAAGAACCTCAAAGAACATATAACACAGCCCCTGGCACAGAGCGGACACTTGATATTGTCCCTTCACTGCCTGCCTCTCTTCTAACCCCTTCAGTTCACAAATGAGAAAACAGGACCAAAGAGGTTAGGGAAGATGCCCAAGGTCACAGAGCCACCGACTGGGAGAGGGAGGGAAACTCCGTTTGGAGACCCTTTGCAGACCGTTCCTTCTCCCTTACCCCTTCCTGGTCACTCGCTAGGTCTCGTCAAGATCTTCCTTCATAGCCTTTCACTCTCTTCCCAATGCCCAAACCCAGGCCAGGCCCCCGTCACCAACAGCTTCCCCAGAAGACTGCCTGCTTCCAGCCCCTCTGCCGTCTAACCCCCCTCGCACACACCACCGCATTTCTCTAAATCACCCCTTTGAGTTACAAGCCTTCACTGGCCTCCCCTAAAACCCTCATGAAGGACAACTTCCTGTCCTGATACTAGGGCCCTCCACAGTTGGGCCTGACCTCTGCTCCTGGCTTTTCTCCCACTACTCTTCCCCCTGAGTCCCTGAAGCCTTGGCTTCCTGCCCCCCTTCCGACCAAGCCCTGGCCCCTGCCTTCTCCTTGCTCACCAGGACTCTCCTGCTCCCTGTCCAGTCCTCCAGCAGCTTCTCTGAGCACTGCTGCCATGGGGCCTCTGGGCCTGGCACACAGCACCTGCTCCCTGCTGGGGTGTGATGGGACTGCTGTGTGCGGTGCTGTCTCTCCACCTAGACCACACGCCCCCTGAGGGCAGGGATGGGGGAATAAACTGGCGGTCCCAGGCCTGTGAACCATAAAGGAGCGGGCAAAGAGGAGGGAAGACGCGCTTTGGACTCAGGCAGGCCTAGGGTTCAAATCCTGACCCTTCCATTCACGGGCTAGTGCCATGAGGGAAGTTACTGAACCTCTGTGAGCCTGAGGATGCATCTGAAAAAGCAGACAAGTAACTGCTTGGAAGGCTTATGGAAGGATCAGAAATAGCACCTGGAAAGGAACCGGCGCTCAGTGAGTACTTACTAACAGCTGGTCTCAGGGGGGTCACAAGGCATGGGCTCTGGAATCTGCAACAGTAGGTTTGAATCGTGATTTTGCTACTCACTCGCTACCGAAGGAAGTCCCTTCACCTCCTGGGGCCTCGGTTTCCTCATCCGTAAAATGGAGAGAAGGCCGTCTCCGTCTCACAGGACTGTGGTGAGTGCTCAGCGAGACGGCGGACAGCCCTGAGCCCGGTGCTAGAGTCACAGGAGCCTGAGTCCTGACACACAGTTCATGCAGGGATACTCCAGCACGCAGTGTTCTCCAGCTCTTTCCAAAACCCTTGATGCAACTCCAGACCCAACCTGTAACCCTACCCCAACGGGCCCCAGGTCCAGCTCCCATCCCTGCCCACTGCTGGCTTCCAGGCTCGGACACAAGATCTGGAGCCAGACAGACATGTGGCCCAGCCACAGCCAGCTACGTGATGTGGGTCAAATGGCTTCACTTCTCTGCGCCCTCACCTGCTAAAAAAGAAAATGGGACAGAATCGAACTCGGTTCCTCGTGTTGTGAAGGAAGATGAAGCGAGAACTCAGCAAGGGAGCTTATTAACAAAACATCTAGCACCAGGCCAGAGCTAAATACACACTAGGTATTATTATTATTGCTCTTTCTGTGAAAAACTATATTCCAAACAAGGTATTTACCAAACTTCAGAACCCAACTCCTCCATCAGTGAAGGGCAGCGACAGACCCACTTGAAGCAAGAGGAGAAAAGTTCCTGGAATCCTCACTGGGTAGGCAGGGAGGGGACTCCTTACCAGTCTCTTGTGGCCTCTGGGGCCAGGCTTCCTCCTCTCAAGAACTCTGAGAAAGAGGAAGTGAAGCTTCGCACACCCAACTTCCTTGGGCTGCCAAGAGTCGGGGGCGGGGGAGAGCAAGTGTCCCCCTGGAGCAAGGGAGCCCCCAGAGGCACCAACCGCGGGGCCCTCAACAAGTTGCGCCAAAGGAGGCTTTGCAGGGTGGCCACCGTGCAGACGGGCCCCCACCCGGGAGGAAGGCAAGCCGCTGCCCCACTGCGTACTCTCAGGTCAGACCATGCGGTCCCTGGACACGGGTCCCATCGCGGCCCTGGCCTCCGCCTCAGACGCCGCCGCCACGTGCTCCTGCCAGCAGCCAGGACCGCCGGGACCCGAGGAGCGCCAGGGCCCCTCCCTTTGCCATTCTTGACCACAGGGCTCAGCCTCTTAAGTCTCCATAGAGAAGAACAATTTTCAAAAGTGTCCTGATACGCCCAGCTGCTCTGGGCTGGGCAGGGGGGTACGCGCCCACATTTTACAGATGAGGAAACGGACTCCACTTCAGTAGTGTGTATTAGCTGGGGCTGAAATTAGGACCCTTGTCTTCCAAACATTCTCTCAAACACTACCAACTACTATGCCAAGATATTGTACAAGGCCTGGGGTGGCAGGTGAGGGGAGAAGAGGCAAGTACATACAGATAAGTCAAATATGGCTCCTTTAAAAAAATTTTTTTAAGGGGCTCCTGGCTGGCTCAGTCAGTACAACACACAACTCTTGATCTCGGGGTTGTAAGTGTGACCCCCCACACTGGGTGTAGAGATTATGTAAAATAAGATAAAATAAAGTAAAATAAAATAAAATCTTGGGGCACCTGGGTGGCTCAGTCAGTTGAGCGTCTGACTTTTCATCTCAGCTCAGGTCTTGATCTCAAGGCTATGAGTTCAAGCCCGGCTTTGGCTCCATGGCGCAGAGCCTACTAAAAAAACAAAAAACAAAGAACAACGACAAAAACCTTAAAAATAAATCTATAAGAAATAAAATGTAAACATAAATTAAAAATTAAAATTAAGAGAAAATGGGGGAGGGGGCGCCTGGCTGGCTCCGTCAGTAGATATCTGACTCTTGATCTCAGGGTTATGAGTTCAAGCCCCATGCTGGGCCTAGTGCTTCCTTTAAACAAGACAAAAAACCACCTTTGCTTTGTTCACCCAGTCTGGAGAATATTTGTTGAAGAGAAGAAGGAAGAGAGAATGGTAAGAGATGCTATCTCTGCCCTAAAGGAATCTAAGATCTAGTCCAAGACTTTCTGCCTCGGGCTTTGCCCCATTCCTGCTGCCTTGTCGGTGGGTCTCGAAAGCCCCCAGGGATGTGGTCACGAGGGGCCAGGCTCCTCTCACTGAACACCTGTGAGGAGCCAGTGGATCTCCCCGCACGTCTGCCCCTCACGCAGGGGGCCATGCCGTGGGTCTCTCCACCCCGGCCGCAGCCCGTGGGGGGTGCAGGCCGGCATCCTGTGGTCAGAGCCCGACGGCTGGGTCTGTGACCGAAGCCCAGGGGCTGGGGGGGAAGGCCCCGGCGGCTGGCACGAGCTACTGAGCCGGCTGTAGTGAGGGAAGGCGGGATGGCCCCCCGTCTTACTGGGCCCTGACTGTCGGCCTTCCGCTGCCCCCACCTGTGGGAGAAATAGATGCAGGACTGTGGCCTCCCCAGCCTCTAGGTCAGCCACAGGGCCCAGGCCGTGGGCCACTGTAACCCCCCCTGACCATTTCTGCTCCTTCCAGAGGTGTATGGAGCGCTGAGGGACGGGCTGGAGGACACCGGAAGAGCCTGGCCGGAGGGCAGAGGGAGCAGGTGCGGTGGGTAATCAGAGTCCATGTGAGAGGCACAGTGAGGCAAGTCCGGTGACTCTGGCCTGATCTCATTGTGAAACCTGGCCTGGCCACTTTCGGGCTTGTGACTTTGAGGAAGCTGCCTACCCTCTCTGAGCCTCAGTTCCTCACTGGGTAATAATCCTATCAGACCTGTAAGATAGCCGTGCGAATGAGAGAGAAAAAGCTCGTGGATTAATGGTATTAGTGGTGTCTATACTGGAAACCAGGGGGAATGTGTGGCGTGGGGGCAGGAGGCGACATTCAAGGAAGCGACAGGAGGTGAGGCCCAGTTAAGCCGGATCAGGAGGAATGACCCGGGGACTCACCGGGGAGAGGACAGTGTGACAGTCAGGGCTGCGTGAACAAAGCAAAGGCACAGAGGCGCTGACTGTGCCTGGCCTGGCTGGGGGGTCCCGGGGCCGGGGTCAGGCAGATGGGGGTTGGCCTTGAGCCCGTGGGCTAGTTTTCCGGAAGGTGAAAGATGATGTGTTTCCTGACCACAACACAAGTAACACTGATTCATGGGATCAGAAAGTCATTCCCTTTCCAATTTTCTTTCAAGCCCAGGACTCCATCAAGAGGAAAACTGTTGAGGGCGCCTGGGTGGCTCAGTGGGTTAAAGCCTCTGCTTTCAGCTCAGGTCATGATCTCAGGGTCCTGGGATTGAGGCCCGCATCGGGCTCTCTGCTCAGCAGGGAGCCTGCTTCCCCTTCTCTCTCTCCCTGCCTCTCTGCCTCCTTGTGAACTCTCTCCCTCTGTGAAATAAATAAATAAAATCTTTAAAAAAAAAAAAAAAAAAGAGGAAAACTGTTGACTTCTACTACCTCCTAGCTGCGATCAGGCCTTAAAGCAACTATTTCTGCCAGCGACTGTAACCATCAAGAATTCTGTAACATTGTTATGTTTGGTTTTTACGATTATCTTCTATTTGGAGTAAGAGGTTCTCCGCTTCCAAGGGTGATATAAACTTTCCTTGAAAGATATATTTAAAAACAAGTCGCTTAAAGGAAAATACTAAGGAAATGAAGGTACAGGTGAGATGCAGAAAGGCTGGACCCAAATGACTGAACTTCAGGAAATGCTGCTGAAGTGTCAGGGGAATCACCCAAATTCTAAGCCAAGGAGGGCCGGGGCCAAATCTGGGTCTTGGAGAGACAACTGTGATTGCAGGGAGAAGCCAGGTGCTGGGGCCTGGTGGGCAGAGCCAGTCCAGGGAGCAAGTGAGGCAGGTCTGCCCTAGGACAGTGGGCTTCAGAAGGACGAGAGGAGACACTCCCGGCACAGACAGGCTGCAGTTTGTGACCTGCAGGGCGGTGGCGAAGGGAGAGGCAGCCTTTACATCTGTTCTGTGAGCTGTAAACGTGTTTAGGTCAATCGGTGTCTGTCGCTCCGATCTGGATGCTTCTATCATCTCCCGTCAGCCTGGGAACCTCCTGGGGCAATGTTGGCACCTCCTGCCTCTTTTCCGACTTCCCAGAGTGCCTGGACTCTGTATGGTCCTGTAGGGTGACCCAGCTGCATGGCTCGCCAGCTGACAAGTCAAGATCTCAGACCAGGGTGACCAACTGCCCTGGTCTGCCTGTGACTGAGGGCTTTCCCAGGACACTTGACTGGAAGGAGCTGGTGAGCCCACCTCAGACAGTCTTTGCAGGGCGGCGGCCTTAGGCTAGAGCCTGTTGGGCTGGAGTTGCTGGCCTATGGGGCCAAAGTGAGAAGCCCACAGTCTGCATGGGCCCCAGAATCATCAGTTCACATTTATATGAACAGCGCCACTTGCCTCAGAGCTGGTCCCCAACCTTCTCGAAAAGGCTCAGTGACCTTAGTCCTCTTCAAGAAAATATATTTCATCCTGATTAGACACCTCCTGGCCCCACCCTCAAATCTGGCTCCTGTTCAAGTTTCAGAGTTCCAAGGCCTCAAAGATGTCACTTTCCAGGCGTGGCAGCTGTTCTCAGAGGAAAGTCTCCAACCCTGACAGTTAGGGCCCCACGTGACTAATTCTGCTCCATTCCCCAACCAGAATTTCTCTAATTCTCTGAAGTATTCCTCCTGCTCCAGCCAAAAGGGCCTGCTCAGGGTTCCATGCCTGTCCCCTCTCCTTCCCGCTCTGCCCTCTCCTTCTCTGTTCCACCTGCCCGGAGGTGCTCCCTTCTGTTCCGTGCCTGAACTCCACCCGAACTTAAGGCTTTGACTCAAGGCATCTCTCCATGAAGCCTCTCCATATCCTCCAGGCAGAAGATACTCCCGGTTTCTCTGATCCTCTTCCAAAGCCTCATCTTACCTGGGGCAGCTGGTCACACCTTCAGGTGTGGTCACCCCTGTGGACACCGGCAGGCGGTCATATGCCACCTTGGACAGAGCTACCCTGGAAACCACCAGAAGGCAGGGTCTATGCCAGATTTGTTTTTGGCCTCCCACCTCTTCCCCCTGTTCTCGATTCAGCATAGAGAATTAACACATACGTGATTAAAGCCATAATGCCTAATTGGGAGAAGTTCCAACTAACTAGCCATCAGTCACCTGGGGACATCAAGGAGGGCCTCTACAGAGGCTCATCCATTCAGCCAACATCCCTGGACCCTCCAAGCGGCCGACTAGGTGAACAAGACCCGGGAGAGGCTGCTGGGCCTGCCCAACAACTTTCTAACAATCACCATGCAAGGTGGCAGGGCCAAGAAAAGAAGGACAAGGAGCTCTAGGAACATGTCACAGAAGGTCTGGCCCAACTGAGGTTGTGAAAGCGTCTCAGAGTACAGAATACCTGGGTTGAGACATAAGAATGAAGACAGTGTGGCCACCGAAGACCAAAGATGTGTCCCTGTGGCCCTCTCAGAAGAGAAAGCAAGAGGTTTGGGAGTCAAGGCACACATGCTCCACTCCCTGGCCATGTGCCCGCTTGCCTCAGTTTCTGCATCAGCACAGCGGGGCTGCTGGGAGGATCTGTGGGGATAAGCACTCGGTACAGGGTCAACCGCTCCCCAAACATGGGGGATTACAGTTGTCATTACCACCTACACGGCTCACAGGAAGACAAAGGGTTCCAGGTGGCCAGATCTCCAAGCTCAGGCTGAGCTGGATCATAATCCTGCCCCGCGATGAGCCCCGACCTGGAGGGAGGAGAAACAGGCTGCCTGCCACTGGGCCTCCCCCACTCTCAGGTGGACTGCTCAGGTCAGACTGGAGGACTCTGAAGGAGCAGAGTCGGGTCTCAGAGGCCAAGTGGTGAGCAGCCTAGGGGTGCAAGGGGGGAGGAAGCTGGTTGCAGGTGGAGGAAGACAGCAATTGAGGGCGTGGCCAAGGACAGGCCTAGGCAGAGGAATGAGAGAAAGAACAAAGAGCAAGAGAACATCCTCCCCCTTCCTGCCCACCCTCCTGAGTTGCTCCAAAGAATCAGCAGAACGACTTCCAGTGATGGATGTAGCAGGCTCTGACGTTTACAGGCTACCAGGTCTCTTCAAGGCCAGTCAGACGTTTAAAAGCCTGTCTGAAAGCCACCCTGTTAAGGGAAGGAACCGACCACGGATCGGAAACCCATGAGGTGTGCAAACAGCCACGTCACTTCTCCCCAGGAAGGAGCTGGGGTGCAGCAAGCCGAGGTGAAGGCCCTGGCCCCAGCACCTAGCCTCCCCGGGGACTCGCACTGCTCTGGGAGGAATCAAGGGCGGTCTGGGTGCCTGGGGGCACGGGTTCTTTGTAGCCACACTGACCTTCCTGCTGTTCCTTAAACATGCCAGCCTGTCCACCGCCCCAGGCTTTCGCTTTCACTGGGGCGTGTTACTGACTCCCACCACACCATTCGGGGCTCCTCTCAAGTACCGCCTCCTCCTAGAAGCTTTCCCAGATCGCCTACTCTAAACGAGCCTACTCCCTACACCTACTGTGCTCTTTCTCCAGATACCCACACATCCCAATCCCTCATCTCTTAACACCTTGCTCAGAAGTCACCTCCTTCACAGAGCCTTCCCTGATCACCCTATTTAAAACCACATACCCTCCCCCCCAGCTCTCATCCTTCCTCCCTGCTTTTCTCTTTGACATCCTAGATGTTTAACTGTTAACTGTCCTTCTCCTCCTGCTGGAACGTCAGCTCTAAGACGGCCGGGGATTACTGTCCTATTTGTTCACTACTGTATCATCAGCATCTAGAAAAGTGCCTGGCACATAACGGGGGTTCAATGAATGTCTGATGAGAGAATGAGTAAGTACACGAAAGTTTAAGGGCAGAGATTCTGGTCAGACTGTATGAGATCTCATCCTGGCTCTTCTACCTACTGGGTAATCTTGGGCCGCTTCCTTGCCTCCTCTGAGTCTCGAAGTAATAGTAAAAGGAGAATAACAACAGTCCTTGTCTCATGGGATCACTGGGGGATTCAAGAAGATCATGCATGCAGAGAGGTGGAAAGCCCGCCCCGTGAGCACTCAGCACTAATCGGGCAGCCACCGCAGCTTAGCTTAGCTTTGGGGTCAGCTCCAGCCTGCCTTACTTACTACCGCGCCCTCAGTCTCTGGCAAGGTGAGGGAAGAGAAACTCAGGCCTCGTCTCAAACCAAGGAGCTCGGAGCTGGGAGAGTCAGAGCCTCACCAATCTGTTTCTCCAGGGCGGCTGCCTCACAGACGGTGGCCCGGGGCAGGATGCCGGGGTCGGTGAAGCTCGTCTGCAGCAGGCAGCTCATGACGAAGAAGAAGAGGATGGCGGCGATGATGGGGATGGCGAGGGTCAGCTGGCGGGCCAGGAAGGGACAGCTAGAGAGAGAGAGGGAGAGAGGGATGAGCAGATACCCGAGGGCTCCCTGGGGCGCAGGGCTACAGCAGGCGTTGGCATCCCAGAAACACCACTGCAGAACGGAGAGCCTCCCCCGCCCCCCAGGAGGAGGGAGAGCTCCTATGCCGGTGCCTGGAGCAGACATCACTAATTGATCCTTGCACTTTCCCTCTGAGCCAATAGCAGGCATGAGCAATAGATCCCAGCACTTTTTTTTTTTTTAAATGAACTAAGGATAGGGATCTAGATCCCAGCACCCTTAACCCCTGCACTTAGCTGCAGCCTCAGAATCCTAAACACAAAGCTTCAGGCAGCCACTACCAACTCGCTTGACCTGCACCATCCATGACAATGTTCACTCACTCCCTCCCTCCCTCCACAAATATTTAGTGAGGTCTTACATGTGCCAGGCAACGCCTTCACCAAACAGCAGTGAGCAAGAGCGTTGTTCCCCACCCCCCATGAGGCTCTGGTCTACTGGGGAAAAGAGACCTGTGAACAGAGAGGAGCCACACAGGACCGTGTGTGCTAACAGGGGAAAGAGGAAGACAGCCGAACAGTCAGGAAAGCCTGGCTGAAGGAGCTCATGCCTAAGCTAAAATCTGAGGAATGGAAAGCGTCAGCCAGGTGAAGAGGGTTAGGACGAAGCGTGGTCCGGCACCGCCACTGTCCTCCAGCGGCTGGCATCCCAAGTTGGCACATTCAGGTCCCCGAGCCTAGCTGGTTTGGAGAACAGCCCGTGCTCGGGCTGACTTTGAGGCCTGCCCACACGATTAACCTCTGTCCTCTGCTCTCCTCCCTCCCAGAGCGAGAGTGGCACCTGATGGGGTGCAGAGCTGCTATTCGGGAAGTGACAGGCTGCTGGGAGGCCAGACTCAGTCAAGGAGCTGGCACAGCCATGGAAGGCAGACCTGTGGACATCTGCATGCTCTTTCCAGAGCCTCCACTGCCGGAGGCTCCGGCCTCCAGAGAGGCCCTTCCCTTGAAGAGCAGAGACTGCCAAGGCCAAGGGCTCCAAAGGAACCACACGTTCTGCTCCAAACACCCAAGTGGTCCTCGGGTCCAAGCCTCAAAGAAAGCTGAGCCCTCTGTGTCACCCACATCACAAGCAACCAGTTCATGGAAAGCCACACTCTTTGCGGGATGGAGACTTACAGTCTGAGACTTGTAGAACCCTCAGAAACACCAAGTCCTGGCTCCCGGATTTCATAGAGGGGACTCCATGGCCCACAGCCACACCCAAGGTCATCTAGCCAGCCAACAACAGGACTGGGGCCTCGGGGCCCTCAGCAAGTATTCTACATTCACTCAACAAATACTTACTTTATTGAGTGCCTACTACACACCAGGCTTGTTCCAGGCACTGAAGACACAACAGTGAAGAGAAAGAAGTCCTGCTATGGTGAAGAGACAGGCAACAAACTAGCAAAAAGTATACACATAGTATGCTCAGATGGGGGCAAGTGCTTCCAGAGAACCAGTAGTTAAGGAAGAGGCAGAGGAGGGAGGGGAGTAGTTTGTTATGTTATAGGGACAGTCAGGTAAGGAGGGAAGAAAAGTGAGGGAATGAGCCAGTGAGACTGGCTCATCTAAAGGAAGCATATTCCAATCAGTGCAAAGGCCCTGAGGCAGGAATATGTGAGGAGGCCAACGTGCCTGGAAGAGGATGCATGGGGAGGTGGG
Organism: Ailurus styani; assembly: GCA_002007465.1. Lineage (NCBI taxonomy): Eukaryota > Metazoa > Chordata > Mammalia > Carnivora > Ailuridae > Ailurus > Ailurus styani. Next base: position 1,257,625 of record LNAC01000035.1, on the reverse strand, counting down.
GGAATTGGGAGGAGAGGGACAGAGAGGAAGCCCATTATCAGGGCTCTGCCTCTTATTCAGGAGCCAGGGAGGATCCCAGGAGGGGACAGGATCTCACTTAGAATTAAGTAGGCACTCTGGCCTCCGTGTGGTGTGGGAAGTGGGGCAGAAGCCAGGGGCCGTGCTGTCAGCCCTGTGCAATAATCCACCAAACCAAATAATGAAGCAAAACCATTCTCAGCAAGAAAACTCCTAGAGAGTCATCTCCCTGGGAAAACCAGGGCAATGGGAGAATGTGAGCTCGCTCAGCAGGTTCACACGTGCTGGGTCTCTACTGAGGTTTCACCCCAGTTCAGACCCAAGGGGTGCTCTCGGCCCAAACCCAAACCCTCCTGCCAACTCCACCAGCCCAAGTAAGGAAGAGCAGAGACAAGGCGAGATGATTCACAAGCCCTCCCCAAACACAAAAGTCCTCCTTCTCCCTCCTCTGGGGGACAAATCTGTCACCAGCCAAGATACTCATGCAACCCAGAGAAGATCCTGCTTCTGAACTGACTGAACCCCACGTTGCAGGGTCACGGAGGTCAACTTCCTCCTGCCCAGGGTGCAGCCCCTGGAATACTGGAAAAGGAACTTTCAAAACACTCATGTGGGTCAGCCCAGCAAGATGGATCTGAAACTCAGCCCAGAGAACATGCTGGAGGCTGGGGGCTCCCCAGAGCTTCTGCTTGCAATGTTATCCTGGAACTCTTTATCCACCCTGACTCAGAAAGCAAAGGGGAAAGGGAGAAGCTAATTGGTACGAAGCCCTCACCTTGCTTCAAGGGGAAACCCAAGGTTGCAGACACGTGATCTGGCAGCTGGGAAGGGTCCCTGGGGGTGGTATCTTTGTGGTAGCCTTAGCGTGGCCACAGGCCCTTAGGAAGTGCTTTATGGTGAAGGCAATAGCTAATAGCAGCAGTGCTTGTTCCTGGTTAAAAGCTTACACACATGACCTTGTGCCACATTCATGATGACCTATTATCAACCCCATTTTATAGATGAAGGCACTGGGGCTCTGAGGTGGAGGGACTGCCCCGAGGCCATGCAGTCTGCAGATGGGGTGTGGTGGGGCTGGGCCGGGAACCAGGTCTGTCGGCTCCCGAGATGGAGCTGTTCAGCACACTGCAGCTAAGAAAGACCACAAAGGATGGACAGAACGAGGAGGGGAAGTGTGAGTGTGTGTGCAAAGACTCACATAGCAGATGGCTCAAGCTAGACACCAGGTTTCCCAAGCTGGAAAACTTCCGACACAAAAATGCGACCCTGGGGAGTGACAAACATCCCTTCCTCCAACCAGAAAATGGAGATACTGTGAGGGCCAGTCCTGGGTCCCTGGGGATCAAAAAGCCCCACGGGGGCAAATAAGACCTGTCACACCAAAGCACTCTGGACTCTGGAGAAGTAACAAGGCCCTGCAGTTGTTGCTGATGTGGGTCGGTCTGGGGCTATGCTCCAGAATGCTGAGAAGGCAAAGAAAACCAGGAGGTCAGAGGTGGGGGGCAGGGGCTTGGCAGAGTCCGAGGGAAGGCTGGGAAGTGCTGGGGAAGCTAAGGAAGGTGCTGGAGAGAGGAGGGAGGGCTGCGAGGCCCAGAGCTGTTTGGGAAGATTGCCGGAGGGCCTAGAGAGAAAAAGACCGAGAGGAAAGCAAGTGAGAGTAGAGAGATAACAGGGGACCACAGACAGTGCCCCCGAAGGCAGCTAGATTTGTGATGGGGAGCAGAAAGCCAAAGGACAAGGAAGAAATTGGGAAGTTGTCTGGAAGGGACAGAAAGCAAAGCCGCCCGGAGGGGTCAGAAAGAAGGGGTGGGCGAGCTGAGGGTGAGAAAGTCCAGGAGTCCTGAGCCAGGTTCTGAGAGGGCACAGAGGATGGGGCTGTGGAGGGACACGGGAGGGTGGTGCTCCCGGCAGAGGCTGGCAAACGCAGGGTGCCAGGGACAGGCAGGGAAGGAGGGGGGGGGGCGAGCCACAGGGGGGGGGGGGCC
>LNAC01000035.1:1158057-1248684 GCA_002007465.1 Ailurus styani | reverse complement strand
GGACCTTGAGATCATGACCTGAGTCAAAAGCAGAGGCTTTAACCCACTGAGCCACCCAGGCGCCCTAAAATAAAATCTTTATAAAAAAAGGTGAGATTAACATTTAGATCAGTAGACTTTAGTAAAGCAGATTATTCTCCATAAAGTAGGTGGGCCTCATCCAATCGGTCAAAAACCTTAATAGAAAAAAAGATTGACATCCCCTCAGAAAGATGGAATTCTGCCAGCGGACTTGAATGGCAGTATCAGCTCCTCCATGGTCTCTAGCTGCTGGCCTACCCTGCAGATTCTGGACTTGCCAGCCTCTACAATCATGAGCCAGTTATCTCCCCTGCATTTATATATATGTGTGTGTGTACGCACGCACACACACACACACACAATTAGTTATGTTTCTCTGGAGAACTCTGACTTATACATCATTGCAGTGGGCTGCCAGGGTGGCTCAGTTGGTTAAGTGGCTGCCTTCGGCTCAGGTCATGATCCTGGGATTGAGCCCCACATCAGGCTCCCTGCTCAGCAGACAGCCTGCTTCTCCCTCTCACTGTGCCTGCCGCTCTGCCTACTTGTGCTCTCTCTCAATCTCTTTGTCAAATAAATAAATACAATCTTAAAAAAAAAAAAAAAGTTTTGAGGTCACTGTATTGCCAGAGAAACCATGAGCCCAAATTTTAAAAAGCCTTTGTCTGCCTAAAATTTATATGAAATCTCAAGGGGTGCTTGAATAGCCAAAACAATTTTGAACAAGAAGAATAAAATGTAGGTCTCATACTTTCTGATTTCAAAATGTACTACAGAGCTACAGGAAACAAAACAGTATGGTACTGGCATAAAGGCAGACATACAGACCAATGGAATAAAATAAAGAGCCTAGAAATAAACCCTTGCATGGAGGGTTAAATGATTCTGACAAGGGCTCCAAGACCAGTCAATGAGGAAAAGAAAGTCTTTTCAACAAATGGTGCTGGGAAAACTGGAGATCCATATGCAAAAGAATGAAGTTAGATTTTTATCTCATACCAAATACAAAAATTAATCCCCCATTGATAAAAGACCAAACATAAGAGCTAAAAGCATAAAACTCTTAAAAGAAAACAAAAGCCAAACTTCATGACCCTGAATTTGGTGATGATTTCTTCCATATGACACTGAAAGTATGGGCAACAAGAGGAAATAGATAAACTGGACTTCATCAAGATTAAAACCTTATGTGCATCAAAGGACACTACGATCAGAGTGATAAAGCAACCAGGCAATCTATGGAATGGGAGAAAATATTTGCAAATCATACATCTGATTAATATCCAAAATACATAAAGAACTCCAGCAACTCAACAACAACGAAAAGCAAGCAACCTGATTTTAAAATGGGCAAAGGATCTGAATAAACATTTCTTCAAAGATATATATTTCATGTGCCCGTAAGCACATGAAAAGATGCTCAACATCACTTATCATTAGGGAATACAAATCAAAATGACGACGAGATACCACCTCACCCCCACTAGGATGGCTGCTATTTAAGACAAAACAGGGGTGCCTGGCTGGCTCAGTCATAGAGCATGCCACTCTTCATCTCAGGGTCGTGAGTTCAAGTCCCATGTTGGGTGTGGAGCCTACTTTAAAAAATAAAACAAGTGCTGGTGAGGATGTGGAGAAATTTGAACCCTTGGGCATTGCTAGTGGGAATGTAAAATGGTGCAGCTGCTGTGGAAAACGGCACAACAATTCCTCAAAAAATTAAACATATGATCCAGAAATTCCAATTTGGGTATATACCCAAAAGAATTGAAAGCAGGGACTTGAACAGGTACTTGTCTACCAGTGTTGATAGCAGTATTATTCATAATAGTCAAAAGGCGGAAGCAACCCAAATATCCACTGACAGATGAATGGATAAACAAAATGTGTATTCATACAATGGAATGTTATTCAGCCATAAAAAGAAAGGACACTTTGACACGTGCTACAATATGGATGAACCTTGAAGACACTACGTAAAGTGACATAAGCTCGTCACAAAAGCAGAAAGATTTTGACAGAGAAGTCAGATTTATAGAGACAGAAAGCAGAATGATGATTGTCAAAGTCTGGGAGGGTCGGGGAATGGGGAGTTACTGCTGAATGGGTATCAAGTTTTAGTTTGGGAAGATGAAGACGTTCCAGAGATTGATGATGGTGATTGTTGCATGACAATGTGAATACACTAATGCCACTAAACTTTAAAGTCCAAGTGATTAAATGCTAAATTTTATGTTTTGTATATTTTAACGCCCCCCCTCCCCCCCGGCCACACAAACGTGCCTGGGTACCTCTGGCTGGCTAGATTCAAAATAACTTTTAGGTCCCCAAGCTTGCACCAGCAGGAAGTGAACTGAAAGAGAGCTGCACATTCTCTGAGGAAGTCATGCTCCCCAAAGCCCACCTGGGATGTGGCCATGGAGGATAGTCAAGGGGCAGAGGGCACACCAGAAGGCATGGAGAACATTAGACAAAGGAGTCCCTCCTAGAACTAATCAGGGTCTAATCAAGTAATGTCCCCCAGCCCCAGGGAAGAGGGCTTTGTCAGTCTGAACAGTGGGGATTCAGAACTGCTTTGGACCAGACATCTTCAATTCTTTCCTCTCCTGGACAGATGTTTGTATTGAGGCTAGTCTTGCTCTACCATTGTGTATTTTGCTTTTTTTTAAATTCATAAGGAACCATATCAGAAGCTGACGGAGAGACTTGGAGCTGAATATAGTCACTGGATGGGGTTTGGGGTTATCTCCCTTGGGAAGGGGTGTGTTCTCTCTGTGAGAAGAGCAAAAACAGGTATCTGGCTCAAAAAGACAGACTGAGGCAGACGGGGACACACAAAAAATCTGTTTTCTTCTTCCTAAACCTACATCCAGACTTCATGTTCCAGCAGGGTTGCCAGATTTAGCAAATAAAAACACAGAATGCCCAGTGAAATTTGAATTTCAGATAAACAACAAAGAATTTTTTAGTATAAGTGTGTCCTGTGCAATATTTGGGACATAATTATACTGAAAAAAATATTTGTTTACCCCAAATTCAAATTTCACTGGGCATCCTGCATCCCATCAGGCACCCCTCCTTCCCAGCCTCCCTTGCAATTAGATGCGGTGGGTGACTGAGGTCTGGCCAGTGGCGTGAAATGGAAGTGACGTGCACCTCTCCCAGCCCTGGCCTCTTAAAACCTCTCCAAAAGCAGAGGACTCTGAACATCTAGTGGAGGGGAGAGTCACAAAATGGAAGGAACCTGCGCCCCAAATGACTGGGTAGAACAGGCCTCCCTCCCCAAACCTGCACTAGACCAGCTGTGAGTCTATCTTGAATAATATCCCTAATTCTTAAATTCAATAGCTCTCTTCATCCTTTCCTTAACAGCGTATGGCCTTTTGTAGCCCTTTCTTTCTTTTTGAAACTCTCCCATCCCTGACAATATTTTTTTCTAGTCCTCTACTGATGAGGAGGAGGAGGAGGAGGAGAAGGAAGAGAAGGAATAGCCACCACGTACAAAGTTCTTACTGTGGGCCAGGAGCTGCGCTAGTGCTTTATCTAGTGTCTCATTTAATCCTCTTAACTACTCTGTGTGGTAGGTACAATCACCCCCACTTTCAGGGTGAGAAAACAGGAGCAGAGAAGTTGAGTCACTGGCCCAAGGTGTCACAGGCCCTCCTTCTCTCTCTACACTTTTCCTTTTGACAGTGCCATCCAACCCTGGCCTCTGTAATGATCATGTCTTGTGTGGCTGGCTCCCTGACCTCGCTCCTTGTCTCCACTTGCACATTTCCTGGCACATGAATGTGCTGATGGCATTAAACTCAGCACGCCCCAAGTGTGCAACTAACTACTCCTGTGTCATACCGTTCTCAATACTTTTCCTTCAATTTCCACGACAACCCTGAGATAGATGATGTTATTCATAGGTACAAGGTAGACAGTGTTATCCACATTTCACAGACGAGTGAACTAAGGTTCAATGATTCAGTATCTGGCTCACGTTTATACATGAGTACACAGCAGCCCTCAGTGACAATACCTCAGTTCTACTCAAACTGAGCTCTCCCCGTCCTGTTCCGCTGCCTGCTTCCTACACCCACTCTCTGCCCTTAACTTTCAAATCCTCCCCGTCCTTCAGAGCCCAGCTCAAGGGCTATTTCTCCAAGTCTGTTCGGGTATTCCAAGCTGGAAGGGATCTTCACCTTGTGTGACTTTACAGATGACTTACTCTGTACCTCACTTATCTTTTCGTAGGCATACAAGCAAAACTTTAATTCCTCCTCCTCATAAAAATTTCAAGGAGAGAGGTACAGAGCAAGAAGTCTATGTGGCTCTTCAGTCCCCAGAATTTACCAGTTTTTTTTTTTTAAGATTTTATTTATTTATTTGGGAGAGAGAGAGAGAGAGAGCACGAGTTGGGGGCAGAGCAGAGGGAGAGGGATAGACTTCCTGCTGAGCAGGGAGCTGGATCCCAGGACCGCAAGATCATGACCTGAGCCAAGGGCAGACACTTAACCGACTGAGCCACGCAGGTGTCCCTGCCAGTTTCTATCTTGATTAAAGTTTCTGTGTCTCTGGTACCAACTCTATTAGAGAATTGAGGACAGGATGTGTAGCGAGTCATCTTTAGTCCCTAAAATAGGCATTCATAAACAATTGTTGAAAGAATTGATCAATTTCAAACTCTCTGAGCCTGCACACACTACATTTTTAGATGAAGGTGAGAAGGTCTGTTCAGGGAAAGAAGTGATTTTTCCCCAAGGGGACTGGTAAAGACATGTCAAACACTCCCTCTCCTCCCACCTTCATTAAAGAACAAAAAAGCATCTACTTCTTAGGTGTATGAAGCGTCTGGTTTCTGTTTTAGCTGGGTCTCAGAAGGAAATGACTTTTCTCTGAAATTGTAGACGCCCAACCCAGCTGCAGCATTGTTAGGCCTCAGGGTAAACAGGAAGCTTCCTGCCTTGGGCCCTTCATGTCCCTCTCCCAGACTATTAAAGACTGTTAATAGGATGGTAAAAGGACAGCTGCTGGCCATAAAATCAGCCCATTCCTTAGATCCTTGGAGAATAGCAACTAGATCCCTCCAAGTTCAGAGAGAAAACTGTGTCCGTCTCCAGGTCACACACCAGGTGCGTCCACCTAGCCAGGGTCCTCAGTTATCTCCTCTATGATCAACTGTAACCATAATTCTGCCTTTGCAGAATACCAGAGTTCCTTTGGTTCCTTGGCATTAGTTGAGAAGGTGGGATTTCCATTTATAGGGTTTCTGATCCTTGAAATTATTTGTTTTTGGGAGCGATCCATTCTGATTTTCCCCCAAAAAGAGGTAAAGAGGAGAATCCACGAGAGCGAAGGATCTAGTGCTCCTACCTCTGCGATACAGGGCTGAAACAGGACCTCCAGTCTTCTGCACACAGGGTGGAAGTCCCTGGATTTGCAGCTGTTGGTGAGGAGGGAGGGAACAGTTTCTGCCAGCTGGAGGAACACTAGGGCAGGGGTTATCCTCTTTTGCCAAGAAGGGCACTCGGGTGTCTTGGCAGAAGGCAGAGGGCTGCCCCGATCTGTGTGTAGATTTCCAGAAGCATTTGACTCTGGACCAAATGCTCTCAGCTGTGCTAAAGCTGGGGCGATGGATGGGAAATGCTTATTGGCCAGGCTGACTAGAAACTCTGACAGAGGGTGCTGGGGCTCAGCCAGGAGCTTCCCTGAAGCTGGCAAGTTCAGCTTTCTGTCATGGTCAGAGGGAGTGTGTCAAAATTCCAATTCTCAGTGCCCTCCAGAAGCTATGATTACCCATCTATTTTGAAGTTTCTGCTTGTTGGAATTTTTGGCCTCTTACCTCGCTCAAAGAATGAGCACAATAGCTCAGCAGGAGTCAATACTCTTACTACCAGTAGTGATGGGCTCATAACCAAATGGGGGCCAGGAAGATACCATTTCATTCAATCTTGGACTTAGCTACAATTTATCAATTCATGATGCCTTGTTGGCTCCTCTGACCCATGTCTACTCATCAAGCAAGCACAGGCACTCGGGCACGGCAGGAAAACCAGTCACCACTTTGACCGTTTACTTGCCTGGCACAGATTTACTTCCATAGGACAGGGAGCCTGCTTAGCCACGTGTCACTGCTTCCCTCATTCAAAGGAAAGGTCACTTAAGTTACGCCTCAGAGTCGCACCTGAAGAGGGAGAGTTTCTTCTGACCACTGAAAGCTGGGGAACTGGGTATCTTGTCCTAAAATCACATGTTTGAGCCTCTACAAAAGTCTTCAGACTGGGAGGATGCAATTGCTTAAGGTGGCTCTTACGATCTTAGGGCAGAAAGGGATCTACTAGATTATATGGCCCACCCCCTTCGCCTCTTCCAGGATGATATCCTTTCCCCCAGTTTCAGAAGAGGTCACTAAGGTTGTGAAAACTCCTCCAACATCACACAGCTGGTAAGTGCGGTTTTTCTGAGAGGACTTGAATCTGGGTCTCCTGGTTCTTTGCACCATGTTCTTCTTACCATGACTTTTCCCCTAAGTATTCTGTATTGTTTTTAAAAATGTAATTCAGGGACGCCTGGGTGGCTGTCGGTTAAGCGTCTGCCTCCAGCTCAGGTCATGATCTCACAGTCCCGGAATCAAGTACTGCATCAAGAGCCTGCTTCTCCTTCTGCCTGCCGTTCCCCCTACTTGTGCTCTTTCTCACTTGCTCTGACAAATAAATCTTTAAAAAAACAAAACAAAAACATGTAATTCAGGGGCACCTGGATGGCTTAGCCAGTTAAGTGTCTGACTCTTAATCTCAGCTCGTCTTTTTTTTTTTTTTTAAAGATTTTATTTGTTTATTTGACACAGAGAGAGAGATTACAAGGAGGCAGAGAGGCAGGCAGAGAGACAGGGAGAGGAGGAAGCAGGCTCCCTGCTGAGCAGAGAGCCCGATGCGGGCCTTGATCCCAGGACGCTGAGATCATGACCTGAGCCGAAAGCAGAGGCTTTAACCCATTGAGCCACCCAAGCGCCCTCAGCTCAAGTCTTGATCTGACGGTCATGAGTTCAAGTCCTGCCCGGTGTGAAGCCTACTTAAAAACAAACAAATAAACAAATAAGTACAAAAGTCATTTTATGCATAACCAAAAGTTGTTTAATTTGCATATCTTTGTAAGATTTTTTATATAAATAAATGAACAAATCATGAAAATAATCAGAAACAATGTCCCATTTAAACAAGATGGTCCTACTTTACTTACCACTGCCGGTACGCTATTCAGGCCTCCACCATCATGTGTGGACTGTTACCAGCCTGTCAGCTACAGCCTTTGATGAAACTGACATTTAAATACTTACATTTACATTTAAATATTTTACACTGAAGTTTAAAACTATCTCTGCTATGCTTGGTTGACAAGACAAATATAAGTGTACTTCAGACTTGGAGAATAAGATTTCTTCACTTACAGAGACAATAGGTACCACTCTAAAATTTGCCATAGCCAGGAGCAGATGGGGCTCTCCAATGGCTCACACTTCTCCCATTCCTGACCGACCTTCAGAGAGACTGGAGGTTCCCAAAGGACAGAGCAAGGGTCCTGGGGCAGCACAGACAGTCCCAGTGTGGATCTGTACTTCCAAGCCCCTGACACTCCAGGTCATGTCCAAGGTAGGAAGTTGCAATGTAGGAGCAGTCCCAGGAGCCAGTAAGACAGGAAGTAGCCCAGAACGCAGCGTGTGACTAGAGAACAGGTTTTCCAGTTGTATAAAAGTCCCATGATAGAATTTCTGGGGACCTTTTTTCCTGGTAAGGAGTCCCCTGCAAGGGGCTTCCAAGGCACAGTCCCTAGGGATCTCAGCAGTGGCTCTTGATTCTGAAGCAAATACGCTGGAAACCAGTACACAACAGGAGTGGAGGACCCCAGAAACCTGGTGAGAACCTGAAAATCATAAGGGGGGAAAACCCACACATTTATTGGACTATCACTGCTTCACACTGGACCAGCCTGGGGATTCCCTGCTGCTGGGTCAACTACAGCCCCATGACTAGAAAGGTATGTTCTGGAAAAGAGATTCAGCAGAATTTAGGATCTGCCTTATAAAGGGCTGTGTATGACACCAGCCAGGTGACCTCAATATTAAAAATAAGCAGAGCTACAAACTAATTATCACAGTAATGGGACAATCAGTACTAAAACCTATGAGGTCCAATTTTAGCCTAGGGTCTGGACTCTAACAGCTAGGCTGTGACATGGGGCTTTGGGAACCTGAAGGGGTTCCCTCATGCCCTGGGGTTGGCAAAACAGAGGGAAAGGGGGTAGGGGATCCCGTGGTTCAACATTTTCCCTCCTAGGGGAATCCAGAGCCAAGTCTCCACATGGTCTCGCTCATCTAAGCTGGAAACTCGAGGCTGTGCTGGCACTCGCTCTACCAGTTAATCCAGCTACAAACACAGACTGCTACTTTCTATTTCCCCTGTGCCTCTTATTCACACAGCCCAGAGAACTTTACAAACAGCCAGTGTGCGCCTCCAAGAGGCAGAAGCTGTTACGGAGCGGCTGGCATGGAGGAAACGACTTCCTTGGGGTTATGTGGGAACTGGGGCCATAGCCAGGAATAAAAAAATTGAAAGTATCAAAGGCTTTCCATCCCCTATCGCTCCCCCCCAAACATTACACAAGGGATCTCCTCTAAAAACTGAGCACCTGCCAGAGCTGAGAGTACCTCAAATCAACATCCAAGCAGGCATGGCTACGCCGTACAGCTGGGAAGGTCCCGCGCTCTCCTCTGTGCTTACTCTGTGCCCAGAATACTCTTCCTCTGTTTCTTAAATGCAATTCCTTCTTACTCTTTAAGACCCAGCCTTCATAGGACACCCTCCTCAATTCCTTCAGTCCATTAGTTACTTTTTCCTGTTTCCACAATCCTTTATCTCAAAACAGCAATTCTTCTTCCATCCCACCGTACTAGAATTTTATCTGTTAAGTGTCTGTCTCCCCATTTCTACCATGAGACACACGAGGGCAGCAATCTTGCCTCATTCATGTTCCATTCCTCAGTGGTCTGACTCAGGGTCTGGACAAAAAAGTCCCCTAACAGCTGGCAAATGAATAAATTAGGAACGGGTCACTCAAATGGGAGAAGCGAGCAGTCTTCCCTGACCCTGGCCAGGGGGTTTTGCCTGTATTCCCCCCCTTACCCCAGCCAGGAACCCCCCTCACCTGAACATGCATGCACAGACCACCGAACAGGGCCAGGGCCACGGCATGGACCAGGTACACAAACACCCGAGGGCTGAGGAATCCACGGTCAGGTTTCTCTGAGGTCTTACTCTTCTTGCTCCTTTGCATCCCAAGCGTAACGCAGAGCCAAGGGTGGGTAGTTACATATGTCCATGTTGCCCAGGCAACCAGGATAGCCACTGGTGTAGCCAATAGGAAATTGGGCACCTGCTTGAGCTCATAGTATCTCAAAAAGCCAACATTCCAGTAGATTTTCTGGATATAGCTATATATTAGGGGCAGTGTCCAGGAGCACCAAGGCGGCTCATTTCCTTCCACAGTCCGGTAGCCCTTGTCCACGGCTAACTGCAGCAAGGGCTCCGGGATGGGGCGGGCTGAGCCTGACAGACAGAACTGGGTATAGGCATAATACTGAAAGAGAGCAAATGGAAGGCCAAGCGTGAACATAGACAGGAACAAAGAGCCCATCAGTTTCAAGAGTGATCTCAGAGGATTCAGCACCCTGAGAGAGGACAGAAAGCCTTGGCACTGAGAATACATGAGGAAGCCAATGTTGACCAGCCCATTGGAGCGTACGCCAGTGGCAAGGGCAAAGAGGAGTCCACTAGTCCAGCTTCGGCCCCTTTCCAGCTGCCCCATGGCGCTGAACACCAGGAGGGCAAACAAAGCTTCTGAGTAACCAGCTGCCAGGAAGACATTGGCGGGGCTGAGGCAGAAGAGTAGGGCTCCATAAAAGGCCTGGCGGGGACAGCGCAAAACCAGACAGCCCAGGTCGTGAAGTGCGACAGCGGCCAGCACGGAGAACAAGGAATTAAGCAGCGCTACTGAGATTAACAGGCGACTCCGTAGGTTCAGCAATGCCCACAGGGGCCTCAGTAGTTCAGCTCCCACCAAGAGAGCCAGGGGAAAGCCAGGGAAGAAGGCAAAGTTGTGCTCATACAGATAGCCATATTCGGCAATGAACAGAAAGTGTTCGGCATCCCAGTGAGACAGGCCACCTAGAAGACCTTCCACAAGTTGGTCCGCGGAGCCTGAGGGGGTGAGGCGAGGAGGAGAGAAGGCTTCTGCATGGTGATCGGGGATGATGGCATTGAAAAGAGCCTGTGGGATGAAGGAGAACTAGGATTTCAGTTAAGCAAGTGGAAGGAAAGAATTACCATATAATAAAATGAGGAAGAACAGACTTGTTGGAGGACAATCAGTTCAGTCCTAGATGAGCTAAGCTTGAGTTACACATTCCAGGGCAGAGGTCAACGAGGCAGGGGTCAGGAGAGCGATCAGGGCTGGAGACATAAATTCAGATGTCAAAAGTGCACAGAAGGTATTTAAAGGCATGAGACTGAATGAGATCACCTAGGGAGGAAGGAAGCAGGGGTAAAGAAAAGAGATGTGAGGATTGGGCTCTGGATGTGTCAACATCTAGAGGCCTGAAGGAGAGTGAGGATCCAGAATGAAGATAAAGAAGGAAGTCATTGAGGTCCGAGGAAAACCAGGAGAGCAGGGTGTCTCAGAACCAAGTGAAGCAAGGCAGTGATCAATTCTGTTAAATGCGGTTAATAGCTCAAGGAAGATGGGGACTGAAAAGGGGCCACTGGATTGAGAGATGTGTAAGTCACTAGTAAGTTTGACAAGAGCTGTTTCAGTGGAACCGAGGCTAGAGAAGACTGCTGGGAGTGGGCTCAGCAGAGAAGGGGAGAAGGAAAACAGCACACACAGACAACTGTTTGGATGAGTTTGGCTGTAAATGGGGTAGTAGGTGAATGACGATGTGGGAGAGAAGTATTTGTGAATGGGGATAATCCAGTGGAAAGGAAACCACTGAGTATGCAGAGGCGAGGGAAGAACTGCTGGAGCAGGTACAAGGGGGTAGGAACGGCTACACAGGTAAAGGAGCAAGGCTCAGAGAGGACAGCAGGGTTCGGCCTGCTTCAGCAGCGAAGGCACACAGGTGTAGATGCAGGCAAGGGATGGATGTGGGGAGCATGCGCAAAGTCACTTCTGACTGCATCTATTTTTCTGAGTTTTCACTCAGGGAAGCAAGTTGGGGAAAAGGTGTTAGGGACTTGAATAAAAAGATAAACATGTAAAATAAGTCCTCTATGACCCCTAGTTCTCAAAATAGGCTGTGCACTGGCATCACCCAGGGAGTTTCAAAAATACTGATGTCTGGATGTCTGGCTTCCTCCCCCAGGATTAATGATTTAACTGGTATGGGATACAGCCTGGGCACTGAGATTTTTTTTTTTTAAGCTCCCCCAGGTGATTCTGATGTGCAGAACAATTTGAGCGAATGGCTCAATTTGGGTGAATGGGCCAGGGAAATACACTAAGATTGCCAGGTAACACTAAAGACTCATGTGGGCCAAAGATCTCGAAGAGAAAGAGACTAGTCAATACAGCTATGTGTTTCTCTCTGGGCATGATGCAGTAGAGAGAGAATGAAACTGAACTGTGGCTGGGCTTCTGTCTTGTGACTAAGTCCGGGAAGAGGGAGCAAGCAAGTTGTGCACGTGTGCCTGGCAGATCATGGAATCTAGCTGGGTAAGAAGGGGTGTGAAAGCCAGAAGGTAGGTGAAGCATAGTGAAACAGTGGTAGAATCAGTGGATTATAAGTCCTGAGGGGGTGGAAGAACCGTTAGAACTGGGGTACTAGAGGGAGTGAGTTGGAAAGATAGGAGATAATGTTCGTTCTATCAGCTTTATTAATATTGAAACCACCAAGAAATCAACAGGAGTGCTGGAAAGCACAACAGTGAATCAGGAGCTAAAACCTTCAAGGAATGAAGAGGAATGAGCTGTCACTAACAGAGATGACAGCAAGAATGAAGGGTAACTGGGGTGATCATCTGATGCATGAGCTTTAAAGCTGGAAGTGGGGTGGCGGAGAGAGAGGGATAATGAAATAGCATTATTGTTAAATTTGTCTTTTTGCGTCATTATATCGTCAGCTACTCAAAGGAAAAGAGACTGTGGCTTTTCCTTCTCACCACCTAGCTCAGTTCTTGGAACAGAGCAGGCACTTAATACAATCCTGGTGGTAGAAGGAGAGGAGAGGAGAGGAGACATATTCATCTCCAAATCACTATCTGAATTAGTCTTGCTTCCCTATCCCAAATGCCAGTTCACAACCCTGCCCCCAGGGGCCTGCCAATCACTTAACTATACTGTTCAAAGCCTTCATTGGGTCAGTTTCCCCAGCCCCACAACTGGGGTATAACCCCATTCTTATGGCTCTTTCTCTTTTTGGTCAGTTTCTTTATCAGGCCACTTTAAACAGTGAAAAACGAATGGGACAGGAGTGACAGTCACAGATAACAGCTTTAGTCTCCAAGCTGAAGCTACTTTTAATTAAACCTGGGGCCCCACAGAGGCCGCTAAGCGTCATAATGAGGGAAGGGAGAAAGGAGGTTTCCAGAAAGAAGAAAGAGAACCCCAAGAAAATGGCATCTGTGGGAAGAGAGCACACATAATTATGCTAATATAACACCACTAGATTGCTGACATACATTCAACAAGAACACATACTGAGAACATACTAAGCATTGGGCACTGTGCTAGGCACCAGAGAGAATTCATATACCTGCGAAATTTGATTAAAATATGTATCAAGAGGAGCCTTGGAAGGGAAAGGAAGTTGCAAAAGTGTAAATGCATTCTGAGGGGTGTGGTGGGTGAGGCAGCAAGGAGAGACACCTGGGGGAAGAGCTGGGGACGTTGCTGACTAACCGAATACACACAGATGGTCTCAGGACAGTGCCACTCAGCTGACCGACACTGTGCTCAGTCTCCTGGTAAGAGGACCCAGGGCAATGCCTTGGGCTGTCACGCCCTAAAGGCATCTCTGTTTACAGAACCTCATGGTCCCTTGGAAAGACCGCTAGCTCAGGAGTTACGAAGGCTGGGGTCTTGATTCTGGCCATTCTCTAACTTGCTGTGCGACTTTAGGGAAGCCATTAAACCCTTCTGGGCCTCTGTTGCTTCATGTGTAAAACAAGGAATTAAAAGACCATTTCTGGGGCGCCTGGCTGGCTCGGTTGGTAGAGCATGCGACTCTTGATCTTGGGGTCGTAAGTTCGAGCTCCATGTTAGGCATGGAGTTTACTTAAAAATAAATAAATAAATAAAATCTTAAAAAAAAAAAAAAAACAGAGACCATTTCTAAGAGTCCTGTCCACCTTCCGGTTATCAGGCGTAGGAATCTATGGTTCCAAACACACGGAAGGGCACACCTGGGAGGCAGAAAGAATATGGGGGGGCACCTGGGTGGCTCAGTGGGTTAAAGCCTCTGCCTTCGGCTCAGGTCATGATCTCAGGGTCCTGAGATCGAGGCCCGCATCGGTCTCTCTGCTCATCGGGGAGCCTGCTTCCTCCTCTCTCTCTGCCTGTCTCTCTGCCTACTTGTAATCTCTTTCTCTCTGTGTCAAGTAAATAAATAAAATCTTTAAAAAAAAAAAAAGAAAGAAAGAATATGGGGATGATTCTTAGTGCCTAGCCCACTCATGTGGCAACAGCAAGTTTCAGGAAAAAAGATCACAGACTGACCTGTAGCACCAGAGTCACGACACGGCAGCTGACTGCAAACCTCAGCACCTCTTTCCTAGACGGGTCCAGGGGCCACATCCTCTCACCACCAGGAATTCAGGGGTGTTGCTGCTTGGACTGAGCTCCCTCAGGCTTCTAAACTCCAAAACCCTAGGAGGAAATGTCACACATGGGCCAAAAGTAAATTACTGGGTTTTTTGTTTGTTTGTTTTTCACAAAAGTAAATTCTTGAAAGCATTCTGCGCAGGAGATTTCCCCCTCAGCATTACATGGCAAACTTAATTGCCCAACTGCCCAGATGAGGGAAAAGCATCTTGAAGGCAGATGGGACCACTTAGTGTCACTTTGAAGCACTGTATTGTCAGGAAAATTCTACACAGATAGGCATGAAATTGGTAGCTAGCTCATAAAAAAATCTTCAAAAGCCTGTTGGGCACCCCTGTGCAGGAACTAAAGACCTGGGTTCAAATCCTGACTTTGTTACTCACGTGTTTGCATTCAGACCTTCTGAGGCTCAGTTCTTTAGGTATAAAATGGGATCAGACTATTGTTGGTTTTTGTTGTTGTTCTTTTTTTTCTCCCAGACTATTTTCTCTCACAAAATTGTCATGATGGTGAAGTGGACGAAAGTGTGAAGAAGTACCACCAAATCCCTGTTGTGGTTGCTATTATTTGGTGTGTGCCCTTTTCCTCTTGCCCAGAATAATAAACCAGATCCCAAACCAGAGTCCCAAAAGTGGGGCACAGAACTCAACTGGAAGACCATAATGACTACACACTCTAGCCTAGCTCTCTGATGTGTGTTCAGCCGGTCTGTTAAATTAAGTGGAGAAGGAAAAGAAAACCACCACTCAGCAGGCCTTCAGCCAGCTCACATTGCTAAAACAAACTGAGGGGAAAGACAGAGTCGACTACTAGGGATGGAGAAAACCGTTATTTCCCCATCTCTTTGTTGGAATGGCAGCAATGTATAAACAACTGCAAACCCATTCTGAGGCAAGGAATGAACTTTAAGGCTTTTTTTTTTTTTTTTTAAACACAACTCCTTGGGCTAAAAGAAGTAGCAATGGCTCCTACAGAACATTCAAACACCAGTCTGGGAAATCAGAAGTGGAGGCAAGAGCACCAGAGGCAGCTCACTGATTTGGGGTGAACTATCCCTAAAGGAAAAAGCATTTCAACTGAGAAATTAATAGGAGGATTGGAAGACTTTTCTTTCTTATCCGACTAGTACCTATCAAATCTTTAGCTATCATTTGTTTCTGGAATTCTCTGATGCTCACTAGACTACATGATATGCTCTCATTGCACTCTGCTTCATCGTCTTTTCTGCTATTGCTTATTTAAGTTGCTTGTGAGGGCAGGGGCTCTGTCTATCTTGCTCCCAACTACACCCACAGGGCCTGGCATTACAAACAGGCATTTCAAGCCTGCGTTCTCACTGAGTGGAAGGGGCAAGAACAAGATACGGCATCACCAGTTCACTGGCTCTGGATATAAGATCACTGCTTTAAGTATTCCTCCTACCATATCTCATGTTAAGATCAAGACCTAAGTCACAGAAGCCACAGGAAAATACAGTTTCTCCAGCAAGGGAGCAAGACTGGCCAATAGCAACAGTACACTCTCCCCAGCACAAGGGGGCGCCTGCTGCTCACGCCATCACCAGGCGGCCTGGAGGAAGGGAGGGGCCGTCATCGCCTCACCGGTTTGCTCATCAAAATTCAGTTCAAAGGCAAGATTTTGAAAACCCCCCCCCCGAGAACGGCGGTAGTTCGTGAATCTACCCAACATTTCCAGCATCTGACTCGCGGAATCGAGAGGAATTGTAGAAATAAGTACGGCCAACCTCACACGGCCGCTGATTCTCTATCCGAGGGTGAATTCACTTTTTTCCTTCCTTCACTTCCCACCCACATGCAGAAGAAAAGTTGGGGACAGAAAAGCACTTAACCCACCTCTGCCTCTTCACCAGGCTTCCATTCTTCCTTTCCTCTCTCCAGAGTCAAGCTCTAGCCCCAGCGACCACAGGAGACTTGTAACCTACATTTAGCTTATAGGTAAACCAAGTAAAAACAAAATAAAGCCAGTGAGTTGTCCCTCTCGGCTACTTGAAGACCTCACTTCCCAACAACCCCTTTACGAAATCACAAACTCCTGAATTGGCAGGACACTTAGAGCAACTAGTTTTACTCTATTTTCCCGTGAGATAAATATGCCCAGAGTGGTGAGTAATAAAAATCTCCACGGTTTTTACATCAGAGATCTCATTAAGACACTCTGAGGCCGGTATAATTACCATCGCCATTTTATGGATGTGGAAACTGAGGCTCATTGGGGTCAAGTGACACACCCTAGGCTATATTTAAAGAGAATATCATTTTTTCCCTTCTGGAACCTCATGGTCTTCCCACCGGCCCTCAACCAGGCCAAAGGGCATGTGCTCTTTCAGAGCCATGGTAACAGCCCAGGACTCCCAAACTACGAGCCCAATCCTTGTCCAAAGACAGCGCATGCTCTTACTGGGTATGCTTAGGGAAGGGAGGGCCCTAGCTCAGACTCTGGAGAATCCTGAATTGGAGCCCTGGACCCCTGGGAGTAGGACAGCGTCCTCTGAAGGGTGGGGAAGTCTCCGTGACCCAGGGTCCTCAGGGCCAGAGGCGCTGACGGCTGTCGCGAGCCAGGGGCCGCCTTCTGCCAGGCCCAGCCGTGTCCGAAGCCCATCCTAACCCTTTCCTTTCGGACACAGCCCCAAACGGGCAGTGGCCACCTCCTCTCCCCAAAGGGGCCACGGTTCAGGGGTTACTCCCGAGGGGGCAGGGAGGGCCCGGCCCCATCCGGCCTACGGCCGGAAGGCAGGGGAGGGCGGGAGGCTGTAAAGGAAGTGGCGGCACCGGGAGGCCGCTATGGCGGAGGGGCGGGGCTCCCCGCTTCTCGGCGGCCTCCGCCTCATTTCCCTCGGCCTCCGTTTGACGGCTTCCCTCCCCCGCGGAGAACTCCAAGGCTCCCGAGCTGGCGCCGGGTCCACAGCGCCGGCCCATTCCGACCTTCCAGGCGGGGCCCGAACCTCAGCTCCTTCATCCGGGGCCCCGAGCGGCCCGCGCCTGCGCACCGGCTCCGCCGAGGCGGCTCCGCCCCTCTCCTGCCCGGACTCGGAGCTGCCCCGCCCCCCTCCGCGGCGGCCATCTTGACTCCGGGCGCGCGGGGCGGGGACGGCGTACCCCCAAGACTCGGTGCCCTCCGCCGTGGCACCTTCCCGCCTTGGTGACACCTGAAGAGTTCCCTCCAGCGCTTCGCGCGCCTCAGGTCCCCTCCCCCGCCTTCAGTTAGCCTGCCCGTGCTGCTGTGGCAGAGTCGGCGTTCTCGCCTGGTTGCATCCCCGCAAACATCCAAGAGTTCCCGATGTGTTTGTGCGGAGGAGGCTCTTGGGGCTTCTTCACGGGAGCCAGAGCCACACTTTCCCTGCTGTCAGGCATCAACCGTTCAGCACAGGTCCTGGCACACAATAGATGGTCTCTGAATAGAAAGAGGAGCCTTGGGGTTTCTGTGGCCAGCAGTGGCACCCCGCGTCCTGGGTGTGAGGAAAGTGGGGGGGGGATCCTCGTGTCCTAGTTCGAGCCTCAGCCCCACCTCAGGTGGCTAATGAGGACAGTGCCGAGAACGCCCCCCCCCCATTCTTCTTCCTCATTCAAGCAGTTGCTCTCGTAGGAAGTGGGGCCAAAAAAGAAGAAGCAGCACAAGAAGCTAACTCAACAAAAAAAAAGCTGTTAGGGAGGAGCGGCCAGTGGGTACCCCTGTAACGGAAACTGTTAGAACAACTTTGCACCCTCCTTCAAGGAAACAGATAATAAATCCTTCTCCGTTGGTGAATTTCTTGTTTCTCAGGATTCCAAAGCCTTCTGTGGTTTCAGTTATCGGCCCTCCAAACGGAGCTGGGGTCTGGGTTAGCTTCTGGCCACAGACCTGGCGAGGGAGGGCTTTATCTTCTGCCACAGCTATTAGTGTGGGTGGGAACAAAGGGATGGTTGCTATCTCTCCAGGCAAAGAAAACCAGCCTACATCAGTTCTGTGGGGGCCAGGGACAGCACTTTTTGATTCTAACTCGTTTCGGACTGACACCTAAGCTGCCCTAAGATACTGTTGTGTGTAAGGTGGATAAAGTAGAAATCACATGTTAATCCTGAGTTGGAGAAGGGCAAAAAATGGAGAAGACTCTTCCCCAGTTTTTTTTCACGGACACACACTTGTTCTCAGCTCCAAAGGCCTGTCAGTGAATCGGCAAGGCTGTGGTGCACACTCGTGACTGAGGCCTGAGGTTGTGGCTTGAATCTCTAGAAGTCCATGAGGCTCCCAGCAGCACTCTGTTTGCAAGACAAAACCGAGCAATGAACTGTACTCGCTTTGTGAATTCACAAGGGAAAAAGACAGGCATTCTTAAGGTTTCCTCCATCCATACCAAGTTCCCTCAAAAATCTGTTTGTAAAAAGGACAGGGGTCTCTTGTGACGAGTCAGAATGTTTTCTAACAGTTCAACTGTCACCCGTTAGAGGTAGAACTTTGTCCAGATCTTCAGCTCTACTTTCCAGCAATTTCTCCTTCCTTTCCTTCTCTGCTACCCACCCCCCTCCTCTTCCGCTCTGTTTCCTGTTTTATTTTCTGGCTCCTGCTCTGACAGGAAAACAAGAAAGCTGAACCTTGTGCTCTCAAAGCCCTGGCTTGTCAGAGTGGAGGAAGACTAGGTGGGATGGGAGGGGGTTCTAGAAGGGCCTCTAAGGCTGTGGGTAAGTAATTGAGGAGGCAGCTCTCTCCAGTCTGCTTTTAGAGTCTGCAGCTAAAATGGAGCCTGCATCTACACAGGGAGCCAGCTGAACAACCAGCACTGTGGGAGAGCCAGGGAGACAGAGACGTATCCAGGGGCTCCAGAAAGACTCTATACCACCCAGTCACTTCCATTAAGAAGCAAATATCCCATACCACCAACAAATGATTTCATAATACAAATCCCTGACCTAAACAATACAAGTAATGCATCACTGTTTCTGGAATCCTAGAAGGTAAGAGAGTTACAGCATTTCTGTTTCTTGAACTTGCCTGGCTCTGCTCTTGCTGCTTCCCCTGCTTGAAATGCCTCACTGCCAGGCCACTCTTTGGCCAGCCCACTACCTTCAGGTCTCTCCTGCTGAAAGGTGGCCTCCTCAGAGAGGCTTTCTCCCACTACCCAGCCACACCCAGCACCCTGTACTATCCCATCACCCTGTTCTGTTATCTTCATAGCACCTCTCACTGCCTGATTGTCCTGTCTATGAATTTCACTGTTTTCATTGTCTGTTTCCCGCTCATGGAATATAAGCTTGTGAGCGCAAGGGCCACATTCACCAAAGTCTCACCACTTAGAACAGTGCTTTGCACATTGTGTGTACTCAGTAAAGATCTGGTTTATAAATCAGTTTGTTTAACCTGATACCAATATTTTATGGATGTGGGGACTAGGCTCAGAAAAGGGGAAGTAGTTAGCCTGAAGTTACACAGCTGGTGGCAAAGGTGAGACTTGCATTCAGATCTCCAGGCTGTTTTTTTTTTTCCTTACCACTCGGGTTTAAACTTTCTCAGGTTTACTTCTTTCCCTCTCTTCCTTTTGTTCCACACAACTAAGAATCTGTACAGGCTATGCCAAGAACCCTGCATAGGGCACACCGCGTTTTAACAGCTCCTATGTAGTCTTTCCTCTAATAAATTCCTATCTTACCTCTTTGATGTAGTCCACAAAATAGGAGTGCCTACCATGTGACAGGGGATGAGGATGTAGCACTGAGATACAAGCTCATGGGGACAATCCTTGTCCCCATGGAGATGATAGTAGTATCTACCTCATGGATTCTATAGTACTTGGCCCAAAGTGCTCGATGAAGACAGGCTGTTGTTCATTCCCCGAACAAAAAGGGGAAAGAGCGGTGTTCCCACTGGAGGTGTGAAGAAGGAAGGTGGGTAGTTCTCATGGAGCACTCACCATGCTGGAGCAACCTGACAACTCATTTCTTTCCAGAGCTGCCTTGCCTGGCTCCTATACCATATCTGAAGATGGCCTTGGCCCCAGACTGGGCAGAGGAACAGACCAGTGTAGCCATTCTCAGTAATTCAGTTTCAGACCCTGGACTTTCTGTGGCCCCACTCCTATGGCAATGATGGAATAGCTGACCCTCATCTTGGCTTTGAGGCCACGCCATTATGGGGACAAAAGTGACCACACTGGCTTCTGATTCTGTCACTGCCAACTTAGCAGGCAGGGGCTAATGCCTGTGATCACAGCAGGCAGCTGTGCCTTCCCAGAACTTTATGCTCCATCTTTTCTCTGTGGGCATTCACTTGCAGTTTCCAAGGGTTCTGGGTGACATTTACTTCCATCCTGAAATCTGGGGTGGCACCAGTCAGGTTTTGGACATTTCTTTTGGCCTCTGTTGTATCATTTGGAGATGTCCATCCACCGTGGGACAAAGACCCCACCCTGCCTCTCAATTGCAGGAGCCAAACACTGATCCTTTAAAGGCCATGGACACTATTTTTCACCCTTCCTTCGGTGTTTGCCTTTCTGTAGTTAGAAAACCTTGACCCCACTGAGAGGCCTAGTGGGAAGGGCCTTAGCCACTTGGGGGTGGCAGTGGCTGCAAGGCAAAAGAGCCAATGAGGTTGAGAGTATTGTTTAGGCCAGACTTGGCAGCTCTCCAGCTATGAAAGAAGGTTAAGGTCATTTGGGGGGTGGGGAGGGAGGAGCCTGGGAAAGAACTACTGGCCACACCCCTGGGTTCTCTACTGGCTAGGTTCTATTTACTTCTCAAAAGCAAATTATTCACAGCTCAGTGGCTAGCAGTTCTCTCAGCCTGTGGTAACTCCAGTCAGAAACTGGAGACCAGGCTAGGCTCCCCCTGCATTGCAGGGGAGCAGATGAAAGGAACCCAGGAAACCAAACTCCTAGGTAATGCTCCACACATAGCCCAGAAATGCACTTTCTAGACTAGAAATGGAGTTCAAGAGGCCCAGTTCAAAAATAGCCACTAGCAACACAGCTCACCAAAATATAGATATGAAAAGTTTCCCATGTTTTTTTTTTTTTTTCCAGAAGGGTCCTCGGAAGGCATCTTGGTTGACGAAGGTTAGCCATTGTCTCTACCTCCCCCCTCAATCAATAGAGGAACACTGATTATTCATTCCTGTCCCTGACCCAAATATTAACAATCGCACTTAGCTTGATGAACACTTGATTGAAATTCTTGGGACAATTTTTACCTCATGCTGAATACGTCAAAAAAACAATCTTGCCTGCTGAGCTCCACAGCTAGATTCAGTTACTCCTGCTTGTCCTCTGACCCAGGAAGGAGGGCCTGGGTCATGGGACCTCGCTTCGTGTTTGAGCTCAAACCAGCCACTCAACTGTAAAATGGGAGCCAGAATACTGAGTCACAGGCACCATCCTCAATCCTCCCTTACAGGATGATTTGATGTTATTAAATCTGGTACACAAGCAGGTACTCACTAGAAAACGTGTTTCAAGTTTCACTTCGAAGTGTCCACAGCAACGGCATTTTCTGTTAATGCTTCTGGTATCTCCATTGTTTCCCTAAGGAAGGAGATGAACAGAGAAGCTGTATGTTGCAACGCTAGCCTTAAAAAAGTAACTGCATCTGGCCAACAGTTTCACTCAAAAACTATTTAAGTGGTCACCCTGTGTCATAGGACTCAGATGTACCAGTGAACAAGATAATCATACCCTCACAGAGCTTACCTTCTAGTGGGAGACAACAGGTGAGTAGGGTATACAATTGACCCTTGAACAACAGAGGGTTTGAACTGTGCTGGTCCACTTAAACAGAATAAAAAAAAAAAGATTTTATTTATTTGACAGAGAGAGAGAGAGCACAAGTAGGCAGAGCAGCAGGCAGAGGGAGAAACAGGCTTTTCACTGAGCAGGGAGCCCGATGCGGGGCTCAATCCCAAGACCCTGGGATCATGACCTGAGCTGAAGGCAGACACTTAACCGACTGAGCCACCCAGGCGCCCCCTCACCTTTTTTTTGGATACAGTGCAGTACTATGAACACATTCTCTTCTATGATTTTCCTAACATTTTCTCCCTCTTCCTTGATTGTAGGTATACTGTATATAATACATATAACCTACAAAATATGTGTTAATCCACTGTTAATGTATCAGTAAGGCTTCTGGTCAACAGTAGGCTATTAATGTTCGGTTTTAGGGGAGTCAAAAGTTATACGTGTATTTCTGGGGGACGCCTGGCTGGCTCAGTCAGGATGACCCTTGATCTTGGGGTCATGACTTCAAGCCCCAGGTCGTGGATAAAGATTACTTAAGAAACAAAAAGTAAAAATAAATAAAAGCAACATTTGTAAAATTTGAAAGAAAAAAAAAAAAGTATGCAAGTATTTTTGCCCGGGGAAGGGTATTGGCAGCCCTAGCCTCCTCACCGTTCAAGGGGCAATTGTGCAACAGGCTGGACGTAACAAGGGCTACAAAGAAGAAGGCAGAGCCAGAAAGAAGCAGGGGGCAGAGATGGCTATTTTATTTTTTAAAGACTTTGTTTATTTGACAGAGAGATAGAGAGCACAAGCAGAGCGGCAGGCAGAGGGAGAGCAGGGAGCCCGATTCAGGACTCGATCCCAGGACCCTGGGATCACAACCTGAGCCAAAGGCAGCCGCTTAACCAACTGAGCCACCCAGGAGCCCCAGAGATGTCTATTTTAAATAGGGTGGCTAGGGAAGGGTTCACCGACACAGTATTTGAGCAAAGACCCAAAAAAGAGGACTTCAGCCAGAGTTATCGGGTCAAAGAGTATTCTGGACAGAGGGGACGGGAGATGCAAAGGCCCTAAGGCAGAAACGTTCCTACGTGGGGGAGTGAGCGATGGGGAGGAGTAAAGGGGCCTAGAGAGCTAACAGCAAGCCAAACAACCGAGGGCCTTGCAGGTCATTCTGAGGATCTGGACTTTACTCAGAGTGAGAAAACTGAAGGATTTTGATCTTAGGTTTTAAAGGGAGTGTTCTGGTTGCTGTGTCGAGAATAGGTTCAACCAGGCCAAGTAGAAACAAGGAGGTTTCTGCTTTTGGAGGACATTTCAAGAATTTAAGAACGATAGGATAGTGTCTTGAACCACAGTGGTAGTGTCTTGACTGCGGGTTCTTTTTTGGAGAGCGCAAACAGACTGGATGTGGAAACGAAAGTAGTTTTTCGTTTTTTGTTTTGTTTTGCCAAGCAATGGAGTTGCTGTTTACTGGGAAAAGTATGGGAGAATCAAGTTTCTAGGGGAAGACAGGGCATTTTAGCTCAGGGGTGTTCAAATTAAACTTCCACACAGTTAAGTTGGAAGCTGCCTTGAGATAAATGCTAGTCTGTTAAAAATTTCTTAGAAAAGCAGATATCCAAAAAAAATTTTTTTTCTAGAGTATCATTAATTTCTTTGGCTATTTACACCCATTTTATTTCAAGAGGCTAGCGTGCCTTTTATGCCTAGAACTTCCTCTTGCAGGTGAAATCATCACAGCCGCTTTCTTAAATTTACTTACACTGTGGAAGGTAGAGCAGAATATGGTGCAGAAATGACAGGGTCCAGGATGCCACCCTTCAGGGAAGAGAGCACACCAAGGGCGATTTCCAAGAACAGGACCAGCAACTTCCCCCCCCCCCCAAAGGTCAAGCTGTCAAATAGTTTGAAAACAGTAAAAAGCCTGACAAACGTCTTACCAAGATTTAATGTACATTTATTCTTAACACGTGGAACATATAGTATAAAGATTTCATACTGAATAAATGATATTCATTAAGCCAAAAAAGGAAAAAAGGAGGAATTTACATCAAGTTTTAGCTACATTGTTTGAAATACAAATATGCAGATTTTATCACTGAAAAAATCTCAATTGTGTTTCTTCATCAGGAACTTCAACTGAACCTAGAACTTTTTCACACCTCGATTAGAAAGAAAACAAAACAAAACAAAAACCCAGAAAAAAATAAACTATAAGTTGATTGGCTGCTGAGACGGCAAGGACTTTTTACAGAGACCTGTACAGCATCGCGCCGAGAGGGGCGATGTCTGGCAAGAGATTAAATAGCTGTGTCTCGCTTTGTGCAGGTCACCAACTTGTTAACTCGTCATACTATAAAGGGGCAGCTGGGAGGGGACCAAACTGTGGGGCTCCAAGGGTATGTGCAATGTACAACGTCATATATATACACACGTGGCAGCGCAGCCGCTGCAGCTAAAGGTTAAAACCAGTTCTAAGAGGTGATCTCAGGGTTATTCATACAATCAAGGAGGAGAGAAAGAGGTCAGGGTGTTGTAGGTTCACACATGATACTTTGGGGGAAAAGCCTTTTTTTTTTTTCTCCTCAACATTTAACTAAAAACATTTTTAAAAACTACAGCTTGCTGCTGACCCAGCGTTTCTCTTGTTTCCATGTGAGACATTATTATTACAGTATGTTTACAGTATCAGGTGTACAGTACAGTACATGAAAGGGTCTACACTCTACTGCACAGGCCTCTCCAGTGAACAGGGTCTGTCCACAACTGCGAACTTCTCGGCTCCTGCAAGATTGTGAATGTACAACAATAAACCACACACAGTTCAGCAGTCACCTTTTTTGTCCTTCAGAGGTTTTTTTTTTGTATTTTTTCCTTTTTTTTTTTAACCATTAAAAACAGTTATGAAATGTGGCATCCCGTCGATGCAAGGGCCGGGAAAGCCATTTTTATTTTATTTTTTTTTTCCCCAAACTCACTGTAAACGACAGTAACTTTGGTTAAAATAAAAAAGTCTTCTATGTAGGCAGAGCTTTGTCTTTTCAAATAGGGTGGGGTCCTGAGGGGGGTGAGGTGAGGACAAGGAACAGA
Organism: Ailurus styani; assembly: GCA_002007465.1. Taxonomy (NCBI): domain Eukaryota; kingdom Metazoa; phylum Chordata; class Mammalia; order Carnivora; family Ailuridae; genus Ailurus; species Ailurus styani. Next base: position 1,224,011 of record LNAC01000035.1, on the reverse strand, counting down.
AAGGTGTGAGGTGGGGGTGGGGGTGCGGAGAGGAAGAGGAAAGAGAAACAGGAGAGACTTTTTACCCAAGGGAGAAGCTGGACAGCACAGGGTAAACTGGATTCTGAGGTGGTTTTGCATAAATAAAGGGCAACAGTCAGTTTCTAAGTTCTCCACACACGCACACACACACAGGGAGGGAGGTGTCCCACGGCTGTCATGACTGGCCAATCAAAAACAGTACATCACAAATGACTTGTGAAACCAATGAGTTCATCAACGGTGACACCGAGATGTCCAAGAGCCGTGACTCGTACAGCGTGAACTCCGAGTGGTTCTCGTCCACCTTGGCCAGGGCCAGCAGTGCGCGGGCAGCCCGCCGCATCATGTCCACACTGGTTGGCTCGAAGGGCGGGTTCTGCATGTGGAGCAGGCTGGCCTGGCTCTGCTGGAATTGGGTGGCAGCAAGGCTGTCCTCCAGGAAGCCGAGGAGGTTGCCGATGCTGCCCTTCTGCACGGCGATGGCGCGGGCTGCCAGGCTGTCGCCCTGCGCCAGGTTGGCCAGCAGTACCACGGCCATCTCCCGGCACACCGGGTTCTTTCGGTCACTGAGGAAGCGCACCATGGTGCTATACAACTTCTCCAGGCGGCTGAAGGGGGGCGTGGCCAGGATCAGGTCCACATTGTTGTCCTGGATGCTGAGTTTGCTGAGGGTTTCCAAGACCAGTCTCTGGGGGGAGAGGACGGCGTTGGGGCCCAGGGTGGAGAAGGGGTCCTGGGCTTCAGCGGAAGGGCAGACAGCCCAGTGTAGGAGTCCGTCCAGGACAGGCAGGCAAATGCTCTCAGGGTATGGGGAGAGGTCCAACTGCCCCGAGATGTTGGCGAGCGTGACCAAGGTGTTTTCCCGGAGCATCTCCAAGCAGTCCCACCACCACTCCACTTTGTTGCAGCTCACCCCTTGGTCCTGCTCCTCCTCCTTCTCGTAAGTCAGTGGTGCCTGCTTCCGCTCTGGGTGCTTGTGGTGCAGGAGGATCAGCTTGCCCAGGATCAGCAGCAGCCCCGGGTGTTTGGACATCTCAAAGTCGTTGCCGGGCACAAACGACAGGCTTCGGATGGTATTGGAGACACAGACGCAGCGCTTGGCGAGGGAATCCTGCCAGTCCAGAAGGGTACACAGTGGGGTCTCATCTTTACTGTGGGGTTCGTCCTCTAGGATCTTGATGTTTCGATGGCTTTGTGCCGGGCTGATGCCAAATGGAAACTTGCTGCTCTCCTTGGTGGCCTCTGCACTTTTGGCTCCCTCTTCGGTCAACGTGCTAGACCGGGTGGACAACATGTCATCCATTGTGGCTGTGATCCGTTTCTCTGGAGGGCCATCAGGCGGGGGGCCCTCCTGTTCTGTCGTCCCTGGCGTACCCTCTGCTGCCGTGACCTGTTTCCGGGTGACTGGTGGGCAGGGCACATGAGGCCGGGTCGGCAGCAGCTCTGTCTTGCTCTCAAAGTGGGTCTGGATATGCTCAGTGGTGTCCCCCCCACCAATCCGCCAGTGGAGCAGGCCACTGTCAAACTCCTGCACGCGCCCAAGCTTATCTGAGCAGTCCACCACAAACGGGTCATTCTTCTGCACGATCTTTACTGGAAGCTTGTCAAACTTACTAATCAGTTTCTCCTCACTACTCTCTGAGGCTGTCTTGTCCTTGCCCGAAAAGGCCATCTCCTCGTCATTTTCCACTACTTCCTCCTCTTCTTCCTCCTCAAGTTTAGGACCTAGAAGGTCTTCTTCCTCCTCCCCCTCCATGGGGGCTGGACTAGATGCCTTGCTGAATCTCCCAGGGTCCAGTAGTGTTCTCTGTCCTGGGTCACCCACCTCATACTCCTTTAAAATGCCAAAGATCTCGATCAGGCAACGTCGGAAATATTCCACAAGGAGCTCTAGCAAACCTGGGAGCTAAAAGAGAAAAACAGGAAATAAATGAAGGGAGAAAAGTGGAGCCAAAGGAGAGAATCCTTGACCTGAGAGGCCTCCCATGGTCTTCTACCTAATCTGTCCCCCTTTCCTTGTGGGTCAGACATCTGTCTCCCTGGGAGAGACAGAGTTGCTCCTTTCCCAAAGGCTCTCCACACAGCAAGTCATTCAATCTCTCCTGCACACAGGTCTTCCTTCCGTTCAGCCTACCTTCACGTAAGCCTGCCTCCAGCAGGACGGACACGTTGACCAACAGCTCTGCACCTCACCATCTCTTGGCCTCCTTTTCCCAGCCAATTCCTGCTTTTCTTCACCAGACCCAGTTTCCTACCTGCTGGTCATTGCCACTGTCCCTCTAAGGACACTCTCTCTATTCCACAGCCAAGCATAGCCTAAGGCTAGGCATGGTGGGATGACCCCTTCAACACAGGCTGAGAAAGGGAAAGCAGTGTAGACAGATGTACACCTGCTCTCTTCTCCAAGCTCCCGAACATTCCAGGAGGCTGGACGTCCATGAATCAATCATGCAACATAATGAGTGGGATTGAGGTTTCAGTCCTCCAAACACTGGCCCAAGCTGGTGCTAGGCAGAATCAAGTTCCAGCTTGGATCCTGTATAGGCCATTTACCTCTAGAAGAAAACACTAACCTCCAGTCAGATTACTCTCTGGCTGAAAAGAGTAAAGCAGAATGGAAAAAATGAGGGCTTCAGAATTAGAAAGATCTAGGTTTGCATTCTGGCTTTTCTAGGAACTAGCCATGGGACTTAAACTCTCTAACTTGTACTACCTTCTATCTTTCCATTGAACATGATGGAAATTCCTACTCTTGACATGGTTGTTATGAGGTCTAAATGGAATATACCAAATGCCTGGCATACGGAAACTGCTCAACCAATAGCTGTTCCTTTTCCTTCTCATGGGGGGCAATTTTATGTAATGGACATAGAGTCGGGCTCTGGATCCGAAAGACTGCTGACAGCTGTGTGAACTTGGGCAAAGATAAGATTCTGAGCCTATTTACTCATCTCTAAGAGTCCACATGTGTTTCAGAAAGCTGTTGTCGTGAGGATGACATGAAAGGAAATATGCAGGGTGCCTGGGTGGCTTAGTGGGTTAAAGCCTCTGCCTTCGGCTCAGGTCATGTTCTCAGGGTCCTGGGATTGAGGCCCGCATCGCGCTCTCTGCTCGGCAGGAAGCCTGCTTCCTCCTCTCTCTCTGCCTGCCTCTCTACCTCCTTGTGATCTGATTTCTCTCTGTGAGTCAAATAAATAAATAAAATCTTAAAAAAAAAAGAAGAAAGAAAGAAAGAAAGGAAGGAAGGAAGGAAGGAAGGAAGGAAGGAAGGAAGGAAGGAAGGAAGGAAGGAAGGAAAGAAAGAAAGAAAGAAAGAAAGAAAGAAAGAAAGAAAGAAAGAAAATATGCAGGACCGAGCACAAAGTGGCGGCACAAGAAACGGTTAACCCTTAGTAACAATGCCCTCTAGTTAGCTCCTTGATAGATGGGTTGGTAGGTACTAAGGATGATCAAAAGAAAGAGTGGGATGGTGTAGCAGAAACTCTTCCCGCCTATTGGGAAGACTCAAGGTGCACATCCTGTGGAGAGAGATCTGGAGAATCACTTCTGCGAGAACGTAATTAAAATACCACCTCCACCACTCCCCACAAGCAGACTTCGCTCCACTTCCCCTTTACACCTTAGGAAAATGAGATCGATAAAGACCTCCGACATGCACAGTGGATGAAGACAGGGAAGAAGAACCTGCCAGGGCTCATTAATAAAGACCACAGGTTTTTCTTGGTAGTCTTGAAAGTTGGTGTCTTCACTCACATCAACAGAATCTGCAATTCTTACCAGTACCAAAAGTTTCTCCCAAATTCCCTTTGAAGTCAATCCTGATACCTTACACAAATTATTATTGTTCTCAGTGTTCTGGGCCCATGGCCAGTGGCAAAGTACTGGCATGGAATCAAAGCACTGGCACGGAAGATACCAGAGAGTCAGCGAGAGAGGGGAGACCATGTTGGCCGGGGATGGTTTAATTCCCTGTGTTACTTAGTGCAGTCTACGTCAAGAAGATCCCAGGCCCTCCCATTCTGCCAATCTTTCCCAGGCACCTGTACTCACCTGACTGAGGTTGAAGGTCATGATGCTGTTGTCATCGTACAGCAGGATGTTAATGGTGTCTAATGCCCATGTGCTCTCGGCCAGCAGCCCAGACTTGAGGGACATCATTACCCGCCATGCCTCCGGGGTTCCTGAAATAAACCTCCGTGTCACCCATCTACCAAGCCCAGGTTGGCCGGATGCTCCCCCAGGGCTGGCCCATCAGTCAGGCTACTCTGAAGATAACACATGGCAGGAGGCAGTTCCTAGCTAGGAGAGGACACGCATCTGCTTCTAGGCTCCCTGAAGACTTCACTGCATGGCGCCTGCCTTTTGGTAAAGCCTGAAATAAGCCTTTTTCCTTATCCAAAGTTCTTTGGCTCTATTTTAGACAACACCGGACCAGGATCTTATCCCATCCAGAATATCAGGATGGAGACAGAAAAACAGACAAGATTTTTAGGGGCAGATGAAGCAACCTGATCAGGGAGGTCTCCTTACCGATGTCTTTCATCGTAAGCCGCCTCCTCTGCTTCAACACAGGCTGTGTTGCTTCGACAGAGCCAGGTGGGAAGGTGATGTCCCGCCGAATCATGGGTGGCTGCACGGGGGCAGGTGCTATGTGCGAGGCAGGTACTGGGGGACCTGCCTTTTGCATCTTCATCCCAGAGTGTAGGAATGGAGACTTGCTAGGAGAGGTGCGGTTCTCCATTGGCCGGGGCAGGGGAGCGGGGCTGGATACCTGAGGAATGTGATTCTGCATGCTTGGCGGGGGCTGGTAGTTGGATGGAGGGGGCCTTGTCATGGGGGGCACGGGGGCAGAGGGACCATATGGGGGCTGACGTGTGCCATGCGAAGGCCACGGGCCTTCATGGTTGGCCCTCTGATCCGTATGCAGCATTTCATCTGTTCGATTCACGCCATGATAGGCGGGGCCCTGGGGGGCAGAGCCAGTGCTCTGCCTGTTGGTGTAATTGTAGGTCATGTCATTACGCCCCTGCCACATGGTGCCTTGCTGAGCGACCTCAGCCGATGCTTGTATGGGGCCGCCCATCATCTGTGGTGGCATGTTCTGCTGGGCATTGGAGCCGGGGGGTGCAGAGACACGGTCTCGGCCAAACTGGAATGGAAACTGGTTCTGGGGGCCGCCCGCTGGTCGGCGCTCGGTAGCAGCAGCGGCAGTGGCAGGATAGGCGTTGCCATACTGGTTGTACACATCCTGCTGAGGGGAAGGCTGGGCAGCTTGCTGCTGGCTGGCAGGCTGGGGCTGAGCTGGGGGCAACTGCTGCTGCTGGGGCTGCCCCTGTCCCGCGCTGTACGGCACGCTGTACATCTCCCCTTCGTGCCGCTTGGCAGGAGGGCCGTATGTGCCATCCATTGGCCGTTTGTAATTCTGAGACAGGAACAAGCAGAGGGGAAGTTAATATTCCGCACGCAGGGACCCAAGGCCCACAGCTGCCAAGATGGTTACACCAGCCCCTCGCCCGCCGGGCTTACTTCTGTGCCTCCAAAAGAGAACATGGACTCCAAGGGAAGAAAGAGATCACCTTTACAAATGATCTTTTGAAGTTGTTTCTGAAAGCAAGAATCGGTCCCTATTTCCCCCTGGTTCTCCCTTGCACTAGGTAGAAAAACGTAGAAAAGTTCAAAAATCAAAATATGGTTGGTTTCTAGCTCTTTTGGAGAACCAGAGAGACTGGGCTGGAATCTAAACAGGGAGGAGATTGAGGGCTTGGCTCTGCAGCAGAACTATGTGGGTGGGAGAGTAGCGAAGTATCTAGAGCAAGCCCTTCTTAAACTTTTCAACTTAGGCCTCTAACTGGCTCCCAAGGGGAACCTGTGTATCAGTGCACCCTGTTGTCATCCTCACCTGCTGCTGCTGCTGATACATTGTGGTCTGCTGGCTGGGGAAGGGGCTGCCGGAAGGGGTGCCTTGAGTGGAGAACTGATTGCCATAGGAATCATGTCTGTAGGAGGGAAAGAATCAAAGGATCAGGGTGGGAAATGGCAAAGCCTGAGCCACAGCGACACTAACACCAGCCTTCCCTCACCGTTGCTGCTGCTGCTGCTGCTGCGGGGGGTAGCGGCTGGGCGAATACATCCCCGAGTCTGGGTTGGAAGGCATGAGATTCGGCTGGGGGGCTCCAGTGCCCATGTTTCCCTCGGGTCCTATTCCAGGCTCCGTCCTAAACATAATCGGAGAAGTGGACTGAGTCCACAATAGCTGTGGGGGGCTGGGATGGGGCAGGAGCAGGGGCCATGCTCACCTCACTCTGTCATAAGGACCTCCATAGGGATAGTGCTGTCGCGGTCCCATTGCCACATTTCCCAGCCCAGGGCCGGTAGCTCGGCTGTAGGGGTCTCCCATTCCGCCATTGGGGCCCTGCCCTGAGGACATGAAGGGATCGCTCCCTGGAGCTGCACATAGAAAGGAAGGCAGTGAGCCAACTGGTAAGCCAGCAGGCCTAGCAACCTACACCTTGCCTGCCCCAAAGACCAAGGCCTCTTCAGGGCTCGGGCTTGTTCCTACGGTTTCCCTGACAGGTTCAGAAGAGATCTAAAGAGGCTACAATCAGCAAAGAGCTCCTACTTGTTAAGGTGTGACCAGGTGTGGCCAGGGAGAGGGAGACAAGAAAGGAGGTAGGGATGCAGAGTGGTGGTTAGGTCTGGAAAGCCCTTATCTCCGAGAATGGCTTGACAAGAACCATGAACCACTCTCAAGATATCACCCCCATTTCCCTGGCTCTGTCCTCAAGCAGCTGGTCACCTTTCCTCATGCCGCCATAAGGATCCTTATTTGGCTCGTAGGACATGCGCCCCATCATGTCAGAGGTATTCATACTGGGCTGGTACCCAGGGTTTGGAGTCATGGAATTCCGCTTCTGGAATGTGGGGTCACTTCCATCAGGAAAGGCATCCTGGATCCCAACCGAATTGCTCCTGCTCCAGAGTGAGAAAAGCCAATTAAACCCCAAGTAAAGCAATTCCTCCAGTAAGCAGGGCACATGAGGGTCCCTGGGTGGGTGGGCAGACCAGGGACACCCGGGGCTGCACAGAAGCTCCCGCACTTCCGCCCAGGTCCTCCCAAGCCCCTGCCCCTGGACTTACCTCATGCCCGGCAAGGGGGGAATCTGACTGTGTGGTGTGGATGCTGGAGTTGGTGGCTTCAAGTCTCCTCCTTCTGCCATGGAACTGCTGGTTGACTGAGGTGTCTGGGGCCCCTGCATAGACCCAGATCCCGCTGCGGACAGAGATGCTGGGGTGAGCTGGCAAGTCTTTAACTGTCACAGAAATACACAAATGCCCTGGGGTCTCTTTTGAAAGGATTGTTATAAGGCTAAAGCTGGGGTTCTTTAAAGTCTAAATTGCCCTTCTCAGCAGGGGACATGTAAGGCCAGGTAACAAGGGAACTTGAGTGTTTTTCTTCTCCTTTTTTCTTTTTTATATAGGCTCCGTGCCCACTGTGGAGCCTGACGTGGAGCTTGAACTCACAAGTCTGAGATCAAGACCTGAGCCGAGAGCAAGAGTCAGATGCTTAACCGACTGAGCCGCCCAGGCGTCCCAGGAGGGAATCTGAGGTTTCTATTGCTCCTTGCTACTGTTTCACATTTGGAGAACAGGAGTAGTGTGGAGATGCCATCACCATGCTAGAGATTTCCCTGAGTCTCTGCCAGCTTCCCTGACTACTTTTCTTTACTTCCCCGAGGACCCTGTCTAACCTACTAAATCCTGTAATGCTGCTGCACAAGTTCCCAGTCATAGCCCCTGGAATCCTAGATAGGAAGGCTCCATCTTGCCCCAAACCTGCAGTGTGCTTTAGGAACCTAGGCGCTCCCACTCACAAGCATATAGCGCAGTGTCACCTCTCAGGTTCCAATGTTCCTCTAAGCTGATACGAGCAGAACTACCAGTAATTAATGTTTCCATTAGTTACCATTCCCAGCAGCAGATATCCCACTGCTTAGGCCTCCCCAGCTGATGAGTCATCTCAGGCACTCATTACACCCTCAGAGGTCAACACCAGGGCACATGTGTTTACACCCACCTTCTAGGAGCTCTGGCCTTCTTCCCTCCCCATGCTTGCCCAGGCCCCAGCCCCCTCTCAGAAAGAAGGGCGGGTAGGGGCACTCCCATCAGAGAGTTCCATTCATATCCCCTCCCCACCCCCATCTCCTTCCCATTCATTAGCATCTGAGCTCCCAGGGGAATTCAGGGCTCTAGTCTGAGCTGCATTCTAAGGCGCTGACATCAGTGGGCCAAAGCTCCCAGATGGCCCTGCCTTACTGCGATTTGTCAGATTTCCCCACTCCTCTGGTGTCCCTCCTACTCGCTAGTTTACAAACATTTGGCAAGATGCCAGGTGCACAATGAAAATTAAAATTTAAGGGCTGCTGCAGACTACCTCTCAAGGGAGTCGCCACTGCCCGCTCTTTAGTTCTATCACTGTGGTAAGCCCTGGGATAGGGCAGGGCAGAGCACACGCGCTTGGGGCCAGGTACTGCCGAGTAAGGAGCCTGGACCCTTGAATGCTACCCGTGAAGGGTGAGCCTTAGTGGGGCTGCTCACCCGATCCTTACCAGGAGAGGGAGGCTGGATCTTGGGCTGGGACTTCTTGGAATCAGCAGCTGCAAAGATGTCTGGGGGAGGGTCTTCTCCCCGTTCAATCTTACACTCAAAGGCATAGAGACACTGGATGTACTGCTTTTTCAAGGAGCTGGCAGCACTGCTTGAGGTGCCCACATTGAGGTTGGTCGCAAGTTCCCGCCATTTTTTGTTCTTGTTGACCTGTACAACCAACCAGAAGAGTCGAGGTCCATCTTCCACCCGGTCTTCCTGCTCACAAGCCCCAAATCCTGTCAGGCTACCAGGCACTCATCTCTTATGGAATCAGTTCTCACTTAACCAACCAAAGTTAACCCCCCTCGGTGCAGAGTCCACAACAAATGTTAAATCCATGGCTAGCTTCCCTCTACCCTCAGCAGGCTCTATCCACAGATCACGGCAACTAGTGGACAGTGCTTTTTCAAAAGAGGGCAAATTTCACATGACTATTAATGGGAGAGAACAGAATTCAGAAAGTATGATGCTTAACACAAGTATAGTACTGAAAAATGCTGTGCAAATCACCATCATATCCAAACCCCTTCAAAGGCAACAATAAAAATCAACATTTTCCAAAATGGAGATGTGGCAATATCAGCTACCACTCTGCTTGACTCACTTTGTCAAACTGGAGGTTTCCATATCTGGGCTGTTTTCTTGTGGGGTCTTTGCAAATTTTACATTCTTGTGCCACTGCTGCTCTGCTTCTCAGTGACATGGCATGAACTACAAGCCCCCTTCCCTCACTAGTCACTGTCCTGATTGTCCAGGAGGATCCTTCAGCAGGCCCTCTAACTTCTCTGTGAGCCACCCACCCCTCCCCCCCCCCCAGCGGCCAGCCTACACTTGTCTCCTTTCCTAACCTTCAGGACACGCTAACCAAGACCATTCCCCAATCCCTACAATTAGATGGTCTTGCTGCTCTAGCCAGGCAGGTCTCCTCCTTCATGTATTCTTATGCTTACTCATCCACCTCAAAGGCTGGGTACACCAGCTTTCCAGAAAGGAGGCTCAGCATGCTGTGGTTTATCTACTGACCTGGTACCTGTGATACCAGAGAGAAGAGTGATAAGGAAGCAAAGAGAGGGACAACCTAGATGGTGGGGAGGTGACCAGGAACACATCCCCAAACAAACTAACATCTCTGAGCTGAAGCCTGAAGGTCGGAGATGGTGCTGGTCAGATATGTTCCAGACTCTCTACTTCCGTGCCATGCTGACCGTAGGCCGGTCAACTGGATGACCCCTTCCTCTACCTACACCCTACTAATAAGCCTTCATGGAGGTTCAGGACTCATCTTCTGCCTTCTTGGAAGCTTCACAAACTAACTTTCTCCTCTGAACTCGCAATGTCTTTAGCATTCAATTACATTTTAGCCCCTAAAAGGCTGACATCCTTCTGCCAATTGGAAGACAGGCACAAGCTTTGGGATTCCCTCTGTACCGCATCCTAGGTTTGGTGAATCCAGAAGCCCATCCAATGAAAAGTATGCCGCACCTAACCTGATGCCCCCTCCCTTTTCCTACAGGCAGGAGAAGCCCAACTAGGAGAACTCAATACTGGGGAGAATGGCAGGAAAGCCCACGGTCACCTCAGAAGCCTGCTGTGGCTTTGCTTCCCACGCCAGTTATGTGGCAGTGTGCACGTGTTTTGTTTTGTTTTCCTTTGTGGGGGAGGGGAATAAAGCCTGAAGGGAGAAGGAATTCATAACTGACTGTTGGTTGGCTTCATTCCAATCACTTTCTTTTCTGCTGGTGACAGCTGTTTTCCTCTTCTGATTTAGAAGGTTTGGAATACGTCTCTCCCCGCCACGCCTCCCCCTGAGCTCAGCCACAAACTCAGATCCAACAGCAGGCTCCTGATCCGATGACTATAGAACACACACGGGAGGAAAGTTTGCAAAGCACAGCATTGCCTCAACTATTTGCCTCCTGGGCTGAGTATAAAGCAAAGCTATAAGGTATCAGAGCAGGGGCCAGGCTCAGGGTGGTATTCAGTTCAGAGGTGTTTATTAGCACAGACTAATGCACTCACTTCAGTATGCCATATGGAATAACTAAACACAACTTCCCCACCTACTTCATCCCTCATAAGTTATTTCTATCAAATAGCTCCCGAAATCCCATTTTCATTGGGATTGGAAGGAAAGGGTCAGCAACTACTCTGGCTGTGCCCATACCATCTTGCAGACCCATTTACATTGCAGAAAGCTTTGCGTATTATTTCTAAGTTTTGACAGTATAGCAGGATACACACTATCCCTACTTTACAAATAAGAAAAGCTAGGGCTCAGAGGGGTCATACAACTTGATTACAGTCACGTGTTATTAAGTGGCTAAGAAAGAATTCAAAACCAGACCCATCTCTCTAAACCAAGCCCTTGCTTACTATGCCAAACTGCCTCCCACATGTTCCCTATCTTTGCACCCCAGTGAGACTCTAGACATGTGGTAAACTCAATACTAATACTTCATACTACCCAGGGAGGTCTCAGCCTCCGGTTTTTGTCTTATCTTCTGGAAGCCCTGTGCTTCTAGTCTGTCAGTAAGTGCCTCAGAGAGCAGGAGACGGTGATGTCCCTGTGGGATGCTTGGCACCAGGTGAAGCCACTGAGGACCTAGAGAGAGGCTTGTTGAAACCACAGAGGAAGCCAAGTGCTAGGCACTCACCTGAGTCAATCCACCAATCTCCTTCACAGAGACATAGAGGCGATAGAGGTCCAGAGGTTTCCTACCCACAGCAGGCAGATTTGTCATGCCCATGGCCTTCTCCTCCGTGAAGGCCAGATAACGGTCCACCCACATCTTCCTCTCAGGCTCACCACCCAGCTCATACAACTTGGTGATCTTCTCATTGGTTGTAGTAGAAGAACTGGATTTCTGGAAGGGGCAGGTCGAGATTCATAGGAACTGGTCAGATTCAAAGCCTATGCTAAGGGTGGTCTCAGAAGTCCCTTGATTAGGGCAGTGGTAAAGCTTCTTATTCTGGGATAGTCACTAATATGTACCTTGTCTTTGCAAGGTCAAAAGACCAAATAGGAGTTAGAAATTCTTCCTGTAAAGAAAGGAAGCTAACACTGCCTGTATATTATGCACTGGGTCCATGCTAGATGCCTTTATATATTAGGCATTATTAATTATCCTCCTCTTAAAAGATAAGGAAGCAGGCACAAGTAGCCCATTCCTAAAATCTCACTGTTCTTAAGTAGCAGAGCTAAGTGTCAAACCCTTACCCCCCTGACAACGTCACTATACTACTCCCGTGCTATTACCCAGGAGCCTGGGCGTGCTTTCATAGACTGTTTCAGAGAACTCAAGAAACTCAAAACGTGATTTTGAGACAATGGGATGGACTAAAATGAAAAGAAACGTCCTCCTCTCAAGAAAGGAAGGGTCTCCTAACCTGCCTGAAAGGCTTTGGATGTTAATTATCCTGTCCCAGACAGGAGGATGGCTAAAAGGGCCTGAGAGTCAGAGGTGAAGGTCCACAGGATGTGGCATCTGTACATTTTTATTTTCCCTACTTCATACGACAGGGAAAATGGGGTATGACAAAGGGCAGAAATGTTTCAAATGATTCAAACACTGAGCAGGTCCCCAGACTTCCACACAACCCAACAGACAGCACACTCAGGACCATCCTACAGGGAGGCCAGCAAGGACCCAAACCCCCACCTGCCTCATCCTCTTTATAGAACACAGGGTACCAACCATTTCTGCTACTCTGAGGAAGGTCCAGGAAGAGAAGAGCAACTAGTTGCCCATGGCACACACCACCTACCAATGCATGAGGACAGGGTGCACAGTTTCCCAAAGGGCAATACAGAAAATTCTACACTGCAGGCCTGGCATTTCCTCTATCACAGACAGCTGTGAGAACACTGTGTTACTTGTATTAGGACCCCTTAGGCTAACTGAAGGCTAATTCAATGAGCTATTAGCCTGGGACCCTTCATGATTAGAAGAGGCAAGAACAGCCTTTTCTGAGATCTAATCCGTGTCACCAAAGGCTAGAGGTCTAGTCGCCCTCTTTTCTTTTTCCTTCCTATCCCTGGAGAGGATGGGACAGAAACTTGAGAGGAGTCAGGATATAAATCATTACCTTGGATTTGGATTCTGTCTTGGGTGTCCCATCTGCCTTATTGTTCATTTTGGTGGCTGGAGTTAACTTGACGTCCCCAAGGCCCATCATCTCTGGGCTGGCTGCCATCCCTATAAAAGAGAAAAAAGAGCTCAAGTCCAGTAAGTTTATGACATGAAGATCATTCTAGAAGAAATTCCTGGGGTGAGCAAGGGCTTGGACTTACCTGCTGAATTGTTGGCCATGGTCCCACCCATGGGATACGGGGGTCCCTGAGGGTTGATCATGCCAGCCATACTATTAATCCCTTGTCCATAGGGAGGTCCAGTTCCCATCATGCCCCCCTGATTCATATTGGGGTAGCCTGGTGGCCTGAGGAAGAAGATGGAAAGTGAGAGAGAGAGACAAGAGTTAGAGACACTGAGCTTCCAGATCTGGACCTGAGCTAAATAGAGTTTGTGAGCCAAGATCATCTAGTAAGGCTTACAAGGAAAAAGTTTATGGGTTTCCCAAACCACAACCATGTACCAACTGACCTAGACATTCCTATCTATGTCTATGGGAGACCATCTCCCATGAAACGTTCTAAGATGGTTCAGGCTCTAAATAGGAAACCATAGCTCAATTTTAAAGGATATAATCCTTGAAGAGGGGACCCCTACTGTGTCTCTTAAGTACTACCTCCCTCCAAGGCACTTCCAGTGACAAAATGTGTTTCCATTTAAGGGCCCTCTCTATTGCAAAAGGCCTAGATTTTACCACTCTGTCATGTCAAATCCCAACCAATCTGGACCCCTCATGACATAGCATGGAGGTGCTTTCTTGAGTACTGCTCTATGCTTTCATCATTCTGAAGTACTACCAAACCCATGTCTTTACTATTAAAATCACCCTATTCTACCTTAGTTCATCAGCATTCCAGTAAGATAAGAGTCACTATAAGAACTGTAGCCACCAAAATGGGGCACACAGACAGAGCCTTCAAAAGCCAGTAGAATCGTATTCACTGAAGTGAACAGCCACCAAAGTGAGTGTCCAAGGAAGAATGGATGAATCTTCAAAGTCATCAAACCAAATCACATGATCTCTCTGCACATCAGGGCCAGATTCAAACACAAAGAACCACACAGAACAGTAGAGAAATGGCAAACCACAACCCTACCATCCTCTATTTCTCACACTACAGATCCGAGTCATGTGTATCATTAAAATCCTGTGGGAAACCAAAAAACTAGATTGACAGAAGAAATGGAGAAACTCTGAAAACTTATTTTACTCATCAAAATAAGCTATGCTTTATAAAGTTCTTTACATATAGTATCTGGTCACGTGAAATTTGATATCAACTGAAGACGCTTAAGAATCAGCATTTGTTGGGTTTTTTCCCACTGTAAGGAAACCCAGTTTTCTAAAGAGCTTTTAATAAAATATATATTTACCAAGATGGCATGGTTCAGATCCCGAAGAAGCTCAACAACCCAAATAACTTTACAATTTATCTCCTTCTGCTGACACCCTCTTCACGTCCCAGGCCTTACCTATTTTGGATAGAGTTGGCAGCAACATGCATGGCGACAGCAGTTTCTTGAGTTTTCCGGTTCATGCCCCCTGGTGGGGGACACATCCCTGACCCAACCTGAGGTGGCATATTGGCCATGTTAGGGCCATAAGGCCGGTTGCCCATGGAGGCATGACTCATTCTCCCTGGAGGGAGTGTGCCGTAGGGTGGGATGCCAGGTTGCCCATGCATCTGACCTCCAGCACCCATAGGGTTCATGCTTCCAGCCATGCCTGCACTGGGGTAGTTAGCATTGGGCAAGGCGTTATAGTTTGGCTGCCTGGGGTAGCCTCCTGGGAAGGAAAGAAGAAAAGAAGATGCAGAGACTTGGTAAGTGATCACTAGCAACTCCTTAATCTCACTCAGCTCTAAAACTCTGAAGATAATAAATGATAGGAATCACTCACTACTTGGTCTGATAAGAGACCAACTTCATGGCAGCCTTCACCCCATTTAAAAAAAAAGGCGGGGGATGGGGGAGGGAGGCGAGGAACACAGAAAGGCAGGCCTCAGTTGTCCTCTCATCCTAAAGCCAGCGCAGCACAGAGCAAGGCTGGCTAGCAGGCAAGAGTGGCTTTTGCTGCTACCCAGGCCCCTCACCTCCCAGAACAACTTCCTTTCTACATAGGTAATCTGCCGTCTTTCCCTTGCTCTGCGTGAGACATTCAGCTTTAGATCTGTCCAGGGCTCATTTTGAGCAAAGATACATTCTATTAGGACTAATTTAATTACCATTAAGTATCTGCCCAGTCTTAGGCTAAATATCTTCTCCCCATTTTATAGATGAAAGAGAGGCTCAGGAATATTCAGGGACTTTCCCATGGTGACAGTCCTGCCCTATTTTAGGGCCTGCTTTTGGTGGATTTAAAGCAAAGGGCAGTCCTACTCTTACAACCCAGACAGCAGTATATGTATACACCTCTGTGTACTCCTGACTGAGTAGCATACTCACCCTGTGGGCCGTACTGACTCCCCTGGGGACCATAGCTCCCCATGGAGTTCTGCTGGTAGGAGCCCATGCCTGTGTGCATCTGTCCACCTGAAGGCTGACGCGGAGATAAGGCCGAGCCGGGCTGAGGGGAACTGTACTGGGGCATCTGGGGGTTCCTCTGCATGTAACCTATTTGTGGGTAGTGTCCATATATTATTACCTCAGTATAATGAGAACAAATGTTCTCCCTTATCATAGGACCTCACCATCTACATTTTCTTTAGCAACTACTTGCACAAAGTCTCTATCTTATTTGCTATATAATTATGTGCTCTTTTAGGCACCCTCCAAAGTGACATAGCCATTCACCAGCTCATGGCAACTTTTTCTACTAAATGGGGGCCTGAAAAGACAAACAGCAATGACAACAAAATGGGACAGGATTTAAAGGGTAAAGATTTGATGTTGAGTCTTCAGTATTTGCTGACCAAATTAGATACCATGTAGGGAGGAATTCATCAGAACACAAACACTGAAAAACAAGACTGGGGATAACACAATACTGGAGCCACCAGCATGGTCAAGCCCATTCTAACTTCACGATTTGTTGCTGGGACTGTCCTAAGCTTCCTTGTCATACAGTTCTCCAAGAGCTTTTTGTGCAGGATAACCAAAGGGCTTCCTTAGACTTCCGCACCTCCCCGAAAGCCCAGGGTCTCACCTCGATCTTGGGCAATGCTCGATTGGTTCATGGAAGGATGCATGATGCTGTCCGACTGGCCACTGGGTGGCCGAGGTGGCATCTGGTTGCCTGCTCCAAACAGAGAAAGAAGACAATCATGGCTAAGCTTGGAAATTCTAGCTAGGAGGTCATTTCAGAGCTGGAAATGGCTGCTGGCAAGGCTAAACCTCCCAATACCACATATACAGAGGGACCCCACCGAGGGGGTCCCATATCTCTTCTTCAAATGCTGAAGGGAAACTTCGCAGACATGAACCAGAGATGCTTCTTGTGGCATTGGAAGGCTGGGGCTCCCTGCTATCACTGGGGGCCAGTCCCTTTACCCTCTCCCCAAAGTCTAGTACTTGAAGGTACCTGGCACTGCAGCAGGCGAGAGTGGTCCTGAGCGAGACTGAGCAACACTGGCGGGAGAGCCAACAGGGGATGGGGAGGGGCCTCGAATGCCAGGCAGGTGAGGGGAGGTATGAGGAGAGAAAGGAGACTGAGCTGGATTACTCTGCTCTCCTTGGCTGCTGGAAATCCCTGATGTGCTCACTCCAGGGCTCAGAGCTCCTTCCGTCCCCATGGGGAGATCGTCAATTGAACCAGACAGATCCTGAAACATACACACAAGGATATGGATTAGCAATGTTAGGCAGAAAGACTCTTTTTTCAACAGTTGTACAACACAATTAATATTTTCCCTAGACAACCAAGAGCAAACACACTGCACAAGTTATGTAGTCATGATACTAAAGCTTACAGATGGTAAACTCTATTCAGACTCAGATAGAAAATATTTTAGACTCAATTAGTCTGTCACAACTACTCAATTCTGCCACCGTAGTGCAAAAGCAGTCACAGATAATACATCAAAAAATGGGTGCACTGTGTTCTAATAAAACTTTATTTATATAAACAAGTAAATAGCCCATAAGCTGTAGTTTGCTAACCTATGGTCTATCTACCAGAGCAGACCATCTAGCACTTTCGTCTTCTTTCTTATCCCCAACTTCTATAGTCATAAGAAAGCTGCTCTTTCAGTGAGACTTTAGTTCTTTTCCAATGGGGAAACTTAACAAAACACTGCCAGGATGGCACCAGGAGCTAGCTATAGGAGAAATGTTAAATAAGTTTGGGCAATGTTCACAGATCCCCTCTCCATCAGATTATTATAACCTACACTTACCAAGGACGAACTTGCTCCAAGTTACCACACAGTAAACATAAAAGGCAGGGCATGGCAAAGGGATATATTGTATAGGAAAGATAATTCCCTAACTGCCAAGGAGATCTGGGACTATGCTCCTAACAAATGGCCCACAACAGGGATGAACAAATGTTTACCAACTGAACAAATCACAGTTTTCCTCCTAGCTTTGTTTTTTCAGTGAGAACTCGATGTTTATTGGGGGGGCTTTGCTTACCTTGAATTCATCAGTAAAGAGTTCACTCTAGGTCAGTAAACTCCCGAGATTAGTAACCAGCTCAGTATGAAAAATATTCACCACAGGAAATGCACACCCAGCCCCAATTCCATTCTCTAGCAGTATCACTGGTTCAATACCACACATTAACTTCAGGCTGGGGACTAACTGTACCCTGAACAAAGGATGAGAGCTTTGGGTAGGGGCTCAGATCTGAGAAACACCTAATGCTGAAATGGTTAAAAAAGAAGTTCTCTTAAAGAGATACATCTGAAGAGAAAGGAGATCCAAAATGGCCTAAGTCTATTTCTAGTCCTACAACAAGCTCACCCTAAAAAGATTAGATTCTTCAAGATGACACACACCCTGGAGTCTGACAGTAACACTGAAGGCCAGAGGGCATCTCTTAGGCTCTCCCCCCACGTATCAGGTTGGTATCAGGTTGGTGGGACTTCCTGCAAATCAGCTGGTTATTTCACTAAGCAGGGAACATTTCCACTGAGTTCTATGGGAATAAAGCTTGCCCTGAAGGCAAGGCAGGCAGGTAGGTATGCATTTGTGCCTGTGTCCAGCTCTACAATGTTAGCTCAGAAATCAGAAAATGCTAGCTTTCCTATAAGAAGCAGACCAAGCACACCAGAGCATGCTTTAAATATGCAGTGACAATTAGTCCCAGCATGGACAAGAACTCAAGAAGGCTCTCCTGTAGGTAACACCAGAGGGTGTCTTTCCTTCCAAAGGACTGAAGTACCTGGAGCTATAAAAAGCCGTGGGTTCATCCCAAGAAAGGAGGATTCCACCCCCATGTTAAGGGCTAAGCTATACCAGGGACATCTGGCTTCTGATACAAGGAGAATAAGCTCAAAGAGGCAGCAAGAAGGCAAGAGAAGCCAACTGTGTAGACCTTGAAAGCCACTTGTTAAGCCCTGATCTATAACAGAAACCACAGCTCAATGCTCTCTTTTAGGGACCAGTAGGTTCCCTCAGCATTCCTTCCTTCAGTACCCATTCCTTACTGATCTGCCAGCTTCCGGTAATATGAACTACCTGCTTACAGAAAAAAGAAATCAGTGTGTTTTGAAACAGAACAGGAATCAAAGGTCCATCCATAAGAACTTGGCCCTATTCAAACAGCTCTGGAAAGTTAAGTGTTTTGAACACCTTTGTATGTATGTATTTTTTTAAGACAGAGAGAGAGAGAGAGAGAGAGAGAGAGAGAGAGAGAGAGAGAGAGACTGCGCATGCGAGCGTGCCCCTGCTTGCACATGCAGGTGGGGGGAGGGGCAAGGGAGAGGGAAAGAGAGAATCCTGAAGTAGACTTGCCGCTGAGAGGAGAGCCCCACACAGGGCTCAATCCCAGGACCCTAAGATCAGACCTGAGCTGAAACCAA
Source organism: Ailurus styani (assembly GCA_002007465.1). Taxonomy (NCBI): domain Eukaryota; kingdom Metazoa; phylum Chordata; class Mammalia; order Carnivora; family Ailuridae; genus Ailurus; species Ailurus styani. The sequence continues at coordinate 1,205,251 of LNAC01000035.1, read as the reverse complement.
GAGTCAGATGCTTAATCGACTGGGCCACCCAGGCACCCCTGAATATTTTTGTTTTTCATTAAACAAAACATGAATATTCTCATGGTAAAAACAGTTCAAATAGTATAGGTAAAGGCAAAGTTCCTCTTTGCTCTTTTTCTTTTGCCTTCAACTGAGAAACCCCTGCTCAACTTGGTATATACCCTTGGAAATCTTCTGAGGAACTGAGGAGGGTGGGCGTGGGGGGAACCCAACAACAACCCACCAACCGCTACTATGGGTCAGGACAGGGCCTATGGATGGCTCCTTCAGCCACACTTCTGTTAAAAACCAGGTTCTCCACAGATCCACAAGTGAACGTGCTAGTCCAGCTGAGAGATCCCAGGAGCCTGAAGAAAACACTGGCAGCCCCTGGGACTGGTCTCTCAGGACCCTGGGGTTCTCTGTGGTAGCAGCGTGGTGGCCTCCTTCACAGAGGCACTCTGAGGAGTGCTGTCAGTTTTGGTAAAGTGCCCTGAGCTCCTTGGAGAAAAAGTGCTAAATAAACCACTGTCAACAGCAGCCCAACATGGGCTGGGATGCCTGGGCACAGAATAATAGTGGGGGGAAGGAAGCAGCGTTAATCTTCTTATCTCTCTGATTTGGTTGGTTTGAGGCCAATCTCTCAAACTGTCATTTTCAGCAGATGGCAACTGGTCAGCATGGGGACAGTTGATTTAAAAGTTTTTGTTTGTTTGTTTGTTTGTTTGTTTTAATAAAGTTTTTTTTTTTACTGGGGCGCCTGGGTGGCTCAGTTGTTAAGTGTCTGCCTTTGGCTCACATCATGATCCCCAGATTCTGGGATTGAGCCCCGCATCGGGCTTCCTGCTGGGCGGGAAGCCTGCTTCTTCCTTTCCTATTCCCCCGGCTTGTGTTCCCTCTCTCGCTGTCTCTCTGTCAATTAAATAAACAAAGTCTTAAAAAAAAAAAGACTATTTATTGGGGGGAGAGAGCTAGAAAGAGCTAGAGAGAACACAAGCAGGGAAGAGAGGGAGGGGAGAAGCAGACTCCCCACTGAGCAGGAAACCCAATGTAGGACTCGATCCCAGGACCCTGAGATCATGACCTGAGCCAAAGGCAGTCACTTAACCCACTGAGACACCCAGGTGCCCGTTTTTTTTTGTTTTCTTTTAAAAGAACCAGAATGTTAGCATAGAAAGGGACAAATCATTTGCCATTTACCATTTGGGCATGTATAATGTGCCAGGCACTTTGCAGAGTTCCTTAATTCCCTACAATTATTGGAAGCAGGTACTACCACCATTAACATGTTCAAGATGTGTGCACTGATGCTCAGAGGATTGGGTTACATGACCAAGTCATCCAGCAAGCAAGCATCAGAAACTAGATTTTGAACCCAGGTCTGCTACTGCTTTGAACCCCAAAGCCTATGTTCTTTCTCTCTCCATTATGCTGTGATACTATGCGGACTAAGAAAAAAAATACTACACCTTTAAGTTAGGAGACCAAGGCCTAGTTCTTGGTACTTCTCAGTTATGGCCTTGGACAAGCTGGCAACAAGCTGTGCCTGGTTTTCTCAGTTACACAATAGGGGGACTGGACAAATCTGAGTTGGTGGTAACCCTGGGCCATATGCATGAAACTCCACTGGCACCATATGGTTGGGGCCATATGGAATATGCAGTACCAGCAGTTACAGCCTGGAATGAGAGATATGACAACACACAAGCAGTGTAAGATGTAAGACATATCGATCAGTCCCAGTAGCTTAATCACAGTAAATGTCTTCATTGGGAAATGGCAGGGGCTGGTGGGGAGGAAGACTCCAAAAGAAGTGTCTCACCTCACCTCTATCTACATGAACAGATATTGCTCTGAACTCCAATTCCTTTTATTACACGGAACACACCCCTGCTTTCTACCCCACAAAAAGCCAGTTTTTCAGGTCTTTTGTTCCACAAAAAGCCGGATGTCTGGTTGTTGAGTCAGACCTCAATGTGCCGAACAAGGCTAGCTTTCCCCAACACACCTATCACACAAAGTTCAATCAACCCAAGCCCCTACACTCCCCAGCAGAGGCTACTTTTGCATTTCAAGACTCGGGGTGTCTGGATTTTTCCATAAGGGCCCACCTAACAGGTATCTTCCAGGAAGTCTACTGAAAGAATTGTAGCAATGCCCCTTAACAGGAAAGATCTCTTTTACCAGGTTTGCTCTCTTCCAAGCATAATCCTGCTGAGAGATGGGAGGTGAGGATCAGCCCACTCAGTGCCCTGCCAGCTCCAAGGAAGCAGCAGGGCCAGGGAGAATTTCCTCACGTGTTTCCAACGTGTTTCATGCATTTTATTGCTCATCTACCATGCAGATCAAAAGCGCTGGAGCAGGTCCAACTATTTCACACAGAATCTCACACTCCAGGCTGGCTACAGCCCCGAAAGCCTTCGTTTCTTCACTTGAAATACTGCCCAATGTTATTTTGGGATGTGACCTGATAGAGGAAGCCCATAGGGACTCCATGACGATAACCGTTCCAGCTGTGATTGGTTGCCCAGCCCCAGCAAGTGCCAGCATGGGTTTGTCAGGCTCTGCTGACAAACAGAACTCGGCAGCTAACACCTTCTCTTCACACCACAACAAAACCATGCCTGAAATCACACAGTCCATACCTCGTTGTGGGGAGGGAGGTTGGGGGAGGCCTGCTAGTGCTCTCACAGGAAGGGCTGCAAGTTCTAACATGAATTGGCTGCCTGATGAAGTACATTTTCAAGCAGGAAGATACTAGATCAGGGTTAGAGGAAGGGGGTTTAAACAGTCTCCTGACAGAGCCTGAGGATGACATCAGTTCATTCTGCTGAGATTAAATAACATCAACAGGCAAGTCTAAAGAACAGGCTCATGGAAATGCTCAATTCAGGATTTTTTCATAAATTTGGATGAGTCCTTGAGAAATGGAGCTTTTGTTAACCCCCAGATGGAGTTCTCGTCCTCTTTCAGTTCAGAAGAGCTTTTGCCAAGTTGTGCTGACTACTGGCCGGGAAACCACCCCTCAAAAGAACCAGGTAAATCCTACATATATACTTATGGGTGTGTGTGTGTGTGTGTGTGTGTGTGTGTGTGTTAGGAACCTTGCAATTCAGTCACACTCACTTAAATGAGTTTTCCTAGAATGAAAAAAGCCCAAATGCACAGCCTGGGATGACCAATCTGCACTGGCACTTCTCAAGTGTTTTCCGGCCGTGTGCCTAACAGACCCATGGCCACGGCAGGAGGCTGCTTCCATGCTGGAGAATGGGAGGAAATCCTGAAGAACACAGCAAAGATTGGGAGACCAGACCCTTGAAGAAAACCAGACAGCTCTTCTGTCTGGAAAGGAGAGAAACTTCAAGGAAAAAGGAGTATGGCAAACATAAGGCAAACAAGTTTTTGGGAGATCTGGTTTTTCATAAAGACTTCCTTAACCAACTTATTTGTCAAAGGTCAAGGAAGAGGCTACCTCTACCAAATACTTCTAAAAAATATTCAGTACAATAAAGCTTCATTCGTAGGTTCTCTTTCCCTGAGTCTTTGCTAAATGGAAGAAAGGGTGATCTGACCCACCCAGACTGGCAGGGACTCCAGAGTTACAGAACTCTGATAAGCAGTCACAGCCCAACAGAGGAGCTGCCATCTCTACCCAGAAAGCAGGCTAGCTGGTGCTGGCTGAAATACCAAGAACGAATCAATACAGAGAATAGGCTGCCTCTTACTACTGGTGGTACTTTCGAGTCTGGGCTAAGCACGTGGTTGAGAAGGGAAAAGGAAAGACACAGAAGCTGGCGCCATCTTTCTAGCTTAGGACCAAACATCATCTCCTGCTTGAACTACACCTACCGTTTGGAAGAGCAGAAACGGCCCTGGGAAAGAAAGGCCGAGAGCACTCTATTTCCTAACCCCAAGTTTCCAAAAATGCATCACCATACTCCCTCTTCTCTTTTTCGACAGTAGGCTATTATTTTGGAGATAATGGGTAATTTCTTCCTGGTACCTTCCAGCTGCCTGATGGGGGATGCACAGTAAAGAAGGGTCATAGCTCTTCTGGACTCCAGAATGCTTTTCAGGGGCCCACCTCCAAGAGGAAATCCCCTATATCTACATGTCAGAATTCATAAGTAAAACTCAGGGAGACCAAATCTCCAAATTCAAAGGATGGAATAAAGGAATAAAGATTTCCAAAAGTGGAATAAAGGAAGTCTCTTTGTATCTCCCTCTTGAAGGGAAGCAGAACAGACACAAATATGTGACTCTCATGTGCTTAGCCCTCAGGTACATGGCTTGCTCACATTTAATTCTTACAACCATCTTCTAGATGCAGTTATCTTCCCTGTTTTACCAAAGCAAGAGCTCAAAAGTTAAATGATGTGCCCAAGGACAGAGAGCTATTACACAGAACTCGAGTTCAAACCCACATTCCTCTGATTCCAGAGCTTGCGCTCTTCCTACTGGTAAGATGGAAGCTTGCCACTATCAGAAACTAGATTCCACGCTCCAAAGTCTGGCCACAACCTGCCTCTGGACATGCTGAATGACTACCTCCATGGCTCTTACAAGTTAACCTCACTAGGCCTTGCTTGGCTCCTCTGTAGAAGGAAAGAACTAGATGATTTAACTCTACAATTCTACAATGCAACACATTCCCCTCTTGCCTAGTCACTTTTCCTATAAACTGTTCTTTCTTTCTAAACCTTCTTTCATGGTTTATTTCAAATCAGCCCTTTCATTTGCTACACTAAATAGTATAGTACATTTTCTCACCTCTGGGTCCTTAGAAGCATACTTAATGTACAAGGAGCAGGGGAAAGGAGAGAGTGACTTAGACTCTAGGGAGACCCTCAGGAAGCTAAGTCCCGTGTAGGTTTTTATCTGCTGGTATTCCTACTGAATGTGCTCTACCCCTATTATCAAGCACAGGGGTGTGGCCCAGAAAGAGAAGTCAAAACATCCGTGGCCTCTAGATGGCCTCATCTCAGGCAATTTCAAACCCAAACCTGGCCCTGTAGTCACCCTTCCAAACTGCAGGACAATTAGGCCTTGTTTAGGGGCCCCATTCCCCAAACTCTAAGGTGGGAAAGCTTCTTTCTGGGGGGCAGAGGCCAAACAAGCGTCAACCCCTGCCCACAGCTGTGATCCACAAGGGGTGGGGGTAGGGGGCAGGCACCAGAGCTCTCCTCTAACACAGCAGGGTGGCCCATTTCCCAGTCACTGAAGAGAACTGGGTGGGAAGGTCAATTACTTGAAGTCAAACTATAGGTGCTATAGACTAAAATCATTTTTTGCCTTGCAGACTTCAAAGACAAGAATAGCTTTGTGGGGACAAAGCCTCCACAGTCAGCACAACTTCCCTGGCTCTTCACTCCTCACCCCAGGGCGATGCTCAAGAGTCCCTCTGAGGGCTCCTCTTGGACCCACTGTTGCAGGACTGAGGCACTGTGCTGAATCTGCCTGTGAGGCCACACAGGACCTGCCTAGACCCTCCTATGTTATTAGTGACCAGAAAAATGGCAGGTACACAAAAGACAACATGTCTGAGAAGTTACTCAATGAATAATCTACTCAAAAGCATCCTCTGTAGACCCAATCTCTATTAGTCTTCTCTCTTTCCTTTAACCTTGATCCCCTCACCACAATCCCATACCTGATCTCTAGACTTCCACACGGAGGGAGGGTCTCTTGGGTGCTGATATCAAGGGAATGAACTCTCCTGTCTAAAACTGCCAAGTAAAACCCCGAATAGGCCCTGGCCACTTGGGTAAGAGCAGTTGATAGAACTGCAGTGCAGGGAAGGAATGTCTGGAAAGGAGGCTGTTGGGAGGCGGGGCTCTGTGTCACTGGAGAAATTTCAATCTAATTACAAAAATTCAAGAACCCGCTGTTCTAATCCACCTCAGCGAAATCTCTTGAGGTAGGTATGCCCCTCTGGGTGGGGGCCGAGGGCATTCCTGAGGTGGAAAGGGGAGAAGAAAGACTGTGGGGCTGCCCGCACTCCGGCGGTGGGAGCCCCTGCAAACAGAAGCTTGGCCACTGCAGCAGCCATTGATTTTCCAGGGGTCGATATTCTGCTCCCACAGATCTGCTCGGCTAGAGGTTTAATCACACTGAGTGCTTCTGCTCAACATCTCCCCTGCACTTCCCCCTCCCCAAACCAATAAAACAAACACCAAACACAAGCAGAGTCGGCAATGGGTAGATGGCTCTCCCCACAGCCGGCCCCCAACCCCAGAAAATTCTAAATACCAGCTCCAAGGGAGCCAAAGCTACATGGGCAGTCCACACAGAGCTGTAGGGACAGACCCACAGGTGCCAGAGAACCCTGTAACCCGTTGAACACTCCCATACAGACCCTTCTAGTAATTCAGAGATTTTACATTAAAAACTCCCAGTTTCCCAACTAGTGGAAAAAATAGATCCTAGAATGCCCCACAGTGTAGCAATCAGTTGAAATCTTGTTTTCTAGTTTGTCACAGTCCCCACCAGGCCTGTCAAATACCATGTTAACCTACCTAACCAGCCTTGGACACACACCCCTCCCCTGCAAAGGGTTCTCACTTGGGTCAGGAGAGAATGTCTTATCTAGTCAGAAACCGTCTCTTGGACAAAAACGTACAGTATTTTAAGGGTCACTAGCTAACAGACTCAAATCTGAAAAAAAAATGAAACTGGGTCAGAGCTGGGCCTGAGTTAGAGCAGTCAAGAACAGTGCGTATTTATGGAAAAGGGCTGTTCTAATCCCAGCAGGAAACAAGCACTGTAAAGCTTGAGAAAGCAAAGAAGTTAGGAACTCCCTACTTTCCCCAAGTTAAGCATTTCCTGTTAGGAAAGCCAACCACATAGACCTTGTTCCACCAAGATCATCCAGNGGGGGGGGGGGGGGGGGGGGGGGAGGAGGAAGGAAAGAAACACAGAAAAGAGGGCAGAGTTCTAGATATGTGAAGTGTAAAGGAGAGAGGGTGTGGCCTTAGGCTTCCACCTCATCCAGCTGCCCCTCAGAATTACAGGCAACCAGAAAGCAAGCAAGGATATAACATGAGCAACTAGGGAAGGCAAGGTTAGCACTGTGCTGAACACAGCTTAGACCAAGGTTCAGGGAGCTCAATGGCCTCCCTGGTTTGGTATTTAAACCTCTTAATATAAACTTGCCAGTGGTCTTCCCTACCATGGCCTACTGGTCTAGATAAAATACAAAGATTTGGGGGAAGGTATGCAACAAACAGATCTCAGAGTAGGGACTGAATAGCATCTTAAACCAGAATAGACAGCCATCAGCCTCAAAGGCCTTCAAACCAGAACTCTGAACACAGGGAAAGACATAGTGAAGTTCTAAAAGCAGATGAGAGGAAAATGACCAAAATACTCTTGACAACAGTTCCTCTGAATACTGATTCCGTTTATTGGAACTTGATTTTTCTCTTACCTTCCTCCAAATGTCAGGAAATTACCTTATCTCCATAAACAATATTTAATATTCCTCCCACATCAAAGCTGGCCTTAAGGGACAGGTTTGCTGACTCTCAGCTTGAGCCTTCAACTCTTAGTTTCCACTTTCAACAAGGCATGGCTTCTTAGCTTCCTTGGGAAAAGTCATATGGGAAGTAAGCTAGCTGCTTGAAGGTGAGCTCTGCCCAATGGCAATCAGAGACTTGTCACAATGCCAGCCTATTCCATGCTGACACCAAGTGGGGTAGATGGAAGAGCTTCGGGCTGTGGAAGTGGATGGCGCAAGAGAGCAAGCCCTGGTCCCCAAAGACTGAATGCCAAATATCTTAGAAACATGAAGAGAAGACAACAGAACTAATTCTATGCTTGATTTATCAGATATATATATATATATTTTTTTAAAGATTTTATTTATTTATTTGACAGAGAGAGAGAGAGAGATCACAAGTAGGCAGAGAGGCAGGCAGAGAGAGAGGAGGAAGCAGGCTCCCCGCCGAGCAGGGAGCCCGATGCGGGCCTCGATCCCAGGACCCTGAGATCATGACCTGAGCCGAAGGCAGAGGCTTTAAACCGCTGAGCCACCCAGGCGCCCTTATCAGGTATATTAACACAGCTCCATACCCAGAGGTCCTCCCCTCTGGACCAAGTTTGGTGGAACAGATTCTCATTCTGGTGCAGGGGGGCCCTAGTGGTTTCTGAAGGATAGCATTTCTAGGAGGGCTTGGTTTATTTCTTGTTCAAAAAGCCCACCACTCCTCCAGCACCCAGGACAGATGAGACACATCTTGGCCCTCACACATCTGGGCCCTGGCTTTCTGATTTTGTTGGGTCTTTTTGGAGAAGGACAATGGCAGAAGCCAGGGCATGTACTTCACTGAGGTCATCTCCCAAACAGCTTTGCAGAAGGTTTAAAAGCACCAACAGGGGGGCTCCTGGGTGGCTCAGATGGTTAAGTGTTTGGCTTTAGCTCAGGTTGTGATCCCAGGGTCCTGGGATTGAGCCCCGCATCGGGCTCCCTGATCAGCGAGGAGTCTGCTTCTCCCTCCCCTCTTCTGCTCATGCTCGCTTGCTCTCTTTCAAATAAATAAAATCTTAAAAAAAAAAAAAAAAAAGGCAAAAACAGGGGAGNAAAAAAGGCAACAACAGGAGAGAAAGGGAAGTGGAGTGGGGCGGGGGTGGGGGGTGGGAGAAGAAAGCCATGATCACCAAGGCAACTGAGTTCATCCATATGCTGACTCAGGAATTGCAGGAAATTCTAGTTTTTGAAGTTTCTTCCTTCCAAACTATTTCCTACATCTTCCTGGAGAGTAGATCTAAATCCAGAAACTATACTATCACTACCTCTGCCTAGAAATCTCAGTCCCACATCTCTATATACCTCTTCCTCCTCTCCAAAGAGAATGGAATATGGCATTCTTCTTTCTCATAAAGGAGCTTTTTCTTGATCCTTTATAGGAGTTGGTCCTAATAGTAAAAGCATTGGACTGGAAGTCTGGAACCGAAAGTTCTCATTTACTGAATGACCTTGGGCAAGTCCTTTACCCTTTCTGGTTCTTAGGTTCCTCATATGTAAGGTTGGGGAGTAATAGGAAGGGATGTCATGTTTGTGCTAGTGTAGTGAACAGTCTGTGGACCAGCTCATGCTATCTCCATTCTACTCTTTGCTTAATTATAGAGGTTAAAAAGGTAAAAACCACGTTTCCCAGAATCCCTTGTGAATGGGTTTAGATCTAATTCAGGTTCTATTAATTAAGAGCAAACTCAAGATTAGATCAAAGTATGGCAGAGGCCATATTTCTGTCTCCTTTACTTGTTCCTGCAACAGCATTTTGGCTTCCTCTTCCAGTAAACTGGGTGCTGGCTCTGTTGGAAGCAGCTGGTCCTTCTTGACTCTAGACTACTGATCCCTGGATAGCAGATTTAGAGCAATTAATATCCTAGTGGTTTAAAGGTAGGAGTTTCCCTGGTTGGTGAAATCTAGTTTGAGGTCCTGCTCCTGAAGGACAAACCTAGAGCATACTTCCTCAATCTCTCTAGCAATTTTGTAAGCCCAAAACCCTATAATAAATCCCTCTCTATTAAACATGCCTAGGCCTAGGGTTCACTGTAGAAACCACTCCATCTGACACAGGATTATCAGATGATCCCCAAAGAATAGTTGTGAAGGAAGAGAGAACAGAGTTATTCACAAGGCATATTCTCTGCCAAGACAGCATCTTCTGGGGAGAAATGGGCAAGATGGAGGAGTCTTAGAACTTTAAAATACATTTGTCCAGAACAACCTCCTTTACTTCTTCCCTTTTTTACAACCTCTCTGTACTTTCTCCCTCCCACTCCAACCCCAAAGTGGGGGGGGGGCGCTGAACTGCTCACACGGGATAGAAGGCTGAGTCAGTACATGCTTTCTTTCCATCTCTATACTCTCTCAAGATTTTACTCTCCGGAGGATAGCTTTACCTGCCGGACCCCATGTAAGTATTCTCTGGACTTCAGGGAGATCTGGGCTAGAAAGGGTACCCAGTATCTTCTGCAGCAATGAGAGACATGTTTATAAGCTCCAGGTGAAAAAGAACCAGTCCTGACAACCCCTCGAAGCTGAGAGTGAAGAGAAGACAGATTTGGCTGCCAAAGATCCCATTTCATCTTCTTATAGCAATTTCTGGTCTAAGCAATGAGCCACCAGCTTCCTGTAGCAGGGCTGGGGACAAACTGAAGAACAAGGTCAAATCCAAGGGGTGTGGTTTGCTTGGTGGGAAGAAGGTACTTCCTGCCAGTCCTCAGAAGGGCTAACTGACCCCTGAAGCCATCACACCAGAAGTGAGGCTCAGTTCGTTTTCAGACTGAAGTTGTTCGGAAGAAAACAAAAGGTTCTAGCAAGAGGAATCTGTGTGAGACACACAGGCAGGAAGCAGAGCTGAGCCACGAGAGACTAGAATAGAAACAGGAAATGGGCCCAGGAACAAGCATAGAGTAATGCGCCGCGAGCCGCACAGGCTCCAGCAGGCACCAGGCAGTATCAGGGCCCGGGCAGCGTGACTAAGATGGAGAAGCGGATTGGCCAGCCCTGCCGGAGAACCAGCGTTCTAGAGAAGGGACGGCTACTTGCACAAAGTACATGCTGCTCTGAGCAGTCTGGGCACATCTGACAGAGGGGGTGGGGATTTCCTTTCTGAGACTTTTTGAGAGCACCTGGGCTACAATTCAAGGGAAGCAAGCAGAGATACACAGTCAGATACAAAGAAAACAGGTCACCAACCTCAGAAAGGCCCAGCTTCTCTGAGTACCAAAATTGCTAGTGGCATTTTTGTTAGCCCCTTGAAAATAAGCCATCAAAAAAGCCTAGGCAAAAACTGTTGGCCTGTTTCCTTTTACCATGAAATGTGACAAAAGGCAACACAGTGTAAAATTTAAATCTTCCAAGCATTTCAATTTTTTAAGCCTTCAGAGGATTTCTGTCACTCCCCCCAGTAAACCTAGACAACAAAAAGCTGGCTGCCAAGCTCAGGTGGGCAGCAAGAAACTGGACTGCTCAGCACAGGTTTTCCCAAGTAGTCAGCTGCCCGGCCCAGGTGCTGGATGCGGACCTGACGCCCAAGCAGAGGCGCCTGCATAATGCCAGGCCAACAGGAAGAAACAGGGGAAGTCCCAGAGAAAGTCTTTCAACTAGGTTTTGGAGCCAAAGCAGGAGTTTTGCTGGGCATTAAGAGCGTGGGAAGGTGGATGGGCAGACCTCTTTAGTACGAAGACAATGGCAGGAAGGACTGGGGGCTGTGAGGAGCTTGAGGCATACCCGAATGGCTGGAGATGAGGCTGCACAGGTCTGCTGGGAGCTGCAGATGGCCCCACAATGGGGTCTGGTCTGTAGGTATGGGGAACCAGGGCCCCCAAAGCACCACAAAACAAGTGGTGGTGGTCTCCCCCTCCCATGCCCCACGCTCAGAGATTATTTAAATGTTACTAGACATGGTCAGTAAAACTCATTATATTCCAAAGTCCCCAGCTTGATACTTCATTTGAAAATTTCACTCTCTGTTCTCAGGGTCTAACTCCTTGCTTCTAAACCATTAGACAAATGAATCACCTGGGGATCTTGTTAACACTGTTGGATTCAATAAAGCTGGGTGGGACCCAAGAACCTGCATTTTTTTTTTAAGATTTTATTTATTTATTTGACAGAGAGAGACACAGTGAGAGAGGGAACACAAGCAGGGAGAGTGGGAGAGGGAGAAGCAGGCCTCCCGCTGAGCAGGGAGCCCAATGCAGGGCTTGATCCCAGGACTCTGGGATCATGACCCGAGCCCAAGGCAGATACCCAACGTCTGAGCCACCCAGGCGCCCCAGAACCTGCATTCCTAAGACAATTCCCAGGTGATGTCTGTGCTGCTAGATAATGCATCACCTTTTTTCAGTAGCAAGTCCCTACCTGATTAACATTAGCATTAATCAGTACACTGTGCACAGAATAGGACTTGCTCCTGTCCAACTCAGGGGGAACCAAAGAACCAAACTCTAGCCAACTTTCCACTTTTTGAGGGGGTTCCCTAGTCGGTTAGTTCCTGCAGCAGACCTGCCCTATCAATTTGGACATGTTCCTTCTCCCACCCTTCCCTGTACCGCAGCTGCCCTTTTCACAACTCATCTGTGCCTCCCTGACAGGAAGGCCTGGGAAAACAAAAGTGAAATGGGAAATCCTTTCAGGACAAGTCTGGTAAATATTAAATGGCAAAGGGGTTGAGGCTTTTGGCTGAACTTGAGGAGAGGATCAGATTGTTCTTCTGCTGGGTGGGATGCTAGGGAAATAGCTCATCTGAAATATCAGAGAGAGAGCTGGATTCAAATCCTGGTTCTTCCCCTTAGTTTCTTCTAATACAAAAAAGGAGTGGTACTCAGTACATTCCAATTCCTGCTCTTCTACGAGGACTGGGGTTGCCTGTAAGCTCCGTTCCTGGCCTTACTCCTGCCCTATTAACAACATAGTTCCCTCCCATTTCCTCCCATTTCCTCTTTCCAGATCACTGTAACCCAAGCTCTCTCGGTCTGAGAACACCACAGTAGTAAAACATGAGTGCTAATAGCTACAGTGTTATTAAGTGAAATCTAAAGAAGGGCTTGGAAATCCAAGTGATTTAAAACAAAACAAAACAGAAAACTATAGATAATTCAACAAACATTAAAAATCCTAATCCTGTTTTCCACCTCATTCCCAGCATCAGTAACTTCCATGCCTACCTCACCAGAAGAAACAAGTATGATCCAGCTCTTCATTAGCAGCCTCTCAGACTTTTCCAGTCAAGGGTAGAATGCCCTTTGTGAGCTAACCCAGTGAGTGCCCTTGATTCCTTTCCTTCACAACTCCTCAAAGATAAGTCTGTTTATACCCTCCTAATAGTCTGCCAGCATCTCCACCCTTCTATCTGCCTTAAACACACGAGGGTCTTCAGATGAAGCAGATGAATCTGGGCTGATTCAGCTGCCCCTTCTTTTCAATGCCTTTCAAGAATGTTCTTTACCTTTACACCTTTCCTCCAGTCCTCAGACATCAGGTCTTCTCCCTACATAAAAAGGAATCCTATAACGGGCTTCCTGACGAATCCAACTTTATATTTTTTGAACTATAAATGTGATGTGGACCATCACACCCCTACCCTGGGCTTCCATATATAGGACACAATCCTTCCTGGTTCTCCTCCAAGCTCACCAGCTATCTGCTGGGTGCTTCTGCCTGGTGACCAAAGGCACTGTCCAGGACTCCCACTGGCTCCTCCCTCCATAAGCCAGGGCCTGGGAGGCCTCCTTCATTCCGCAGGTTAACCATGAATCACTCCACACACCATTCTCCACTCTCCGACTCGATCCAGACTCAGCTCTTACCCAAGTTGCAGTCTCCTGTCTCCAACCAGCAGCTAAGCATTTAACATTTCACTACCTGGGACTTAGCTTTTCCCCAAAAATGAGTTTTCCTATTAACCTTTCTATTTCTGTCAATGAGATCTCTCTTTCTCCCCACCCCCCTTCAAGATCATTACATTTTCTACCCACTTTATCTCAGTTTTACAGAATCTTCCCTGCATAACTCAGAACCAGGACTAGCTGGCTATGCAAGTGAGACAGAGGGGTACAACTCCCCACCTCTCGCCAGAATTATTTCAACAGTTTAGCAAATCCCCTTGCTTCCAGACTCTCCCCTTTACAAACCACATTATACACGAACAGATTATTTTTTACAACATTAGTTTTATCATGTTACTGCTCCAATAGCCTATCTGCAGGACTCTAAGATCAAATTCAGATGGCTTACTTGGCCCACTAGGGCCCTAACCCCTATAATCTACCTTTCCCTCCTGTTACTACCCACCCCCTAGAAGCCTGATCCTGACCAGTCCCCCAGTATCATCTATACTATACCCCACCCCCACCTGGCCTCTGCTCAGGCTATACTTTTCCTTTCCAACCACCCAAGAATGTCCATACCTGGGTCATTCTAAAACTTCTGCCATGTTTTTCCTCAAATATTTAGACATAAACGATCACCGACTTCACCAAACTAGGAAAGTACCCATTGTACCATTCAGGCATACATTCTTCTATCTGTTTTACTGACAAAACAAAGAAGAATACTTGAGGGCAGCAACCATGTCATATTCAAATCACAGTCTACCTCAGAAGTCATCAAAGTCTAATCCTTGTCTAATGCCTGTCTGCCTTCTATAGAATACCCACAGCAAACAGTGTACTAGCTTTTACTGGAGGGAGGGGAAACTCCCCCCCCTTTTAATATCCTTATCCTCCAGATCACAAAAGAACTTGTTACACTTGGGCTTAAACCCACAGACAACAGGTAGCCAGAGGTTTTTAAAGCAGTAATGTTCACTTGTCACAATTTTTTAAAAAGATGTATTTATTTATTTATTTGAGAGTCAGAGAAAGAGAGAGAGAGAGAGACATAAGCAGACTCCCCACTGAGTGGGGAACCTGAAACGATGGAGGGCTCAATCCCAGGACCCTGAGATCATGACCTGAGCCAAAACCAAGAGTCAGACACTTACCCGACTGAGCCACCCGGCGCCCCCAGATTTGATTTTTTAAGATGAATACTCTGGTGATTATGGTGTGGACAGACTTGGAGGGAAAAGGAACAGAACAACCAGGGGCAGGACACTAGGTGGGAGGTAACAGGGGCCTTAACCAAAAGGGAAAAAAAATGGCAATGGGTAGGACAGGGGAAACCAGATTCAAAAGCCATTCAGAGGTAGACTGGGATTTGGTGACCAACTTCTGGAAGGAATCCAGCGAGTGCCACACAGAGAACTCCCAGGGTGGTAATGTAGTCAAAGGCTGCCCTATCCAGGAATGGACTGCACTGAGGCCACAGCTGCAGACAGTTTGTTTCTCCCAGGTCTCTTGTCTTTCCACCATTTTCAAGCCATGGCCTTCCCTCCAGATCACAGAGAGTCAAACTACAGTGTAAGTCATCACAGTTATTCAGTTACCACTGTGGCTTCCTAGTCTTGTAATTTTTTCCTTCCCTTGTCAAAGGACTACCACCTAAGCCCACTGTTATCCAAGAATGGTTTCTGGAACTTCAGCACCACCTGAGAGCTTGCTAGAAATGCAAATTCTTAGCTCCCACCCACTGAATGGGAATCTCTCTGGGTAGAGGTCAGTAATCTGTGTTTTAATTAATCTCCAGATGATTCTCAGTGCATGCTAAAGTTTGAGAAGCACTGATCTAGTTAACCCTTCCAGATCTAGGCTTTCAATCCTATATCTATTTTCCACCACTGAATGGAAACTCTATCCCAAGTACACTTTCAGACTATAATGTAAATTTACAAATGAGCCTCAGTAAGAAAAAAAATTGGGAAGCATCCATTATTCTAGAGAAACCACATACACTTGAGTGAATCACTTAAACAGAACCTTTTAAAGATGCAACTCCCAGTCATTCCCCCAAATGATTATAATCAAAAATCAGGTACCAATTTTCGGATGAGACCCTTAAAGATTTTGCCCCAAACTAAAGGAAATTAAAGACTTAATGAAACACCTAGAGGTTTGCTTACCCATCCTTTACAAGAACCTTCCTATCATTAGGTGAAGTACTAGCTATTTTACAAGATAAATGACAAACCCTAACCTCACTTCTTCCTAAAGCCACTGTCAGGAAGCACAAATAAATTAATTCATCCTCTAAGATGGAGTTTAGGCCCTCCCATAACAGGCTGTGATACCCACCTTTCCCTCGCAGTGAAAACAACAATCTTACAATATGGTCAAGCTGTCCCCTGTCAGACATACACTTTCTGAATGAATAATGTAATAAATACTGCTCAGGTTCATTTGTTCACTGAACTGGAGCCTACTTTATGCCAGGCACTATGATGGCCATGAGCAAGACAGAGACAGTCAGCTCTCACTGAACCTGTGTCAAGTAAGTAATTGAAATTACACTTGAGATAAATACTGACAAAAAACATGGGTGTTAAGACAATCTGTTTTAGCAAAGGAACCTAACAACAGTTTGGATTAGTGGACCTCTACCAGGACTGCAAATCAGAATCACCAGGGACAGGTGGTCAACTGCCATCAAACCCAAACAATTCAGAACTCTGTGAACCGCAGTCACTGGATTTGAAAGATCACTTGCTCCCCAGGTAATTCTAACATGCAGCCAAGGTAGAGAACCATTGGTCTGGGGCATGATGTGATAGATGTTAGGGGCACACAGGTCAGTAACATAGTGCCTGCACTCCAGAAGCTTACCATCAAGTAACAGAGACCCAAGTGTCGAGGTATCAGCAAATTGCTCTGGTGACATGAAGCAAAGAAACCTCAGATATAGGATAGTGTTTCTCCTGGTATAAGGATGGGAAGTGATCCCAGAGAGCTATATAAGGTGCTTTTACCTATGTTAGCAATGTTTGATTTCTAAAGATGGGTTCTCAGGCACTGAATGATTCTTTATACCTTTTAATATGTCTTAAATATTGCAGTGTTTTTGTTTGTTTTGTTTTTTAAATAAAAACTGACTTTAGTCAGTGAGGGCATCATAGAAGTTATTTAAGCTGAGTTTTGACATTTGATTAGAAAGGAGTTTTCTGAGGAAATAATCTTGAAGATATAGTCTGAAATATGAATAAGAGGAGTTAGGAGGAAATGTGTATTAGACAAAGGGAAGGGTCTGTGCAGAGGTATGGAAGCAGAAAAAAGCATGGGGCCTTACAAAACTGAGACAAAGTCAATAAGAAGGCAAAGGGCAAAAAAGGATGAAGTAGAGCATCTCAAAGTGCCATCCCTGGTCTAGCAGCATCAGCAGCATCAAGGAATTTGTCAGAAATGCAAAGTCTCAGGCCTCATTCCAGACCTAAATCAGAAGCAGGAGGCAGCCTACATAGTATTAAGGATTTGGGATTTTATTCTAAGATTAATGAAAAACAATTGAGAGGTTTTAAATAGAAGGACAACATAATCAGGATAATAGCAGCTAAATGGTTTGGCATTAATAGCAGAGCAAAAACTCCTCAAAATCTAATTTTTGTAATAATCAGGATCAGAAACCATAATGAGCCTTTAAATCAAGGGTCACAGTCATAAAGCCTTTAAGGCTAAGTGGGTAAGGTGAATAAGCGAAGAGGAGGATGTGGAAAACTGGAGCGGCCGCCCTCCAGTCAAGCCCAGCTTCTGTTCCGGAGCCAAACACCAAGAGGCGCCCCATAAACATCTGCTGTGAGAAGGAATACACTGGCAAACCTAGGGATCCGCTGACACAACTGCTTCAGAAAAGAGTGGGCCCTTCTAGGGAATCCCGACTTCTCCTTTCTTCAAGTGTGACCATTTCCCAGCCTGGCTAGGCAAATCTGGCATCAAACCAAAATTTCAAAGAACAACCACCTTTTGTAGAGGGATAAAAAGCAATTCAACAAACAAGATGCCAACAACCCAGCCAACTCACCTCCCACATAGAGTGTCTACCACAGAGCAAATGACCCATTTGGATGAATCTATAGTAGAAGCCCAAGCTTGGGAAGGCTCCTTGTGATAGGCTGCCCAAGAACAATCCTCCCCTGGGCCCACGAAGCTGCCAGTGCCTTCACTTCGGCAGGTCAAATCAGAAGCTCTGGATCTGATGGTACAAGGCCCTCAACCCTTAGAAGACATGCAGTGTGTTTGTACGCTAGGCTTCTCAGGACTGAAAAACAACAAACACGGTTCTGCTAGAAGATTACTAGGAGCAAGCAGAAACTTTCTGACAGGGAGCAACTTAAAGCACTGGCAAATATCCTGATTTGGTTTCTTGCCACAGTAACACCTCGCCCAGATTTAGCTACAGACCACAGATGATGAGGGAGTAGGTACGCACTTCTGACTGAATCAGGTTAAAAAACACATTCCAGTGAGGTCTGGGATGCAGAAAAGGACTGCAACAGTCATTAATGAAAAGGGAACAAAGAGGGGTTGCCTTATCCAGACACATCCTCGCCCAATTCCTCAACTGAGAAAGAAAGTCAGCAGTCTCAGGGGTCCCATCTGACAGTGGCTACTCAACTGGCCTGGGAAAACTGCACAACAGGTGCTGAGGGACTCTGGAGACCTTGCCCCACACAGGTTATGGCTTGGAGATCTTCAGGGGAAGCCAGGAGAGGCTTCATGATGCAGAGGCTTCGTGATGAAGAGAGTTCCTGCCTCCTACTTATTCCTTAAAGATCCAGAGACCATTTTCTCCCAAGTCAGAATAACTGAAGAAATAGGCTTCAAATCAGAGTAGAATCAAAATTTCAAAAGACTTTTTTTTTTAATCTAGACATGTGTGACTGAATTTCTATTTACTAACTGAAGCAGGATTTGTAATGGAGGGTTTGCTACCAAAGGTCTTACTAGATTTTAGAGCAGCCCATTTTATTCCCATGCCCAGCAGATTAATTTTCAGAGCCTGTGTGACTTGCCAACACATAGTACCAGAGCTAAGACTAGGGGTAAACGTTCCCAGAACCCATCTAGTTTTAACTAGCTGGTGCGGCCTCTCAGGTAGCAAGTTGAGTCCCTATGCCCTCGGAGATGATAATGAGAATCTCTGACATTTATGGAGTGCCCACAATGCATGGGCACTCTATTTTAACCTATCTCATGTTAATAACCACTCCACGATAGGTTCATTTTATGGATGCAAAAACAAAGGCAGGGGAAGGTTAAGTGAGTTGCCCAAGGCCAGAGTTAGTGGCTGAGTCAAAATGCAGACCCAGGAACTCTGGCTCTAGAGCCCAAGCTCTTCATCAGCAGACTGTACTGCCTTTCTCAGGATAGTCAGTCCATCTATAAACAGCAATCAAGCATCTGGGCACCAACCACTCTACTAGACAAAAGCACCTATTCACACAAAACGACCAGAAAAACCGCTTTTACTCAGCCCATGCTCAAAGGGACAATCCATGCTGAATGCACCCCAGATCGTACCTCCTACCTAAATACTAAGACAAATACCTAAAAATTTAGCCCTGAAAATAAGGTCAAAACAACCCTGAAACTTCTCTCAACTTTGATAGAGAGCAGACAGTGCTTACAATATTTTCATCTTCTCTGTCCCTTACCTGGTCCAGGCCTCAGAGCCCAAGATTTAAAAAATAAAACAAAACACAAAACCAAAAAACTCTAAATAGAGATCACCAAGTCTATTCCCCAGGCAGCCAGCCAAAACAGACATTCCACAAAGTCAGTCCATAAATTCCTATTTAGAATTTTCAACCTGAATTCAAGGAATAGCTCATTGTTTATTTAGGTCATTCCACCAAACATCCAACCAGAAACCAGTTCTCTTTGCTTTCCTCTCTGCCCCATCATCTTTTAAAGGTTGACAAGAATACTCACAGGCAAGCTTGAAGGTCTTGACTGAAGACTCAGGTTCATATCTTCTTGCCCTCCCTTACTGGAGGTCATTGAGGGGGCTGAGGATGCCTGAGACCCAAATGAATCTTGAGATAACTCCTAAAATAAGAAAAACAAATGCTGTGAAGGCCTGGTATTGGTAAACCAGGCAAGCCTGATTCATGGCGAAAGGGCTACAGGATTGTCTCACTGAGGGCAGGTGGGACCAAGATACTGCCCAAGTGCCCACGATATCATCTGAAGGCAGAAAAATACAAGGTGTGGCTCTTAAGACAAGAAGGTCAACGAGCCCCACGTGACATATGGAAGGGTTGAATCACTATGTTGTATATCTGAAACTAATCTGACACTGTATGTTAACTGGAATTAAAATAAAAACTTAAAAATAAAGTTGTTGGTTTAATTAGAAGGAAAAAAAAGAACGTCAATAGTGAAGACTCTGAACAGTGCTGCTGACCATTTATCGCCAAAGACAGCGATCCCTTGGGGTTAAATGCTAAAGTATAGCTAACTACAAGGTTTTTTTAATCTATCAAGGAATGAAACCAATTAATTAAAAAAACAAAACAAAACAAAAACCTCATGCTAGAGCCTCTGCATTAAAATAAGTACTGCTTCTTTCAAAGAAACGGCCTTGGGATGAGATATTTATTCCAATAATGCCACCAAGGCATAGAATCTTTAGTGGACCTGTCATCTGGTCATTTCTCCTCTTTTTTGCTCTTTAAAGAACAAAGCCCAAATTGTTATTTTTAGGCTTTATCACCTACCTTGTTCACAGACATGGCTACAAATGAATTTTAGCTATTTCCTAAAATCAAATACACCTTCAACAAACGAAAGGGCTTGCCACCACTGAGACTATTCTAAAGAATGTGATGGCAGCTCTGATGGCAATTTCAAATGAAGGAGTCCAAACTATTTTGAGCAATGGCAGAATGTAACAGCAGCTGGATGAACGTACAGTACAGCCTCCCAAAGTAACTTTTCAAAAAAAACCAAACTCACTTGGATGCTCAAGTTCTGAATACTAGTTTATAAAAACACAAAAACAAAGCCAGTCCCATAAGCTTTAATTTCTTTCCGGTCTATGCAACTTTCCATTGCCCTATTTCTTCATCAGTAAGAAGAGCCACAGGTTTTTATGCAGTTAAGAAGGTTATGCCTTTATTAGTTCAATCAATCCAGTTAGCATGTTTACCCAGAGTTTAATTGGTTTTTAAGTGCACATGAGAGAACCAATTTGTACGGCAAAGTTCTCCTGACACCAAGCCCCAAGCTGTCTTGGTCACACGCAGGGAAGGGCGAGAGGCAGGGGTGCCTTACCTGTGGTGGAGGGAAGCGCTGCTGGGAATAGGCAGTTTGCTGCGACTGCTGAGACTGGGGCTGAGGGTACGCAGCCTGCTGGGAGAGCGTCGAGGAGGCTGGCTGCTGAGGTTGCTGCTGCTGGTAGGGAGACTGTGCCTGCGGCTGTGAGTAAGGGGGCTGGCTCTGCGGGTGCTGCTGGGTGGTGGACTGCTGGGAGGGGTATGGAGTTGGGGACTGCTGATGTGGAGGCTGGGATGGCTGCTGGGAATAGGGAGGCTGAGAAGCCTGGAGCTGTGGTGGCTGAGACTGCGGCTGCTGCTGATAGGAAGGCTGGGCGTGAGGGTTCTGGGACGGTGGCTGCTGGGAGTAGGGCGGCTGCTGCTGCTGGGGGTGAGGACTTTGCTGGTTGTAATATGGAGTCTGGCCCTGCTGACCATACCCACTGGGGCCTTGTTGTCCATAAGGAGGAATCTGTAGGAAAGGAAAGGAGACTTTTAGCACAGACTCTTCTGGATGAAGAAAGGAATTCTGTCAGAAGCTAGAGCCTGAGGATGGGTATAGGAAGCAGGCAAGCCAGCCTCCCCCTTAGAAGGCCCAGAGTTTTTCCTACCATCCCTCTCTAAACTGAGCCAGGAAGGACAGCCCAGCTGGGTTACTAGTTGGTTTGTTTAAAAGTGGACTGGGTTCATCCACAAAAAATTTACACTGTTAAATATTTGGGCAACTTATAAGAGTTCGAGAACAGCCATTTTCACCAGTGAACCTCTTCTTTGTATCATGGCCTAGACTGTTTTTGTAAGTGCTAGGAATCTGTATCCTCGCCACAACGAATGGTCAGCAGCAGCCTGGCTCAGCCGACTAAAAACATAGGGTTTAGTAACCCAGACAGTGTGCAAATCACTAAGCTACTCTGGTTCTCTTTTTTATTCAGTCTTCATTCAAAAAATATTTAAGAGCCTACTTGCTTAATTGTACCAGGCTCAATTCTAGGCACTGGTGGTATATCTGGTAAGAAGGCAAAAACTAAAAAACAACCCAGTAATATCCATCCATCTCTCCTCCATCTGCTCACTGGAAAAAAAAAAAACAAGCCCCCAAAACAAACAAACAAAAAAACCCCAGAGTGACAGTATCCTATTTTCCATATTTAAGGGCATACTTTGCTTTAAAGTCTTAGAAGTAAAGTTAGGTTTTATATTCTGTCCATCACCATTTTCAGTATGAGTATTACTCAAATATAAATGATAGAAAATGCTGTCAAAACAACAAAAAAAAATGACAATAGATAATGGTGCAGATGGCCAGACAAAAGGAGATGAGGGAAATCTTAACATTTATAACAGCACTGTTAGCATCGCTACGGTTCAATCTTCCCCTTCTCTTCTATTCCCAGTCCCTCCTAATCTTTCATTTTAAATCAGACAGCTCTATGTCGAAGGCCTGAGGAAACACGAAGGGCCTTTTCCATCCCCATGGCACATGGCACCAGGGGCTTTTCTTGATTGCACAGGATAGGTGCCTGGCCCCTGCCTCTTTTCCCCCCACATCCTTTGGAGAGCTTGTACCACTCAGTGGGTACAAGCAGGCCAGCCCAGTCAAAGGACACAGATGACACAGACAGGTACAGCCTACGGCCAGGGAACAGTTTTTCTTCGAGCACACATGGGATGATGTCCACAACTTTGGCCTTGTAAGCAGCATACTGTAGACAACTGAGCCCACTGGCCTATGCTCCTTTTGAGAAGTTTAGATGCCAAAGACTCATTCTGATTCTATAGCTCAAGACCAGATCATGGACAGCAACAAGGGTTAAGGTAATTGGAGTCACCATCTACCTGCTGTGCATAAGAGAGGCCACCCATGGCACTCTGCGCCCGGCCCTGCATGGCCATCGGGTACCGCTGCGGGGTCTGGGACCCATATGGCTGCCCTGGGTACCCATGTCCTTGCTGCGGTCCTGATGAAGGTCCCTGTTGTTGCGAGTATGGGTTAGTCCCGCCATATGGCTGAGGTCTCATCTTGCCCATCTGATCCATTGGACTGGATGGCTACAAAATAAAAAGCATTTCATTAACCTGAAGCTTTGATAGCCTCTGGCCAATATGAACATAAACCCAAGCATACAGGTCTGTATGCCACATAGGAAAACAGTTACTGTGAAATAGTAGTGGTACAGACCCAGTAATCCTTGGGCAAGTCATTTAACCTTCCTCATAACCTTGACTTTACCATATGTGAAATGAAAATACCACTATGAAAGCTATGTACTACTTTGTGAGTGTGGCACTAGAGATCCCAGAGACAGGCCAGGTGTGGAGCAATGAAATATATGAACCCTCCGCTGTGGAAAATCAGAACAAAGACCCTTCAGTTGGGAAAAGACGGTGCTGCTATACTCTGCCATGATCTTGTTCAACACCATCAAAACTAATGCTTCAATACTGTGGTTGGGGATTCAAATACTTAAGCATCTAAATGCTTTCATTCTTTAAATAGTGGAATCTTTTTTCTTGCGTATCTATAGCTTGTTTACATTATGGCACAAGCAATTAAATTTATGCTTTCTTCTCAACGGGTAACATGGCTAAGTTATAGTTGTTGACTCTGAATTTAGAGTCTTGGGCATCTCAACTGAAAAGCCCTAACTGATAAGTGTAAGGAGGATAGAACTTTTGTCTCCTTAAAGGACAAGATATACAGGTACACCAATAATGGAAGCTCAAAGTATAATTCACAAATATTTAGCTACAAACATGGCTTTCTTTCAGCTCTTTGTGGGACAACAGGTTCAATCAGCTCATTCACTTTGTGACATAACTCCATCCTATTGGAGCTATATATAAGACAGAGTCCAGCATGTTTTCCAGCCAGAGATGCCTACCTATACTGACGGGGGTGGGAGTAGGGGGTGGGAGTGGGGTGTGTGTGTGTGTCTCTCTCTCTCTAAACACCTTAAATAGATAGACCTGAATTGAAGAGTAGGCCTGGACTTGACACAAAACTTGAAAACTGAATTTTAAATTGGGAATGGGGAACAGATATTAACACTCCAGGCCTGAATATCATTAGCTCTCAAATTAATGATTCAGTGGTTCTCAAACTTTAGAATGCATTAAAATCACCTAGAGGGCTTTTTAAAACACAGACTGATGAGGGACGCACCCCCAGAGTGTCTGATTCTACAGGTTCAGGGTTGGGTCTCTGCTATGTATGCACTTGTAATAGTTCCCCAGTGATGTTGATGCTGCTGGTCCAGGGGCCACACTTAAAGAACCAAGGGCCAAGATTATACCTAGGGTCCCTTCCTGTTCTGCTTTTCTGTAATTAATATTCTATAATTTAAGGTGGATAAGACCTTAAAAAACAACAAAACCCCTCTAAGATAAGGGGAGGGAGGCACATTCAGAACTGGTTCTCTGTACATGTCTTTTTCGGGGGGCAGAGTACTACCTAAATAATAGAGGGAAAGTCGAGCTGTCATGAGGAAAATGGATAACACAAAAAGCCACAGAAACTGTCCTTCTAAACACCAAAAGGAAAAAAAGCAGAGGCAAGATTCTTAAGGCTGCAGCAAAGTCTCAGCTAAAAAGGTAACAGTGAGGATGGAAGTACCCTTCAAGTTTCTAAACTACAGTGAACCACAGTAAAACTGTATCCCAAATCACTACTACATGTCAATATTATTAAAGTGCTGTTTCCAACAATCATACCTACCAAATTTTTGCCCAAGTCCTGCCTCTGTATCAGAAGCTCCAATAAAATCTCAGTCATTAATTTTGGAGCTACAGGAATTCTTTTGGCACTGTTTAGGAAATTCAAATTTTAACAACTGGACTAGTAATAAATCGCACGTGGTCTTCCCCAGATACACCTGGCAATGAAGTCAAAACATCACCAGTCCCTCCTGTAAAAAAACTCAGGGGCTTACACAGCCACATGATGCCACACATAGTGACCAGATCCTCAGCTCATTCCCAGCTGCAGCTGCTGTCCACATGGCCCCCAGGTGAAGAGACTACATCTGCTCAACAGAAAGACCAGCCCACTCTAGGTATCTCTGTCAGACCAGGTCTCCCCACAACACAAGAGGGGCGGTCATTACCCTGGTTACTGTGGAGCTTCTAGAGCAGTAGCTATCAACCAGGGCTACAGATCAGAATTTTCTATGAGGCTACATGAATGCTTGGGTCTCTCCCCATAGATTCCAATTTAGTGAATCTGGCAGGGCTTGGGCTCCCCGACCCCCTCCGCTCCTTAAGATCCTTGGATGATTCTAATGTACACTACTAAGTGAGATTCGGAGACACACTGTCCAGTAAAGTTTTCTGTGACATGTGACTCAGGTACTTGAAATATGGCTAGTGTGACTGAGGAATTTAATTTTTTTTTTTAAGATTTTCTTATTCATTTGAGAGTGAGAGAGAGCCAGCTAGAGCACAAGCAAGTGGGAGGGGAGGGGAGATGCAGAGGGAGAGGGAGAAGCAGACTCCAGCTAAGCAGGGAGCCCAACACCAGGGTCAATCCCAGGACCCCGGGATTAAGACCTGAGCCAAAGGCAGACACTTAACTGACTGAGCCACTCAGATGCCCAGAACTGAATTATATTTATTTACTTTTAATTAAATTCAGATAACCACATGTAGCTAGTGACTATCATACTGGACTGCACAGTTCTAGAGCAGTGCTCACAAATCATTTTCACCTTTCCCTGTTCACCAATGGCTCCAAAATTCCTGTCTACATCCTGTATAGTACTGCATAGAAAGAGCAAAGAATGTAGTAAATCCATAGACGTGGGTTCAAATCCTAACTCTACCACTGTCTAATCTCAAGCATAAGTCCATCTAAACAGTGAAAAATTTTTCACCTAAAATGCACATAACTTGGAGCGCCTGAGTGGCTCAGCTGGTTAAGTATCTGACTCTTGGTTTCATCAGGTCATGATCTCAGGGTTGTGAGATCGAGCCCCTCCTTGGGCTCTTTCTCCCTCTGCCCCTCCCCCCAAATCTCTTTCTCAATAAATAAATCTTAAAAAAATGCACATAACACACTACACACAGTACCATTTAAATGCCCCCAAAATAGTAACTATTATCAGTAATGATAAATAGTGCTTCTCCCTGGCTCTAAAGCCCTCCACAGTGTGCTCCAGTTCTATACATTTTTCAGTCTCATACCCACATAGGGGCATGCCCAGCTCTACACAATGGTATCCTGCCCTGCCCTCCTGTTCACAATGGCTTCCACTAGCAGAAACCCAACCCTTCAACATAAAGGCACTTCCCATTCTTCAGCACGCTCTGATCTCTTACATTTCTAAATTTCCCATAGTAAATTTAGTCAGAATCGTAAGATTTGGCACTTGGTTGTCTCATTAACTGACTGCATCTCTCAAGACTATGTTCTAGGAAGCCAGAGATTGGGTGTTTTACCTTCAAGGTCATCCCCCTCCACCCCTTGCCACAGACCCCGGGTGCAGAGCTAGGGCCCAGTAACTTCAATGTGTGAGGGTGCCCGACTGTAAGAAGTAGTTAGGGGATATTATGGAGAGAAAGCCCAGATCAAACCATCTAGCCATAGGGCCAGGGGCACACCCTTAACCAGGTTATGACTTTGAGGGAAGGAAAAAAATGTGGATTGAACCAAAAGAAAAAAGAGGGAAGGGTAGAACAAACAGCCAAGGGAGAACAAGCACTTTTGAGAAGAATCTTATGTGCCATGCTATATCAGAGAGGTCTTCAAACTGCAAAGGCATCCCCAAACACAGCTTAGAAACAAAAGGCTAAAAAAAGCAAGTCACCTTTTCCTCCCTCATATCTAGGGACTCATACTCCCAGTGGAGGACAGTTACTTAGAGGGGCCTAGTTAATAAAGGTTTCAAGGATTCCTCCATCAACTTTAGAAAATCTTTGCAGACCAAAAATAAATGCAAGTCAAAGAAATTCTTATTCTAAAAATAAAATTAAGACATTTGCCCTTCCTGAACATCAGATTTCTGCCCCCCTCCCTTCACCAAAGGTTCATAATCAACAGAATATGCAGCTTTGCAAATTAAAACATATTCAGTTCAAACAATCTCACTACTCTGGTCTCATGTCAAAGTTAAACATCTGCTCGTATCAGAAGGGGAGGTTAAGTAGAGACCTAACTCACACTTCTGACATTTCAAACCATTGTGAAAGATTTGCGATTTGCAGTTATAGATGAAATGCCATCTTACAATCTCTCATAACGGAGAAGGGGCCTTAAATCATCACTAATCAGCTTTATTGGAAAATAGCAATTTCAAGCCAGAAAAACCCCTACTACATGCAAGACAGAAAAGCCAGTATCAGCAGTCTGCAGGCACCAAGGAGGAGGCAGGGAACGGGGGAAACACCAAACTCTGGCTGCAAAGAGCCAGAGATTCCACTCTGGGAATGATGGAGAGGAAATCCTTTCAATGGGAAACCACAGGAGTAGATTACTGTGATTATACTTCAAAAGCAAAGGCTCTGCCACAAAGACACATAAATGAGAAGAAAACGATGCCCCCCTGATCAGGGAAGTCGGGCCCCTTGCTATATACTCTCCTGCATTCATAAAAAATAAAAATAAAAAAGGGGAAAAGAGCCATAGGAAAAAAAAATCCATCTCCATCCACCACTTATCTCTTTCCAGATCACTGGCCATGTTATAAACCGCCTGCCAAATAAAGTGCATCAAAAGATGCAGTTGAGGGACATCAAAGGCAAAGATGCCTAGTAGGCTGGACCCTCTGAATATAGTCAGAATAGCCTGTAGACTAACCATTCGCATAGTGTTGCCCTATTCCCAGCAAAAGGAATTACATGCCCCTCCACACCAGTGGGCTAATGGAATCCCTGACAACTTCTTATTGCACCAAGGAAAGCCGTAACAACCCTCAGGGACGCTGAGGTATAACAAACTGTGGACTTCAAATTCACCAACTCCTGACCATGACTGATTGTGAAGAGAGCAGGCAAGAGCCCTGCTTCAAACCTCCAAGCAGAAAGATACTAGTCACCAAAATGTATCACACCATGTTCCTGTGGCACCAAGAAAGATCAACTTAATTTTTTTGAAATAAAAGTCCAATTGAGGAAAGTTCCAGGCTTCAGTCTCAATCCAAAGATACAGAAAGGACGTGACCAGGCAGCAAACCTAAGGAGACAGATTTGGTACCCAAAGACTGGCAAGAACAGGAATAGAGAGAGATGGGCCAGAGCTGCAGAAAAACTGTCCAACAGAACGCAGAAGTCTTGACTACCACTTGTTCTGTCATCCGAAACGCCAACTAGCTGGGGCCAGTATAAACTTAGTGCCATAACCTGGAATTTGGACATCTAAATATTATTCCTTATTCCTTGTGCTTTCAATTCATTCCTGGCCAGATTTGTTGTATGACTTTTAATAATAACAATAAAAAAAAGCATCCCTGGCTCTTTAACCGAAAGAACCCCCTAATTGATTCCCACAGTAATTAACCTGCATTTTACCTCAGAGAGCGGTAGTTAAGGAAGTCGGCACTGCTATTTATAACTCATCTCAAATTGAGGGCAGACTGCCTAAAATCTAACACATCCCAGCTGTACTCCTGTTTGAACTGGGGCCAAGGGAATTTTTTAAAGCAATCTTGGCACCGAATGAATGACACCAACAGTATGAGAGCGCGAGCGGTTGTGTTGTGGTGACGTAGCACTGGAGGTGGAATGGGAGGGGGCCAGTGTACTGTGATCCCTCTCGTGCACGCCTGCTGCTCGCCGAGTCCCAGTACAGTAAGCTGGGAACCGCCCACTGAGAGCCAAACACAGGAAAAGGCTTTTCCTGTGGAACGCCTTGAAGTGAGAAACACATGGCTAATCTGCATAAACGCGAAGCCACACCGCCCCTGCCAGGAAGGTTAGTGCTCGTAATCTCTGGCCATGAAGCTGGCTGCCTGGGAGGACTTGGACTGGCGCCTGATAACCCAGAAAGAGCCGAGAGAACAGATGGGTAAGGACCCCGGCAGAAAACAGCCCCAGGTCACGTGACTCGCCACATGGCCCCGCCAGCACAAACTATTGTCTGGCTGCGGAGCTCCCATACAAAGGCACCCGGCCTCAGCTTCCTGTGATTACAGGGACAGGCGGCAGCTGTTGATCCAGTTCCCGTTCGGGACCCTCCCCTGTTGAGGGGCATTCCAGGCAGGGACAAATATAAAAGGTAAGGCCTCTCCCAATCAATGCTTTCAGCTTCCCCCACGCTCCACGTGGCTCCACTGGGATCCTACGATGGACAGAGTAGACTCCCCTAAAAAGAATCACCCTTTATGCCCTGGTACACATTAGCTAACCAGAATAAATCATTCCCATTGTGCCCTCTTCCCAGGCCACACAGACATCTGTATCCAAAGCCTCCTCATTCTCTTCTTACTCTTCCAGTATTTCATGGCTTTGAAAACTGGTCAAGGACCTCTACCTGAACTGAAGAGAAACTGCCCAGAAACCTGCTTGTGTTATAACTCCATCCCCAGACTCTGCTTCTTAAAATAAAGAGACTTCCTTCATTTTGTTTTGCATTTTAAACAGTCAGGTTTCCCTACTGTTTATGACCTAGGACGACAATAAGACATTTCTTAACCTCCTATTTGGCCTCACCAGAGACATTATTTAAGATTTTCTGAAGCTAAATTGATGATAGGAAAAGAAAAATACCTCTTCAGATTTACCAACACCTGACCTAGGAAATCAAACCCACTTGGCCTAAGATTCTTATCCTTCTCAACCTGAGAATCACACCCCAAATTTTCTACTTTACAAGAGATGAAAAACAATTCATTCTAGTGCTAGTTCATTCAAGTTCTACACAAACTGGTCATCTACCTAAGGAGAGAGAGAAATTAACAACAACTACCTCTCTAAAGAGATCTAAAAAAAAAAATCTTTCAAAATTCCCGAAGTGTCCAAATGTAATATAAATTTAAAAATCCAAACTCAGGGACGCCTGGGTGGCTCAGTTGTTAAGCATCTACCTTCGGCTCAGGTCATGATCCCTGGGTACTGGGATCAAGCCCCGAATCAGGCTCCCTGCATGGCAGGAAGCTTGCTTCTCCCTGACCCACTCCCTCTCCCTGTGTTCCCTCTCTCACTGTGTCTCTTTCTGTCAAATAAATAAAAATCTTAAAAAAAAAAAAAAATCCAAACTCAGGGCACCTGGGTGGCTCAGTCATTAAGTGTCTGCCTTTGGCTTAGGTCATGATCCTGGGGTCCTGGTATTGAGCCCCACATAGGGCTCCCTGCTACGGGGTGGGGGGGCAGGGAAACCTGCTTCTCCCTCTCCCCATCCCCCTACTTATGGTCCCTCTCTCACTGTCTCTGTCAGATAAATAAAATCTTAGGAAAAAAAAGAGAGAGAGAGAGAAATCCAAACTCAGGTGCGCCTGTGTGGCTCAGTCAGTTAAGTGTGTGCCCTTGGCTCAGGTCATGATCCTGAGGTCCTGGGATCGAGTCCGGCATCGGGGTCCCAGGCGCCCTGCTCATTGGGGAGTCTGTTTCTCCCTCTCTCTCTGCCCACTTGCGCTTCTCTCAAATAAATAAATAAATAAAATCCTTTTTTTTTTAAAAAAAATCCAAACTCAATGAAAAGTTCTATCAACCCCATTCTGTTTACAGAAATAATTCTAGAAGATTAGGGCATGTTCTTAGGGTAGAAAAAAAGAGACCAAAGGGGTAAGAGTCATTGAATCATCTAGCAAAACTCAAACAGATTATGAGAGCCAACTGTAATAACCACCTCACAGCTGTCCACCCAAAAGAGGCATGCCAGAAAAACCACAACCAGGTGGCTGTATTTTCTTTATTTCTTCTTTGGTTCCAGAAAGAGCCCTTCAAATAGTGCAGCAACAGCAACAAACTAACGAACTCAACAAACGATAAAGTCCTTCTCATCCAGAGCACTTTCATTAGCCACCTTTCACAAAGAAAATGCTCTTCTGAAAATGATGAAGATCACGTTTTTGAAAACCAAATTTAGCTAACCAATCTCTCCCATTTCCAACAAATTACAAAAGCCTCTGAGGAAACCACACAGCTTCTTGAGAAAGAATTCCTCTTTAGGTACTGCTTCAATCCCAGGTTTTAAAAAGAGTAAGGCCCCAAGATGATTAAACAGGAACTGAAATGCCATTTGATAAAATTAAACATCCCCTTCTTTACAGCTTTTTAATCTCAACAGTAAGGCAGCAGCACAACATGGTGAAAAGTACTAGACTGAGAAGACACCTGGGTCCCCATCCCAGTTCTCTGACCAATTCCCTGGGGTGGGCTGGGGGTAGGGGTGGGAGGACGG
Organism: Ailurus styani; assembly: GCA_002007465.1. Lineage (NCBI taxonomy): Eukaryota > Metazoa > Chordata > Mammalia > Carnivora > Ailuridae > Ailurus > Ailurus styani. The sequence continues at coordinate 1,174,285 of LNAC01000035.1, read as the reverse complement.
GTGAAGCACTAGCCAGGTTGTACCTTAACCTCCTCAGCAACACAATGGAATCCTGCCCTCCAGATTCTGAATCAGCAGTTCTGGGAAAGGGCCAGGAATCTCCTTAGGCAATTCTCCTGTCCAGTCTGGGAGCATCTGGGCTACATGCCCTCTTGCCAAAACTCCTCCCATTTCTAGTATCAAGTGACTCTAGAACTCAGATGCACGTTCCGTTTCCTTAGCCAAACAATGGTCTTAAGAGGGCAGTGCCTGGCCAATAGAGAAACCCACCAGGAATGCACCTCAGATTCCCAGATTCCTAAATAAGCAGCATTCTCAGTCAAAACCAAGCTTTCCCAAATTCCTATACCGAGTCCCTGCGTTGTCTTGTTCACCTAAACATGTGTCACTAACACACTATATACTTATCCTGCTCACGGTGTGTATTCTAGGCTAGAATATAAGCTCCAGAATAGTGAAGATGTGTGTGTAAAGCAACTTTCCTCCTTTAAAAGTAGGAAAGGAAAGAGTACTGTGGAAGAGAAAGTGAAATTCTAGAGGCCTTGTAATTCCTAACCTCCTTCATGCAGAGGAAATGCTGTGGCCCTGGGTGGCCAGTCCTACACAAGAGTCCTGCCCTTGCAAGGCCTTCACCTTCTCTGTCCCTCAGTTTCTGCACCAACAGGACAGAGATAATAGTAATAGCACGCCCTGCGTGCTGAATGATTGAGTTAATACATTAAAACAAAACCCTCTTCTTCAAACCAGCTGGACATGCACTGGCCTCACCCATCCCTCCACCAGGAATACACTTTCTTTAGGTATGAGTATAACTCTCTTCCATATCAAAAAACACTTTAACATGGCCCTCCCTGGTAAACCCATCCAAAATTTCAATCCTGCACACCTCTTAGACCTGGTCCACGATGAACCTTTCTCCCAAGCATGTATCTCTAGAATACTCTATGGTTTACTATTTATTTTGTTTAATGTCTATATCTTAAACTAATATATATAATCTAGTGGGTATGTGTCTAGAGATACTAGAGGTGGATGTATGTTTAACTGACTGCTATATCCTCTAGCACCCAGAATGTTAGCTATTATCATCCTGTACAAGTCCCAAATTTCTAGAAACAAAGCTTAGCAACTAGAATACTTAAGGTCTGGTCCCATACACTCAAGACCAGAAACCCAAAGTGGTCAATTAGTGGTTAGCTAACAAACTGAAGTTATGCTTTTTTTAAAAAAAGAGAAAAGCAGCATAGGCTTTGATACTACAATGAGCAAGTCACTTCCCTTGCACCCAAATCATCTGTAAAATGGGGGGATTAAAAACTGTCTAATAAAGATATAAGACAGTTGAAATGATTAAATATGTGACATGCTTGTCAAACGTACCAGTTCATAAACTACACATGAGAGAAAAAGCAGAATGGGTTGAAAGCAGTTTCAAAATACCTGCTTAAAAATCAAGAACACACAAGTCAGACATCAAAAGGGTTGATCAGTCCAGTTTTCAAGCTCTACCTACTTTCAGTCTGTTCTCCCAAGGAATCCCAAGGAATCTCCTCCCAAGAATCCTGACAGTAAAGCCCAGTAGTTTTCAACCAGAACAATACTAAACCCCTGAGAAGTGTTTGGAAATCAATGTATGGAAGTGCCTTTTTTTTTTTTTTGGTTATCACATCAACTCTGTGGTGCTACTGGCATTTATTACCTGGGGAGCAGGATGCCAAATGTCCTGCAATGCATCTCCACACAAAGAAGAGCCTCGATGAGAAACAATGGACTCTAGCCCATTACAAGTCCAATCTTAGATGGAGAATTTCCTGTAACACTTGACCCTGGAGCAGTGAAGGGAAAGGGAATCAGAACTGACCAGTACCCATCCCAAGAGCCCAATATTACAAAGCCACCCAGTAGCCAAGGTAATCATATATAAAAATTTACTTTAAAAAATAGCTGGAGGATTTACTGAAGGTGGTACTTCTCCTCCAGCACATTCATTACAATTTAATTATGGTTATTTGTAATTATTTACTTACATCTTTCCCCACTATAAAGTACTCCATGGAAGCAGAAATTATGAATCCTATGTTCACAACACAATAACTGATACATTGTAGAAGCTCAGTAAGTTATTTGTTGCATTACGGTAAGCAACCTGCAAATGGAAGGTAGGTACTCACAGGTTTTCCAAAAAAAGTTCTGCCATAAGACTTCTTAAATTGACAAGTAAGTCCATAATAGGAGTGGGAAATTAAGTAAGCTAAAACGTTATTATCCCAAAAATGCCTGAGAAATGGGGAATATGACCAAAGTCTAGGAAATCCTAATGGTATGCATGCAAGAAAGATAGGTTTGGGATACTGCATCCCAGTAGGTGCTCAATAATTAAAAACAATGTACAGAACTTACTACCCACATGAGGTGGTATGGGTTGGCACCAGGAAAAGGTACTTCCTCCCACAAACCATCCTTTGGTGTTTCTATTAGGGAAAGGACCTTAGTCTGGATGGACCACAAGCCCAACAGAGTGGCACAGTTTTTAAGACATTTTCTGCCCTGCTTACTTGTCCCTTATCATTAAGTGATATGGTACACTTAAGGAATACCCAGAGAGCCAAGGGTCATGTAGACTTATAAACAGAGCTTCACCCAGGAGGGTACATAGCAACTTTTCAATAAAGACAACACCTCTAAATCACACTTACTTCTTCTGACCTAGTTTCTAAAATACTCTTCCTTCTTCCATAGCTGCTTTGCAGATAACTGCTTAAAAACAAACAAAAAAGGCAAAGGTAAAAACTGCTCCTAGTCGCGAAACTTTAAGGCCTCATTTGCTTTCTCTTTAAGAAGCTCTCGTTTCCCCCCATTCCTTTTATTTTATCTATAATTCCAAACTTGGACTGGTCTTGCATGGGTTATATAAAAAGATCCTAAATTTCTCTAAGTGCACAGTTCTACATCCTGCCAAAATTTCTCCTACTGTACTAAAAAAGGTATCTGTGACACATCACTGAGCTGTAGGAACTTGATTTACATGCAGTCGGAGATTCCATTTGTCATCAATCCAATCAAGTCCTGTAAAGACACTGAGAAGCAGCAATGCCACTGTGTTTATTTAATTCCTAGGGCTGCCTTGAACCACTTTCCAAAAAATGCCAGTCTTTCTCCTGGTCCCCCTAAGTCCACTCTGAACTATTAACGGGCACAATCAAATAAGTTAAAGAATGGCCCAGGGCACAGCCAACCTTATTAAGATTATAGATAGGTGCCTCCAAATCCTCGGGCTTTTTTAAGGTCAGCAATTCCCTGAATGAAAAGCCATACAGTCCTGTAAATTCTCCAGTTCTTTTCGAAGTTCCAAAAGTACATTGGTACCAACCTCCTCTACACCACTGTTGACACAAACGTGTACAGGAGACCATGGCTGGCTTCATCATTTATACCAGAAGTATACCTGGACCAGACAAAGTTACTAGCTATCTTTTCTGAAGTTTATTTGTCTCTCCTCTTTATTTGCTATCTCTGGCTAGTATAATCAAACTGAGATGGATACCTGTCATCCTAAATTATGCAAATCCAGCTAAAATTTATCTTTTCCTCACCCCCCCAACCCCCAAGCCTGTTTTAGTTTTAGCTCACACACTCTTTGGAGATTGTCTTATTCAAGGCACACAGAATTTCCTTTTGGTGAATGTGTCTGGGTGGGTGAACCCAGCTATCTCAATCTCATTTTATTTTAACCCAAATACCATAATGAGACCACATATTGGTCACTTGAGGTTTTATGTAGGGGTTTTAAAGAAGCTGATTCAAAGCTGCGTTGGGAAAGCAGAGGATTCAAATCACAGACTAGAAAGAAAAACAAAATGTTACAATCTGTCCTGTACCAACGCAACCCCAAAAACAGATTAAGGAAGACTAAGAAATAGTCTCCAGGGGCACCTGGGTGGCTCAGTGGGTTAAAGCCTCTGCTTTCGGCTCAGGTCATGATCTCAGGGTCCTGGGATCGAGGCCCGCATCGGGCTCCCTGCTCAGCGGGGAGCCTGCTTCCCCCTCTCTCTCTCTGCCTGCCTCTCTGCCTCCTTGTGATCTCTCTCTCTCTGTGTCAAATAAATAAATAAAATCTTTAAAAAAAAAAAGAAAAAGAAAAAGAAATAGTCTCCAGGCCAAAGGCAATAAAGTGGGAAAGAGAGTAGAAGAGGTAGAGATCATTTAGGAAATCTTCTGTTTATTAGTTAATTAGACAAAGGCACTTCCTGTCTCTACTTAGGGCAGGCAGGTACCTCCAACAGAGGCATACAGATACCAGTTGATCTGAAAGTGGTGTTAAGTTGCACCTCCAATACTTTAAAGACATTTTACCAGCTCTAGTAGGGTAAAGTTACTAGGCCTCCGTGTGCTCTGCACTTTACCAACAGAGTTAGATGTCAAAAGAGAGAATGAAAAAGGGAAAAAAACAAGAAACAGAGAAAATCAAGCTAGAGGGCAGAGGGATGACAAAGTGAGATTAAAACACACAAGCACACACAAAGAACATATGACTCCCTACTAGAATTATTTGTCTGTACCTACGAATGTCAAATCACAGATCAAACTGTCCATACACTGCCTCCTAGAAGCCTTGGCCTTCATCGCAGCTGGGTCACACTGATCACAGCTTCACTCCTCAGACAGGAGGGAAAAGAGGCCTGGTACAAGGAAACTTGTTTTTAATGGGAACGATACAGAAACCATGTCAGATTTTCAGAAAGCACAGGTGTACTAGAACACTGCTTCTCCGCTAGGTCTTTGTATTGTTACTGTTTATTATTGGACCATTTCTCAAACTTCCACTTCTAGCCAAGCACAATCATTATTTAATAAGTCACACAACTGGGGACAGGTCTTGGCTCAAAAGTCCACTCCTCAGAGAGACCGCAACCACTTCAAAGATGGGCAGCTTGTCAGGAGTTGACTTAGAGAAGCTAGGACTTCACAACAAGGCACACAAGCAAAGGCATCGCAGCAAAACTCTAGCTAGCCACTGGGGGCTAAGGGGTGAGAGAGGGAGGGAGGTCATTAAATATGACCTACTAAGAGACCAGCAGATCACCAAAGGCCCTGTTCTCAGATCAGTTGGCCATCACGAGCAGAAGGGACATCGTGGAGTTTAATCGAAGCTCCCAAACTGGCCTGAATGGCATTTTCAAGAATCACTTTCTTAGGCAATATACTTGCCTGGTCATACCTGCTGACCACACAGTCACAATACCTAAAATGAACTTTCCCACCTTCACTAAACAACCAGTACCACAGATTCAGATTATCCTCATGCTGCATGTCACCAAAGAGCTAAGAAAAAGAGAAATGGAAGGCAGGGAGTCCCCAAGACCTATAAAGAAACAGACCTGCTTGGTCACTGGAGTTTATCATTACTGCATAGTAGAAGATCCATCTCAAAAGTATTTCCTGGGGCGCCTGGGTGGCTCAGTGGGTTAAAGCCTCTGCCTTCGGCTCAGGTCATGATCTCAGGGTCCTGGGATCGAGCCCTGCACTGGGCTCCCTGCTCAGGGGGGAGCCTGCTTCTTCCTCTCTCTGCCTGCCTCTCTGCCTACTTGTAATCTCTCTCTGTCAAATAAATAAAATAAAATCTTAAAAAAAAAAAAGTATTTCCTTTCTTCCCCCAACCCCAAGCATTTCTAACCAATGCATAAATCCGGTAGTTCTAACTTGGGTATGCATCACAACGGCCTGCAGCACTTGTTAGAACACCCTGCTAGAGTTCTGGATTCAGCAGGTCCGGATAAGTATTTGCATTTCTTTTTTTCTTTCTTTTAAGTAGACTCCACACCCACCATGGAGCCCAATGGAGCCCATGGGCTTGAACTCATGACCCTGAGATCAAGACTGGAACTGAAATCAAGAGTTGGACACTTAACTGACTGAGCCACCCAGGCGCCCCCTTAGGTTTCTAAACAGGGCCCAGGTAATACTAATGCTAACGGTTAGGGATTCCACAGAGAACCACTACGTTAATCTCTCAAACTAGAACAACAGCTGCATAATAAAATGTTTTTATTTTTTTGACCATTAATATAACTTATATGTAGCTAAGAACTATGGGGTAGCTTTTAATTCAGTGAAGACCAAGTGTTCTTAACCATTCAGTATTATCCCCCTCTCAAGCAGGGGCCTCTACCAACTAGGAGTCATGTTCAAATTTTATTTGATAATAGTACTTTCACAAATCTTATTAATATTTATTGAAACCTGCAAGGTAGATATTTTTCCTCATTATATAGTTGAGGATACAGATTCAGAGAAGTTGAGTGACTTGCCTAAAGTCACACAGCATAAGAGAACTTTAAACCTTGGTTTTAGAGCTGACTCTGCTATGAAACTTTGTGTGAGGTACTTAATCTTTATGTGTTCACTTTCCACAAGTGGAAATTAAGACAATAATCCTTGCCGCTCCTGCAAGTGCTCCAAGTCATAGAAAGTAAAATCAATCTGCAAATACTCTCATAAGGCAAGTTACTCTCACTTAGGTCAAAGTGTAGGAGTCTTTCTTTGAGCCTCAATCCACCCCTACCCTCACTCTTCTCAAAGATCCCTCCCAAAAAGAAAAGTGGCCTGACAACCAAATGCTGCCAATTCTTATCACTGGCATCACATGGCCATTCATCAGAAACTTAAAATAAAATTCTATATGGACAGAAATTTAGGCATAGTGTGAAACTGTAACTAATGGCTTTTCAGGGGCACCTGGGTGGCTCAGTGGGCTAAGCCTCTGCCTTGGGCTCAGGTCATGATCTCAGGATCCTGGGATCGAGCCCCGCGCCCCGAATAGGGCTGCCTACTCAGCAGGGAGCCTGCTTCCTCCTCTCTCTCTGCCTGCTTGTGCTCTCTCTCTCTCTCTGCCAAATAAATAAATATCTAAAGGCTTTTCAGTCTTTCACCCAATTTAAGAGTCCCAGGCTACTGCAAAAATAATGTCCCAATAAGCCTTAGTGCTTAAATAATTTATTTTGAAGAAGCAAATTTAGTATTTTAAAATGTTACAGCACTAGAGAATCAGACAAAACTTGATTCATATCAGAACTCTACCTTTTACTAGCTTTTTGCCCAAGGGCAAATTTCTTATTTTTACTCTATTTCCTCATCTGTAAAGCAGGAGGAGTAACAACAGAACCCACCTCTCATGGTTTTGAAGATTAAATAAGCAAATTCATAGAGAGACCCAGCATAGAGACTGGCACACTGTAACTGTGCAAATGCATGGTTGTACTTACGGATCAACGACCTATGGAATTGTTCCCCAAATCTTTTATAACAGAGCTATCTTTGGCAGCTAGATTCCCAAATAGGTAAAAAGTTTACTTTTTATGTCTACTACTGCTGGAGCAACCAAACAACTCCACCACCTGAGGATCAGAACAGAGAGAAAGCAATCTGTGCGCACCAGACTAGACACAGTAACAAACAGCAACTAATTCCCAGCATTTCTGTTCAGGTGACTTGTTCACTAAGGACGAGAGAAAGCCATAATAAGGTCCACCCAGAGAGAGGGGGAAATCACTATGCAAGAAGAGCCCAAAGACACATTTGTTTCCTCTAAAAGGAAGCACTCAGCACTATGTAGTCTTTAATCATCTACCATGTGGCTGAACCCACACTCTGCTTAAAGTCAAAGTATACTGCGGCACGTAAGTCAGTTGAGAGCAAACAGCTGGACCCAGATGCACTCATGCCCAACAAGCAAGTTGTGACCTCAAGGAAAACAGGAGGCAAAATAAAAACCACCATACACACAGCAAATGGGTTTTTAAATGACTGATATCACACCAGCCCCTAAACTCCCCTGCTGCCGTCATGCTGGTGCTAGATCTTGAGCAGGGAGTTCCTTTTAACAGAGATGTCTATAAACAAGCAAGCTGAAAGCTAACAAGTTTAAGAGGGAAAAAAGCATACAAAAATCTTGGCTGCTGGTGATGAGCCACAGAAAATCATGAATGCGCCCGTGCCAAGGGAGGAGGAAGTCTAATATCTAACATTGCAGACTTGGGAACCCAGAAGCAACGAAGCCATAAGGAAGCCCAAATGCAAAAGAGGAAAAAAAAGCACATGGCACATTTCCTCTTCATATGGGTGGCAATTTAAGCAGCACTCTGGGCCTGCAGAGCACACAGCCCCGGTGCCCAGAGCCCCTTAGTATTTCATATCAACATTAGCTTCCTGGAGGGCGACAAAAATCTGTCCTGGATTACTGGGTGATTTCTAATATGTACCATAACCAACACTAAGTCAACATTTTAGGGATCAAATTTCCTACTCTGCAGCGCGTTGGAATGCATTCTTGGCATCAGACCTCTCATTGCAGTGCACCCTTGGAAAATGCAGAAGCCACTGGGAAAGACTCAACCTGTCCCAAGACCGTCTTCTGGTATGCATACGTGACTAACAAAAACACATGAAAGTTCACTCCGATGTCCTTTAACATTCAAGAAAAACTAATTCCATCCCATTTGAGTGGGGGGAGGAACAATTTTGGGGAAGAATACTCAAAGTAGTTAAGTCAACATTCACCCTAACCTGGATTCCTCTAAAACCTAGACAGACTAAGGAGTTCATCTCAGGCCCCTACTCACCTGCTATCCACGGCAGATGAGCCACTGTGCCCCAATTCTGAGTTACTGGACACTCACTTTGCAAAATGCCAGAATGGTAAGGCAAAAGAAGTTGGAAGAGAGATTTCTAAACTAGAATCTGCACCGAGGACTCCATACTTGTATACTGGGACAGTGTAACCTAGCCTTCTCTTCCAGGTGAATGCACTGTAGTAGCCAGGCACTGGACTCTCCGGGCGTCTTCAGTGGTTAAGCATCCACTTACAGCCCTTGAAAAGTGCCAGAAATTATGTGTGGTCCAACTGCACATGGACCAGTAGGTAGAGAGAAACCAGAATTGCTGCCATTTCAGAGGTTCCCGTAAGGAAAAAGCATGTGTTTGCAGCATTTATGAGCTTCTTGGCCACGGCCAACCTAATCAAAAACAATATTAAAGGCCATTTCTGTGAACAGATGGGCAAACTGCACACGTGCAGCCTTACCCACCCATCAACCCTCAATATAAGGTCATATCCGAGCAACTGAGCTTCAACACAGTTCCCAATTTTTTAGAAATAGCAGCAGCCTAAGGGTCTGGACAGGTACTTCATGGCTCTCATTGTTTAAGAAAAGTCGATTAACTCTGCCAAAAAAAAAGAAAAAAAACCCAAGCTCCCCAACCAAAGTTGAATCACTGTCACTGCAGAGTTGTCCAGGGCACACAACTCTGAAGGTGACACAACCTTCCAAACCCAAAATTACTACAAAAGAGCCCCTGAAACTGGCCAAGAACTTGGCAGGTTGTACTAAAGGCCCCACATAACCACAAGAACCACTAAGACCCTGGAGCCACTCTCTTTCACAGAATTTTACAGTGACAGTCCAAATTCTCAAAGTCACCAGAATGAAGCAACTATGGGCCTGGAGATGGTTGTGTAATGTAGATCCTATAAAGCCCATGGCACTCAGGGTAGCATTATGAAAAAGCAAATTAATATTTTAACTTTCCCCCTCTTGAACATTAAGCTTCACGAATCACTCACTGCCTCTGAAAAGCTGTCCCAGGTTAACCCTGCCCAACTCTGCTCCTTATTTTTGAATTCCTTCAGCCCATACACTTAGTTTGGCCTATACCCATTTATAAAACCCTGCTTTGCAAGTTTTCCAGATGTGTGCACATAAGCATGCTTCACCAAGAAAACGAAATTCCTCTGAAGCAGATATTGTCTCTTTTAAGTCCCTTCCTAGTATCTAACTGGTGTGTTCACATAGGGCTATTTCCTACTCCCATCTGAATCTCCAAATCCTGGAGCTAGAAATCATACTCTCAGCAACGAGCCTGATGGTCTAATACCCTTGTCACCATGACACTGAGAAAGGCCTGTGCAACCAATGTCCGTGTCAACCCAAATTTTTGTATTTTGTTTTAAAACAAGCTGATAGCCTATGGTAAGTTAGTGGAACCTAAAAGTTATGGTCAGGGCCATAATGATATTCATATTCCCTACTGCTTTGCTAAGTCAAACAGGCACTTCCAGGACTCTGGTCTATAAAAACACTTCTTGTGAAGAAAACTGGTGTCAGAGTCAGTGGATTTCGTTTAAAAAGAGACTCTGAGAAGATAAATCTGGTCATCTCACAAGGCTAACAAAGAAGAGTACCACGGGCACACAGCTAAAATACTTCTACAACATTTCTTCCTCCATAAAAAGAATGTTTCACTGAAGGAACCCAGAAATGTTTTTAATCCTAAAATGGCAATTTCAAAAACAAAGACTGAATCTACCCATATAACCCTTCAGGCAGGAATTTAGTGAGCCCCCAAACATTTAGACTTTGTACTAACCCAGGAACCTGAGAACATTAATTTTAACATATATATGAATGATGCACAGAAGAAGTCCAGTGAAAACTACACAAATAAACCCAGCCCATAAAGTGGGCTTATGATTCTGAGAGCCACAGCAAAACAGAAGCTGAGGACGATGCTGAAGTTGCAGTATCTTTTTGTTCCCCCTCCTTTCTGGTATTCCAAAAATGCAAACCCAACCCTAAAAACACCTCACCAAACTACAAAACCTTTCCGAAAGAACAAGGCTTTGAAACTCAAAGTCTCATAAACCAAGCTTTTGGAGCACACTTACCTCGCTACTGAAACTTAGGATCTTCTTTCCAAACTTCTGTTTATTTTCACTCTGAAACTGCAATCCATTTTGAACAGGGGCTCCATGTGCCCTGAACTTAGCCTGGAGCCAGGACCATGGAGGCTTCTCTTCCAGGCAGCATCTTTTCACTTCCAATCTTTTAGATCATCTCTCCTTATCTCCACATCTCCACACCCCCTGTACTACCCCCTTTCCTACGCACATTTCTTCTTCTCCAATGTTATTTTATCCCCCCACATGAGAACAGGCTAGCATTATCTTTGCTTGAAAACTGCTTATTAATTTGCCTGTCAAACATTCTATAGAGCCGTTTACATCTTACTACAGGAACCTCCTGGGTCCATATTGACAGCTCAGCAAGTATTTACACAAAGCTCTGAAACATTTGGTTCCTTCAGAGAGGAAGAAGCTGCTGTGTCAAGCAGAGAATTATCAAACACCTTTTCCTCTACCTTTTCCCCTCTTTCATAAAGGGAAGCTTCCTTTTAGCATACTTCGAAGATGCCTAAATTACCCTTCTAAACTACTAAGCCAGGAGGAGAAAGAAAGGAAATTCAGGTGTGCTGGAGAAGAGAGAGAACAGTATTTCCAGGAGCATCTGGAAATCACACCACGTAGTTTAAAAAACCAAAGGTATAAGAAAAGGCAATAGGCCTATGAAATTGACCCTGTAATGCTTAGCTTTTCCTGTTCTAGTCTCAGGAACGTTTGCTCCTCTCTCAGCAAAACTTACAGGGCAAGTTCAGGCACTCAGATTACAACCAACTGCCCAAACCAGACCTAGACCTGCCCAAACACTCAAAGAGTCTAGAGAACTTAAAGTTAACCTCTCCCACCTTTCTATCCCCCCTAAAAGAAGCAGAGTGTAAATGTTATGAATATCTACTCCCTACCCCACCCTGAATCTATTCCCCAAATCCCCTCTTGGAGATTTTCAAACAACTATTTTTCAAGTCTTGCTTTAAGGAAGTCTGCCCAACTTTTCAATTAATGTTTAGTGTTTTAACCACCAGCCAGGTAGAATGATTAATGACAAACATAAAGTTTCAAAGCAAAATAGTCTGGTAGGGCTTTTTCTGTAAAGGGCCACAGATCATCATAGTACCCAACTGTTTAGAGCTTGTTCCTGTAAATCCTCAGGAGAAAACAGCTTTGAGTTCTTCAGGCCCAACGGAAGAAAGACGGTCTCAAGACCCCTACCGGTACATGTACAGGAAAAAGTTGCCCTCATAATAAGTCAGGTAGGGAAGTACAGCCCAATGTGTAGCATCAGAGAAGGTGGCCAAGCAATTCACCAACTTCACTTTACTGATGAAGAGAAAATAAAACCGAGAAGGTCAACGGCTTGCCCCAAATCACACAGCTTAATCTAGAACTGAATGTTGAACCAAAGCCTCTTGCTCCTGAGTCTTATGCTCTTTACCCCCTCACCACTATGTCACACACAACTCAATCTGCATCAACAATGATAATGACCAATCTAAACGAGGAGAAACCCAGAGATAAAAACCATGGGAATCAGGACTCCATTTTAGAGACTGAGGTATCCCACCTCACTGGCAGGAAAGAACTATTCAGTGCCAATTTATTTTGAATACCATGTTTTAACCATATATTTGCTTGGTTCAGTGGCTTCTAGAATTCTAGAATACAACCTTGGGGGGGGGGGGGGGGAACAGGCCCTGACCATACTTTGTTAGCCTATTTCCACATTTTCAAAAGAAGTTCACTAACCACGTTGCTAAAGCCTACTGTAGACATCACACCCTACAGGAATCAATCCAACAGATGAATGTTTAATGCAATCCAAGACATCTTATTACAGCAGGTGCCACTTGTCATGGTTACTCTGTATCACACACAAAGGAAGGAACCTTGAAAAGTCCTTATAGGGCCCAATACAAAGAAGCCAACCTTGGTCCTGGATGCTTTCTCTTCTCTTGCCACCAACCCAACCCCCATTATCCCTGGTTCTCTCACAGACAGTAGAGAAACATGAAGCCTCACAACTAAGTGCCGTCCTAGTGTGGTTTTCCTGGTCCCTCCTACTTGAGAGAGCTCCAAGAGTCCTGTATTTTAGCCAGCCCAGAATTTCTGCCAGCAGACATTCCCATAATAAGCCCAAGATTCCTGTATTTGTTTCCCAGGAATCGGAAATATCATTTGATATTTCCATAGCAAAAACTAACAGCTAAACTTCTACAATCAAATCCATCTTGATCCTGGACCACATATTCTATTTCATTTTTTACTTTGATGAACTGATACTCAAGGTACTACAGCTAAAAGCATCCCAAATAAAAGGCTTTACATGAGGTTCAAGTGCATAGGTGACCAAAAAATATTTCATCAGTAGTAGGATTCAACACCTTGAGATACAGTATTGCTTATGGAAAGCAATAAAGGAAAAGTCTGCCTGCTGGGATCTTCCCGCTTCTATGAAAAAGAGCCACAATACAAACACTTAGCTAATCTTTATTTCATAAAGACAGAGTCAAATGAGAACATTACCATCTTAGCTGTGTCAATCAATTCTCTGCAAAACAGTCTTAATCCAAGACTGAGAGAGAAGGACAGAGCAAGACCCTGTTATTTAAGAATGCTTAAAAATAAGGATTCATGGTCTGACAAGAGCTTTATCCTTAAGTAGCAAAGAGGAATTCTTATCAAAATCTATCCACCTACATCCTTCATGGAGACTACTGCAAAACTGAAAGTTGTACAGCCTCTTCCACAAGTGAATGCTCACCAGCCCATTCTCTGGACATCAGGGAGTAGGCAACTGAACTGAAATTGAACGGGAACCTATACTGTATTAAGTGCTACGTATGGTGATGTTAAAAATGAATTCAAAGGGCGCCTGGGTGGCTCAGTGGGTTAAAGCCGCTGCCTTCAGTTCAGGTCATGATCCCAGAGTCCTGGGATGAGGCCCACATCGGGCTCTCTGCTCAGCAGGGAGCCTGCCTCCTCCTCTCTCTCTGCCTGCCTCTCTGCCTACTTGTAATCTCTCTCTCTGTGTCAAATGAATAAATAAAATCTTAAAAAAAAAAGAAAAAGTTAAAAAAAAAAAGAATTCAAAAATTCACCCAGAGGCAGCACAGACAAGCTTCCAGACAGGGACTACATCTATTTTTCTACCATTTACTCAGCACAGAGCATAGTACCTAGCACACAGAAAGTGCCCAAATATTTAATGACTGAAAAACAGAAATCACTCTATGGCTAAAGTTGGTTTTAACCCCACCCCCACCCCCCACTAAAAGCAAAGTGTTTGCCTTAATATCCCCAAACCAGCAAAATTCAAATTAATTTTTGGTTGTAAATAAGTCTTAACTTACCCCAAATTATTTCTTCTAATACTTTAAGATAGGTAAATGGCTCAGACTCCCTCCCCTCAAGGGAAAAGGGATATAATGTCTTATCCAGAAACGAGAAGATGTTCTCTTTTCTAAGACAAAACTTATCCTCCAGAACCAGAAATTCCATTTAAAATTCCTGTTTCTCGCCCAAACACAGAACATTATAGACAATGTGGAATCAAAGCACAGAGCTCTAAATTTGCCATTTAACACAGCTATTTTCAAAATTCCCAGCTCAAGAGAAGAGAAAAGCAGTTCCAGGATGAGGAAGGAACACAGCTAATCAGTGAACAAAATCTCACAGCAGGAAGGTACAACTGGGTACTGCTGGGGGCTGGGGGCATGAAGAGCTTTCCCCCCTCTTTCAAAAGATACACGACCCCACAGAATACCCAATATTCCTGACTAAAACACTGAAGAAAGAACACAAAATAAAAATAAAATAGAATGCATAAAAATGTAACTAAAAGTTGTCATTTCTAAACAAATATCAAGTATAGTTATAAGTGATATCTTTATTATCTTGGAAGATAGAAAAACATAGAACATACCTTAAAATGCAAAGAAAAAAAGTAGATGACCTCTATTTCAAAGCTCTAAAATGACTGATGACAAAACAGAAAACCAGCCTTTTTGATATCCCAGGTACAAATGATAAATTTCACCAAACCAGGCCTTTAGGAGAAAGTACCTCACAAGATCACGAAAGATGTCAGCTTCTCTTTAAATCGAGCTGCTCTCCCAAAGTTCAATTAACAAAGTGTTAACAAGATTCAACATGTAAATAAAGAATGAGGCCAGTCCTCCTTAAAACAGAACACTTGAACCTAACATGAAATTCTCAGAAAGCTTCGTTCTTTAAAAAAAAAAAAGTTTTCTTACCCCCCTCATAAAGATCCCACATTTGTCACTCAATAAAAACCCCGATAAAATAATTTCAATTCTGCAAAGCGAACAGAGTCAAAATTACTCAAGACAAATGCATCTTCAGAGCCATCAAAGAAGTCATTTATACCATCAGGAAAGTCACAAAACCAAAACAAACAGCAAACCCATTGTAGAGAAAAACTCAGCTTCTGTTCTGACAACACAGAATCTATTTCAGGCTGCATAAAACATAACAAGCAAAATAAATCCAAGGTACAAGCAAAATGCCACTGCCTCCTCTTTTGTTTCGGCACAATGTAACAAGGGCAGCCTGTCTGGGGCTCTGCTCCTGCTGATACAGTATTGCTGCTTAAACCTCCCTCCTCAAGGTCACAGCCAATTTCAGCTCTGGAATAAAAGGCAGATAGTGGCAGCGATGGTTTGGGTTATCACTGGCAGAAAAGCAGAGTGTAAAAGTTTATGAGCTCATCAGGATTGTTGTACCATTACATCAGAGGCAATTATAAATGGCCAAGAGCAGGAGATGGGGAGCCAATCAGATCACAGATAGGATGTCAACCTAAGACCAACTGTCTCCTGGCTTTGACAGAAGGATTTTACCTCCATAATTCAAATCCCAAACCAAAGCAATCTGCACTTACTACTCCAATCACTCAGCTGTTTACCAGCACTTCCAGGGAGAAGCCCAGGCCACTGGGCCGACGGAGACTAAGACAGGAGATGGCCCGGGCGGCCCTGGGTGAACCGCAGCCGGCCTCTAGCTGCCCCCAAGCAGGCCCCTGCCCTCCCCCGAGGTACCCCAGAGCCCGAGGGGCCCCTCCTTGAGAGCACAGATGGGGAACGGCCGAGAGGAAGGCAGGAGGGCGGGCAGAGAGGAGCGGCAGGTGAGCAAAGAATTGTCCACTCAACCCCCGAGCTCCTAGCGCTGCACACCCCTAACCTGAGCCCCCAGCACCCCCCTCACCCCAGGCCAGGCCCTTCCCCGCACATTCTGTCCCGCACCCCTCTGAAGACCCCAGGAGTTCGAAGGGACCAGGAGAGAGGGAGAAGGGGAGCATACACCTCAGGGAAAGCCCCACACAAAGGCTGAAGGAGGGAAGGAGAGGAAGGCAGACAGGCAGCCATTTTAAGAGAAGAGCCAGACAATGGCAGCTCCCCAGCAGTGGGGGCCCCGGACTGGGGGTAGCCCAAGGCCGCGGCCTGCTCCCCGCAGCCGCCACCCACTCCCAGGACCCCCCCC
>LNAC01000035.1:1132000-1156477 GCA_002007465.1 Ailurus styani | reverse complement strand
CAGCGGGCTGGCGAGCGGGCGGGCGGCCGGACTGAGCGGCTAGAGCGCCCCACTCTCCTCCGAGTCCCCCTCACTCCGACACGAGGCTCAGCACTGCCATTTTACCCAGCGCCGTCGCGGCCGCCTGCTAAACCCGGAACGGAGCGCGGAGCGGGCGCAGGCCATGGAACGGACTCGCTCCCTTCCCCTCACAAAGGAGGAGGGGAGAGAACGAGCCGCGGCGGCGGCAGGCCCTCTGCCGCTTTCGCTCGGCAGCGCCGCCGCCGAAGGCTTCGGGGAAAACCCGGGCCGGAGCCCACGCCTCTCCGGAGCCTGCGCCGCCTCCCTCCTGGCGTTCCTATCCGGGTCGGTCCCCTCCAGGCCGCACCGAGGGGATCGGGCAGCGTGAACTTTACTCGCGGCTGCAAAATTGGCCTGAGCCCGAGACCGCGGCCGCCTCGGCCCGGGCCTGACCCCCTGGCAGCGGGCCTGGTCTCTTGGCTGCTACTTAGCACCTCTACAGCACTTTTCTTCAAAGCCTTTTACAAACCCGCTCTTAAAGACCCAGCTGAGTGAGCGAGCAGGGCCTTACATTTTACCCCCTTTGCAAGCCCAACGGAATGACGGATCATTGTTCAGTTTCCGTTTTCCCACTCCCCTCCTTCATTAGTCGGGCCTCATAAGGACCTGGGGCGTGATGTCCCGATTATCCCCATTTTAAAGAATTGGAAGACAGAGGGGAAGGCACTGCCCTGTCAGTCAGGGGACGACGTAGGAGGGCGATTTTTAAAAGTAGCAGAAGCCCCGTCTACTTAGCCTTAAAAGAAAAAAAAACAAAAACAACAACAACAAAAACGATCAAGTCGTCCCATATTCAACAATGGGATCAGTATATAAGAATGGGTTTGAGATCAAAGCTGACCATTTCAACCTTAGATTATCT
This sequence comes from Ailurus styani, assembly GCA_002007465.1. Classification (NCBI taxonomy): domain Eukaryota; kingdom Metazoa; phylum Chordata; class Mammalia; order Carnivora; family Ailuridae; genus Ailurus; species Ailurus styani. The sequence goes on along the minus strand of LNAC01000035.1, from coordinate 1,155,555 downwards.
CAACACTAACATAAAATGATCACCATTGAAGCTACTTTGGGGGCATATGACAGCCTTCTAGCAGGAGAACCCCAAGGCCAATTTTTCCTCTTAAGAGAACTTAGACCACAATGACCGTAGTCCCCATCCCTGCAGACAGTACCTGTAAGACTGAACAGTCGACAGAAGAAGCTCCAGGGACTGGAGGAAACAGTGTTCAAAGGAACCAGTGCAGAAGAGGGATGGCCACATGGAGGGCAACCATTTTCTCCTTACTTAGAGAAAAGGGGCAGGCTAACAGGTCACTTAAAAAATGGATGCAACCAAATTTGTTTTCAATCCTCCAGTGTAAAGATTCTTCAAAGTTTACTATTATATTCCAAAAGATGCCAATTGAGCTAGAGGCATACATAAAAACTCTAGATCTACAGCCCTACCAAATCCCAGCAGCAGCCTTTTCCTCCTCAAGCTGATTTGGAATGCTCTGACGTGACAGGCTACAAAAGCCAGAGGGGATTCCAGCTCCTCACCAGGCTCAAGGCTGCCTTGGGAGAGGCCCAGGCCAGAGTAGTCACTAGACACCAGGGCCTCTTTTCCCCTCAGATTTTATAAATGGAGACTTCATAGCCATAGATTCGTTATCTTAGAACTTCCAGATCCTGCAGTCCCCTTGGACAAGTTCTGGTCATGCCTCTGGTCACAGTGAATAATTCCAAAAACCTTAAGTCGTTCCTACTCTGAAGAAAATTAATATCATCTTAAACTAAAAATTCCTGTTAATCTAAACCTGGTGGGGTTCTTTTCCCCCCTCAAGTCAAGAACCAAACTACAAGGCTCTGACTGACTGGAATGGGCCAGTGCCCTCGTTTCACTCAGTCCTCAGGGGCAACTACTCTCCTGGTGCATTAGGTCCTAGAAACCAAATTATAGGCTGCCTCATAAATGGAGCTTGGCTATTTAATCAACTGCTTCTGAGCTGGCAAACAGTCCTGAGTCCTGCACACAAATGAGGAATTTTTACATGCAATTACCCTGCCATTTTCCTCAGAGCTGGAGTGTAATGGGAAACCTGGAGCTCAGTGAAAATCTGGAAGCCAGAATGGATTTGTCTCCAGAGAAAGCCCTCATCCCCCCCCTTTTTTTTATAGCAGCGAAATTCGGAAAGTGCCAAAATCCTTTTCCTACACGTGGGCACGCTGTTTTGAAAACAGCCACCATTTTTATCTAGTAATAAGGTAAAGTGAACAAAAATCTATCCATTTGGGCTGGAGGAGGTAATGTGGGATTTCTCCTTTACCATTTTTAAAAAATCTCAAATCCTTTAAGGTCCTCTCCCACCCCTACCTTTAGAGCCCCATAGCACTATCCCAGGGACTGCCGAGTTGAAGGGAACTTTCTTAGAAACTGGCCCATCAGCTTTCCCTAAGGGCAATGGCAGCGGGAAAGGGGGGGGAGGGGAGGAGCGGGGCACGTGGCTGGCCGGAGCTCCAAGACCCAGGTTTGGGGCTGCGGGTTCTCCCGGTGGAGTTTTCTCCCCCACAGCCCCAGTGTTTTAACCCCACACCCAGGCAGCTCAGGAATCCCGGCGCAGATTGGAGAACTAGGACTAGGACAGCGCTACCCTCACGAAAGCGCCTCAGCCACCAACAGCCTGATGGCAAATATGGACTGAATCGTTGACATGGAAACCGGACTAAAGTCTTGCTCGCTCCCTCACAAGAGAGTTCTTATCGCCATCCCCGACCGCACAGCACTTGGCAAATGTGGACTGGATCTCCCGCCCAGCGGATCAGGCGGAGTTTCTGCGCGCAGCTTTAACTCCAGCGGTTGCGGCAGCCAAGGGGTGGGGGGGCAGGGCTGCCAGGACAAACCGACTGAAAATGGCAGAGGATGTGCTCTCATTTTATCCCGCCTGTACAGTGTGCATGGATTGGGCCCGAAAATAAGGGAACAACCTACTAAAATGCACGCAGTCAACTGCAAAATGTGGAACCGAGGCCTGGAGGGCTTGCTAAGAGAAGGAAACGTTTGCTGGGAGAACAGCCCTTCCTTTCTCGCAATTTGCTTCCCCTAAGGGTCCGAAATGTAAAACTCAACAAACAAACAAAAGATCGGGATCGCCTCCTTCCTTTCTCTACTCCTTTTGGGGAAAGATGTTTTAAGCCCCAGGATCCCAGTGAGGGTTTGCCTTGGTTCTGAATAAGGCGCGGGGAATCGGTGGAGCGCCGGGTTGTGGCCCCCACACGCGTCCCCACCGCGGCAAAGCAGCAGACAACCAACGGAGCTCTCCCGAGTGCGAACTGGAGCTGCGAGTTTGAGCAAAAGGGCAACTATGTCAGTTGACGGAAGCCAGAAGCAGAGTTCAAATCCTGGCGTGGATTTCCGTCTGGAACTGCCTGCTTCTTAAAGTTTGTAACTCCGTGTTCAGAAACAGCCCCAGCGGAGGCTTTGGGAGCAGTGTGAAAGTCTAGCACTACCATCTGACAGCGAGCAGCAAAACTTTGGGCTGCATATTAAGCGAGGAAAGTGGATTGAAGCGAGAGTCAAGGCAATTCATTATATTATCGGCTCCCAGACGGGAGCTGTAAGATACGAACTGGATCGCCACGGAGAAAAATGGAATGGAGTCTAAATGGCGCTCAACAGCTCTTAGCGGTGAAATTGTGCCTGCCCAGCACCTAGAATCCTGAAGCAGCAACCCCAGAGGCATTGAGCTTGGCGGGCGCTCAACAACTGCTTGGGTAGATGCTTTCTTCCACTCATCTCAAAGTTTTAAAATGATTTGGAGTGATTTACATTTAGAATAATAAGGAACACATTTTGAGAAATGTTCATTTCTGCATGAGGCTTTCTTTTTTCCCACTACCAGAAGAGTAGCTCTGCAAAAATACCTTAGGGTGTAAATCAACTTGCTTTTTTTGGTACCAATATAAAATGATAATTACCCTCACCATCACCTCTCCAAAAACTAAAATCAGAAATAAAATAAAGATCCAGGCTGGTCTGGTTTGTGGCAAACCCAGGTTCAATCTAACATGAGGAAATAGGGACCAACTCTCCTGCTCTATTAGGTACCTTTTCCTTATCCACCAATCTCATTGGCGAATTTGCTGACTATTCTTTTGGGGAAAACAGAGTAAAACTACGAACAATATTTTAAAGACAAGCAAACATACCTGAACTGGAGTTTTATAAAAACCACTGGTCAGGCCAGGAATTTGGACATTTCTGCTGAGCCTCACTGAAGGTTTGTATTCATCAACTGATACACAAAAATAGTATATGAAAAATCTACTTGCAAAAAAGCTTGAAAGCCCCCTTTATAGTCCATCAGAAGAGAAACTTAATGATTTTGTATTTGGTACTTATTACACTAAGTTGTTTTTAGATTTGGAGAGCTAAGTACCAACAATATTACCAAGGAAAGATAAGGTCAGCGATCTTAATATTGAAGGCTATTGCTCAGAAACAGGAAAAGTCTGTTATTTTTGACTTCCCATATTAAATCAATGTAGGCCGCTTTTGTTTTGCTTTACTTTAAAACCAATCTAGGAAAATTTCACACATGTAAAAAATGATTGGAAGGGAAATTTTTGAAAGTCGAGGGGAGAGGAGAAAATCAGAAGGAAAATCAAATATTCTAGGTGGGTATTTCCTTCAGCCCTGATTGCATAAAGCTTTCTTACACTGCCATTTTACTGAGATAGGAGAAAGAGTCAGTGAGTGGGGAGGTTTCTCATAGCAACTCTGGAATGGATCTGGAATGGAGTCTTCTGCTTTGACACAAGTTCTGTAGAAGAGAGTGGGAAAGAGAAGGAAAAACTGTGTGAGCCCTGACAAAATGGAGGAGGCAGGCATGCAGTCCTGTAAAACAGGATGGGAGGCTCAAACAGCAAATGTGCTGCCTGTTCTCTGCAACACAGCTACCTCAAGAGAATACTCCAGCATGATCATCCCGGGCTTTTTATGTAAGAATCAAAGAAAATCCAAAGGAACCTATTAGGCATAAGACAGGAAGTGAATGGCCCCTAAGGGAAAGCATTCTGACTAGCTTTAATAGAATTGAAACCCAACTATCCCTACAGGAAGAAAATGGCTTCTTCCAAAGATAAAAGAAAAGTGGACCAAACAAAAAAGTGAATTGTGAGATACTGTGGTGGTAGTGTTGTGGCACTCCAGTGAAAAGCACACTCACCAATGACACCAAAGGAAAACTGCCAGGAAAAACTACAGTGGGTTTTGGCACTTTTCCAAATGATCACTTTCTGCCTGGAAATTTAACAACATTGGATTCAGAAGCAACCAGAGGGGCTGGAGGGTGGGGACTGGCAGGTTACTGCTCACCAGCCTACCCCTCCAAAGATACTAGTGGACACCTGTGTATAAGTATGTTGTTCTGCCCGTCTTGCTGTGGAGGGAGAAAACAGGAAACAAAGGAGAAACAACCCAATACACTTCATCGAGCCTATCCAACAGGCCATTGAAAAACAGCACTGAACCCCCACCGCACATACGTACACAAACTCCTCTCTACCAAGGTGTGTTTTTATTAATAGAGACCATCCACAAACTACACTCAAACAAAAGAATACACAATGCCATACAACATTAGGCACTATTTTTGCCCCATACACCAAGACCAGGATGTAGATTATACAGTTCTTCAGTGTGAGGTCCCTTTTGACTCAGAACAGTCCAAGGGCTCATTTATTGTTTTTCCCTCAACCAACCACAGCTACCTAAAAATATGGATACTCAGTCCAGCAAAAACTGGAGCTGATGGCTGATGTTGTGTTTCCCCTTTAGCCCAGCTAAAGTTAGAAATCCAAAGTATTCTAGAAAAGGAGTATTATAGTTGACTCCATACCTACTCTCTCTGTTTTTATGAACTAGCAGCCAGTGTTTCTAAGATGAAATTGCTGGAGAGTTAGAGTACTACATGGCCTTCAAAAAGATCTTATCTAGGAAAAAACTTAGAGGTAAGGAGATAACCTGATTAGCTTCTGAAGATTTTTAGTAATCCTTCATTAGCACAATTTGTAACTGATCATGGAAAGGTTAGATAGAAACCATTTTTATAAACTTAACCAAATACTATAGATCAAGGGCACTCAGTTTCCTCCTTGAATACTCCCCTTTCACGATGAGGCAGCTTTACCATATACATCTGACCTTCCTCAGCAATCCTTGAGTTGCATGTGCTGTTCTGACCTAATTTACACCAAAATGGGTCTTCTGAGGCTCAGTAATCTTTTAAGCATGTTATTTTTTTCAACTAGAAGTTGATTAAATGACCATTGCTTTTTTTTTTAAGATTTTATTTATTTATCTGAGAAAGAGAGCACAAGTTGGGGAGAGGGGACACAGAGGCAGAGGGAGAAGCAGACTCCCTGCTGAGCAAGGAGCCCAGTTGGGGGAGGGGGGTTGATCCTAGGACCCTGAGATCATGACCTGAGCTTAAGGCAGATGCTTAACTGGCTGAGCCACCCAGATACCCCTCTTGTTCCTTGCTTTAACTATCTCCTAGAATACTTATCAATGCTCTTTGGCATAGACATTTTTTGAAAAGATTTATATATTTATTTTTAGAGAGAGGGAGAGAGCATGAGCAGGAGAGGGAAAGGGAAAGAGAATCTCAAGCAGACTCCATGACGAGTGCGGAGCCTGACGCAGGAATTGATCTCACCACCCCGAGATTTCCTGAGCCAAAGCCAAGAGTTGGACACCACACAGGTGCCGCTTTGGTATAGACATTTCTCAAGTCCCGCAGTAAAACTCACAGGACAGCCTTGTGATAGATAGCAAGAGTGCTAAGACTAAACGCAATAACAAACGGGAACAGTCATGCTGAGCCATAACCTTTCACTGACATCCCTTTTTGATTGCCCATGTGTGTTCATACTCTCAATGATGTGCTAATTAAAGATTAAGTAATTTAATAGGTTCTTCACCATTGCACATTATAGGATGTGACCTAGTCTTTCCCTTACCTCCACCCCACATGTGCACAAATACACACACGCTCTGACATCACGTTTTGGTGTATGATGCCAAAATGAGAAATATTTAATAGGAACAACAGGGGAAAGATTTTCTAAACAACTGAAAATATGAAGGGAACTGGATAATAAGGGATGCTTGTTTTCTACTTTATTTAAGGGTTTTACTTCTGTACTTCAACCCCAGAGCACACAGACAGACAGACAGACAGACACAGGAATATACACAAATATACATATTATACACACATAAAGAATTTAGGAGAATTCTTTATAAAATAGGTTTTTTAGAAAGGGTATTTTCAAATGTGTGTGTGTGTGTGTGTGTGTGTGTGTTTATTTATATTATTATTTTTTAAAGGGATCACAGGTGCCAGCCAGGATTAGGGTTATACCAAACATTACCAAACATACTCTATACTGACATTTTCAAAACTAAGTGAAACAGAACAAAAACATGGAGAAGGAATGTACAGGAATGGAGTACTACAAAGACCCTTGAAACTGGAGGTCTTATTTGGGAGATAAATGGGGGTGGGGATGAGTTAGGGAAAGACAAGATTTAAAGGAGGATGACCTACCTAATATTCAAGACAAAGGGCCTACCATTTGAGAGCTATCTCAACATTTGAGACAAATGTCCAGACTTTCATTTTAAGTCAGATTTCCAAGTGGCTGTATTTGTTTATAAACTGTTATGATCAAGATTTTAATTTTTTTAAAGATTTTATTTATTTATTTGAGAGAGAGCAAGAGAAGGGGGAAGGGCAGACGGAAAGGGAGAAGTAGGCTCCTGATGCCAGGGCTCAATACCAGGACCCTGGGATCATGACCTGAGCCGAAGGCAGAGGTTTAACCCACTGAGCCACACAGGCGCCCCCAAGATTTTAAATAGACTCAAGAATTCTAATCGTATGAACTATGTATGCTCAGATGCACCCAGAGGCTCTCCATGAATCAACTATCTCTGCACTATGATGCTTTGAAACCAGTCTAGAATTTTCTGCTTTTTGATTTTGGATGTAAATTCTCTCACTGAGTTTATTCTAAATGGAAGGCCCTTTGACATCACTCTGCCCGTGATGTACAATATTGTATATATACACTACCTTTGTACCTCCTATAAAGGACATTGTAGGCTGATGTCTACCTGAGAGGAAAGACAATGCCTCCAAAATAGTATAGGCTTTTTTCACTCAAAATTTATAAGTTCTTAGTGCCCAGGTCAAGATCCCTCATTTTCAAAGAAAGTTGATGAGGAAAGAGAAAAGAGAAACAAAGAAAAACTTAAGACATGGCAAACCCATTCTATAGGTCCTTGAGATTTGGGTGAGTACAAAGAAAATAATGGATGATAAAAGTACCATGAGATCACTGGCCTAGTTATCAAAGGTATTATTATTAATAATACTAATGCTCTTACATGCAGGTTATATTTTAGTCATCCTTTTCCCCTAGTGAGAATTAAGAGAAGTGAATTAAGGTAACTTCAGTTCCTCCCTCTTTTCTCTCTTCGCTCTTCTTTTGTCTCAGTGTCACATAGGCTCTCACACTGGGTAATTGTACTTGGACTAAACCATACAAAAATGTCCACAAGGTACAATTAATGCCACATGGCTGCTCTCAAGTTCGGGCTCCTGTATATAACAATGCTCATAATAGGGACTCCTGCATAGATTGGAACCCAGTGCTCCTAAGGCAGCTACGTGGAACGATGAGATACCTGTTCTACCTACTTGGCTGACTCCAAGTTTAGAATGGTCTTTGCTCTTTTTAACAAGAGAAACAACTGTCCACCAAAACAAATGGCTAAGATGCACCAAATCAAATAATGTCCTTAATTGGACAGATGAGAAAGAAAAGAACAAGCAGGACTTAGTGTCCATTTAATTGCAACTCTCCAACAGAATCCTGGTGCTAGATGAGGAAACAGAATACAGCCTTCCAACCTTCTAATCCTTGCTATTGAGGATGAGAATTTGATCTTTAGGTCAGTGTTTGGAGGGTTTCAAAATTAGTGACCTGGGAAGTCCCCAGCCAGCAGCTAGCACTTCCTCACTCCATGAACATGTGGGTATTCCTTTCCGGGGGCTGGTTTCTCCAGTTCAGTATTTTTGAGCACCTCATGCAGTAGTGACACAAAGCAGAACAGTTAACAGAAGAAATCCTAAATATTCAAAGCCTCATTGAACAGGTAGAACCCCTTGTTTTCTCTTTCAAATTTGAAAATATGTGTTCAAGAGTATTCTTCATAAAATAGGTTTTAGAAAAGGGCATCTTCAAAACCAGTTTTCAGTTGGAGTGATGTTTACCTTAAACTCTAAACATTATAAAAGTTGGAGTGATGTTTACCTTAAACTCTAAACATTTACCAGTTGACAGCATTAGTCTTCTATAATTTAAAAATCAAATACAGAAGAAAACACATTCTTGTCTCCATACTGCTTAGGCCTTCATATAGGTAATGAAGAGTATTTGATGATAGAATGTGTTGGCAAGAGTTTAAATTTATAAAAATGTAAAGAAAAAAGGGGGAAGAAATAAATTTTACTAATGCTGCATGGCAGGAACTTGCCAATGTTAACGTTTGCTGCATTTTCTTCCAGAAATCAGGAAAACCAAGGAGATGAAGTCAGCCTAAAAGTCAAAAGCATATGAAAAGAAAAGTAAACAAACACATTGGGCAGCCTCTGTATGTCTGTAACTTCCAGAGACTAGCCCAGTATGACAAGGAGGAACAAGGCACCTGGCACTCACCTGGTGGTATAGGCCACGGACCTCCTAGGCCAGAGAGCCTCAAGAAGGAAGAAGCGGCAGGCAGTCCTTGCTCCAGCCCAAGCAGTGTGCCTGTGATGTCATGTCATTTGCAGCAGGAATCCCTCTTCCATGGGGAGCTATTAAGGAGCAACTCCATTCCAAAACGGGGTTTTCCAAATTGCCTCTCTCTGTAGGCTTCCCCGAGGGCCAGGCATTAGGAGAACTTGCCTGCTGTACCAGTAAAGGAAAAGGAAAATAACAGAGGCCCTAAAATGAAATTAAGCAACTCAGTTTGAAAAATTTTTTCAACGAAAATAAAGTTCACTGTTGTTAAATTATTTCAGCTTCACACTTAAGAACCAAGGAGACCGGGGTGCCTGGCTGGCTCAGTCAGAAGAACATGTGACTCTTGATCTTGGAATCATGAGTTCAAGCCCCATCTGGGGCATACAGATTACCTAAATAAATAAAATGTTAAAAAAAAAAACAAACAAGAATCAAGGAGACCAAAATTCCTTATTGAATGTCTGAGCTTTAACTTTGAATTCCTTAATATCAGAACTTATCTGAAAAAAACCCATAACTCTATGTATGAAAAATTATATTTCATATGCATTTTAGTAGAGCTCTAAACAACACATTTTTCAAATGGATAAAGAAAAAGAATCTTAAAGAAGCATCTCTTGGGGTGCCTGGCTGGCTCAGTTGGTTAAGTGTCTGCCTTCAGTTCAGGTCATGATCCTATGGTCCTGGGATTGAGTCCCACGTCAGGCTCCCCTCTCAGTGGGGAGCCTGCTTCCCCCTCTGCCCCTCCCCCTGCTCATGCTCTCTCTCTCTCTCTCTCTCTCTCTCTCAAATAAATGAATAAATAAAATCTTTTAAAAAAATAATAGTAATCTTATGATTGACCACTGTGTGCATACCATGTAGTCTCTAGTACTCACAAGAATCCACTTAGATAGCATTATCTCCAATCTATAAACGAAGATACTGAAGTTCAGATAAAGTAATCTGAGACCATGACACTGGTAAATGACAGAGTCAGGATTCAAACCTAGCTCTCTTACAAATTCCAAATCCTAACTTTTCAATAAAAATAGACAATAAATTCCACAGTGTACTTTGTAATGTGCTTTTTCAAGATATTAATATTAACTGTTATTAGAAGCATCATATATATATAAACATGCTACTATACATATAAATACCACTACCAAGTATGAGGTCGAAATAAAACTATTTAATTGGTCTTTTAATTTTATTATTATTTTAAAGATTTATTTACATATTTCAAAGGGAGAGAGTGCTAGCAGGAGGGGAGGTACTGACAGAAGGAGAGAGAGCAACTCAAGCAGATTCCACACTGAGCGTGGAGCCTGATGTGGGGCTCAATCTCACAACCCTGAGATCAGACCTGAGCAGAAACCACGAGTCAGACACTTTAGCCAACTACACCACCCAGGCGCCCCAGATCTCTTAACTTTTTTATAACTGACATAATACCGATCCCGATCAAACAATAAACATAATTTCATTGGGTGTTGTAGAGTGTCTCTATTCAAAATGTGGTTCTACACACAAAAATAGACTCAAAATGGATGAAAGACCTCAGTGTGAGACAGGAATCCATCAAAATTCTTGAGGAGAACACAGTCAGCAACCTATTCAACCTTAGGCGCTGCATCTTCTTAAACACATTGCCAAAGGCAGGGGAAGCAAGGGCAAAAATGAACTCTTGGGACTTCAACAAGATAAAAAGCTTTTGCACAGCAAGGGAAACAGTCAACAAAACCAAAAGACAATCGACAGAATGGGAGAAGATATTTGCAAATGACATATCAGATAAAGGGCTAGTATCCCAAATCTATAAAGAACTTATCAAACTCAACATCCAAAAAATAAATAATCCAATCAAGAAATGGGCAGAAGACATGAACAGATATTTCTCTAAAGAAGACATCCAAATGGCCAACAGACATATGAAAAAGTGCTCAATATCACTTGGCATCAGGGAAATACAAATCAAAACCTCAGTGAGATACCACCTCACACCAGTCAGAATGGCTAAAATCAATAAGTCAGGAAATAACAGATGTTGGTGAGGATGTGGAGAAAAGGGAACCCTCCTACACTGTTGGTGGGAATGCAAGCTGGTGCAGCCATTCTGGAAAACAGTATGGAGGTTCCTCAAAAAGTTGAAAATAGAGCTACCCTACAACCCAGCAATTGCACTCCTGGGTATTTACCACAAAGATACCCCAATGTAGTGATCTGAAGGGGCATGTGCACCTGAGTGTTTATAGCAGCAATGTCCACAATAGCCAAACCGTGGAAAGAGCCTAGACGTCCATCAACAGATGAATGGATAAAGAAGATGTGGTGTGTGTGTATGTATATATATATATATATATATATAATGGAATATTATGTAGCCATCAAAAATAAAATCTTGCCATTTGCAACGACGTGGATGGAAGTAGAGTGTATTATGCTAAATGAAATAATCAGAGAAATCAGAGAAAGACAATTATCATCTGATCTCACTGATATATGGAATTTGAGAAACAAGGCACAGGATCATAGTGGAAGAGAGGAAAAATGAAACAAGACAAAACCAGAAAAGGAGACAAACCATAAGAGACTCTTAATCTCAGGAAAGAAACTGAGGGTTGCTGGAGTGGAGGGGGTTGGGAGGGATGGGGTGGCTGGGTGATGGACACTGGGGAGAGTGTGTGCTATGGTAAGCCCTATGAATTGTGTAAGACTGATGAACCACAGACTTGCACCCCTGAAACAAATAATACATTACATGTTAATAAAAATAAATAAATAATTTTTTTTTAAATGTGGTTCTAAGACTAGAAGTTTCAGGATCACCTAAGGAGCTTCTTAGAAATGCACAATGTCAGATCCCATTTCAGACGTTCTGAAACATGATCTGCATTCTGACAAGATCCTTAGGTGCTTTGTATGCAACTTAATGTTTAAGTGCCACTGTCTTAGAGATGGGTGATTCCAGAAAAAGGGATGCCTCTCCCCCATACTGAGGCTGTCCTTGTTCCTAAGACCAGGGAGGGAGAGAATGGTAAGAATGCACTCACATTATTACCTTTCCTCTCCGTTTTTTAACTATATGCTCATCATTCTTTTTTTTTTTTTTAGTAACAGGTTTATTGAGGTATATTAAAACTCACCCATTAAAGTGCACAATTCAATGGTTTTTAGCTTACTCAGAGTTGTGCAACTGTCACCGCAATCAATTTTAGAACATCTCATCACCCCCAAATGAAACCCCATACTCTTTAAAAGTCACCCCCATTCTCCCCCACCCCAACCCTAGGCAACCACTAATCTTTCTGTCGCTACAGATTTGCCTGTTCTGGACCTTTCATACAATACAATACAATATATGGTCTTTTGTGATTGGCTTCTTTCACTTACCATGTTCTCAGACTTCATCCATGTTGTTCATCAATCTGTCTTAATCGTTCCTCGTAAGTGGTAGTTACTCCTTCAACACAGGTGTGGGTGCCAGGCAATGGGACCCATCAGCCACTCCTCCCTGTGCAACTCCTGAGTGCCACTGTTCCCCTAGAAGCCTTGCACTTCCCATTAGTAACTACCCTAATGAGGAGGTCTTTAACAGAGTTCCCTTTTCCCATCTTCTCCCTGGGATTTAGCAGCTCAAGTACAGCTGGCCCTTGGCCAAGATTCTCTCCACACCTGCAGTCACTACCAGTGCTGCCACCTTACGCCCATTTCTTGAAGTAGTGGACACTGGGTCAGGCACTGTCTTCCTCCCCAGAGTCCTGCTCTTTGCTGTTTCCATAGCAATCAAGGTTGTGACTCATGACAGAGTGTGACCAGGAGAGGTCGAGGCTGTGCTGTGTGGGAACACATGCCTGGTACCTTCAAACGACCGAGAGGCAGAGAAAGAAACAAGTGCAAACGCACTTGGGACTAAAGGGGACATGCTTTTGCAATCTCTCTTCCTGATTCTCTCGGCTTTCTTCAGCTACCATTTCTCTTCCTCTCTTCAGCTCACTTTCATTTCCCTATGCTATTCTTCTCAGAATAGGGAACCTAAACATCTCTCCCCTTTCCTTTCTACCTGGATTATTTTCTCTTGTGCTTCCAGCCGCACAACGATTGGGTACTTAGACATTTGGCTGTGCTAAGTTACTTCTTAAAAAAGAGAGTTGGTCTAAACATTCTGCCCTACTGAACAGCAGATCAAGGAAAAGTTTTTTGTTTTGTTTTTGTTTTTGTATTTTGTTCTCCAAAATCAAGATGTTCTTCTTTAATAAATGAAGAATTCTTGATATGAAACATAAATTATTGGGGCCCCTGGTTGGCTCAGTGGGTTAAAGCCTCTGCCTTCGGCTCAGGTCATGATCTCAGGGTCCTGGGTCGAGCCCCGCATTGGGCTCCCTTCTCAGCAGGGAGCCTGCTTCCTCCTCTCTCTCTGCCTGCCTCTCTCTGTCAAATGAATAAATAAAATCTTAAAAAAATAAAAAGAAACATAAATTATCAGTCCCAAATTAAAATTAGCATAACAAAAACACTTCCCCTCGTTGCTGGTGGCTGGATTTGGAAACTTGCCTGAGATCGTTTGGGGGTATGTAGCTTGACTACAGATTGTTGCATGCTACCCTGTGCTTCCTGAGTGGTCCACATGTCCCCAGGTCATGCCCTTAGTCCTGAGAAAGGCTTTCCAAACTAAGGCTTCCAGTACCTCAAGCTCCCTCTATCGCAGTCGTTCAAGAATGTTTGGATACTACTCCACACCAGCCCTCTGCTGTACGCAAGGCAGACAAGGATCCAGTTCTCTCTTGTTTTGTGCAAGGGGTCATGGAGGAGGCTCTATCATAGTACACTGCAGCCCTAATAGACCTGTCATGTGTTTGGCGGATTCCTTCAGTGTGTCTTAATGAATCCTGCTCTCTCGGAGTGAGAGCAGGCAAGAAAGACCTTGCTGTCTTGGACATCAAGGAAGAAAAGCAGATGGACTCATGTGGTCCTGGCTGGTAGCCTTGCAGAACCTTCTGCCTTCAACTTACTCTGACATTTGAATAAGCCCCTGAGAGCCACAGAGGTATCACAGTCAAAGAACCATAGTATTAACGGACTTCATGGTATTACTGAATTCTTAAGTGATAACTTTTACGTATCAGGCATTGCTTAGAAATATATAAGCTTTGTTAATTTATATAGTTTCATATTATTTAGCAGCATAAATAATTTAGATTGTAGGTTTGTACGATCCTCCTTTAATTCTTGGGAATTTAGAAAAGGTGTTGCATACCTTTTCTATTTTCTACTTTTTGTCTCCCACAGAGCTGGGCATGCCAGTGGGAGCTTGTTAAACTTTTACTGTTAGTCAGCTTGTAGTGGAATGCATTATTTATTTTCTCTTGCTTGGGGGTCAAAGCAACCAACCAGATCTAAAGATGCATTTAGAAGACCTGTCAACACACACTGGTGTGTATTTACTCTTTCTTTGCTATTACAATTCAGAAAAGTTCCACTTATCTACATCTTTGAAAAAATGTGAAAAACCTGAATCTGTTTTCTCAATAATTGAAAGTAATCCCTTTAAGTATAAAATGCCTAAAAATGCCCTTAATGAAATATCTTATTTATTTTATTTTTAAAAGACTTTTAAAATTTATTTGAGAGAGACAGGCAGAGCACAATCAAGGAGAAAGGAAGAGGGAGAGGGAAAAGCAGACACTCTGCTGAGCTGGGAGCCCGACGTAGGGCTCAATCCCAGGACCTGGAGATCATGACCTGAGCTGAAGGCAGATGCTTAACCATCTGAACCACCCAGGTGCTCCTAAAATATTATTTTAAATAAAATAGATTTCTGAATTCTTGAAACATATAGCAAATATAATTTAACTTCTTATTTTCTTGGTCATCATTAGCATTCAGAGCTAGAGTGTGGGCGCCTGGGTGGCTCAGTTGGTTAAGCATCTACCTTCCGCTCAGGTCATGATCCCAGGGTCCTGAGATCAAGTCCCCGCATCAGGCTCCCTGCTTGGTGAGGAGTCTGCTTCTCCCTCCATCTTTCCCCTCTGCTTGTGCTGTCTCTCTCTCTTTCTGTCACTCTCTCAAATAAATAAATAAATAAAATCTTAAAAAAAAAAACTGGAGTGCAAAGTGATGCATCTTCAAGAAACAAAGAAATATTCTAGACTTTTTGCTTTACCCTAATGATCCAAGTTTGGTGTGTTTTTGTGTTCTTTTATGTCCTAATAGTTTTCTTTTTTCTTGTCTTTTTTTTTTTGCATTCCTAATCTTCACTTTATTTATTTTTAAATTTTAATTCTAGTAGAGAGTTAACATACAGTGTTATATTAGTTTCAGGTGTACAATGCAGTGATTCAACAATTCCATACATCATTCAGTGCTCATCATAGTAAATGTACTCTTAATCCACTTCACCTGTTTCACCCATCCTCCCATCCTCCCATCCACCTCCCCTCTGGTAACCATCTGTTTGTTCCCTACAGTTAAGGGTCTGCTTTTGGTTTATCTCTTTTTTTCGTTTGTTCATTTGTTTTGTTTCTTAAATTCCACATATGAGTGAAATCATTATGATTTTTGTCTTTCTCTGAACGACTTACTTCACTTAGTATTATACTCGGTAGATCAACTCATTGTTGAAAATGGCAAGATTTCATTCTTTTTTATGGCTGAGTAATACTCCATCACACACACACACACACACACACACAGACACACACACACACAATCTTCTTTATCTTTATCCATTCATCTATCAATGGACAGTTGGGCTGCTTCCATACTAATAATTTTCTTTCTGGCTTTTTGTCCCCTATTTTGTTAAGATATTAGATAGTACCTCTTACTACTGCCTGGGTGCTTGGCTTTGGGAGTCCTCTACCTAATCTGTGTCCTAGGAAACCAGATAACCAAGTTCATTAGCATTGTGTATAAAGTGAGGGCAAATAAGTTTTAAATCTGAGAGTCCTTCCTAATAGTGAGTTGTACTGGCTTTTCAAAGGCAGTTCAATGTTCCTTTCTACTTTCTACTCCAATATTCTCAATTCCCCGATGGATACCCTAGACAGATAAATTACATTCTATAGAAAACTGAGGAGTTTCCACAATACTTTTCGGCTAACAGAATTCAGCCAGATATGATTTTTTTCATCAGAAGTTCTTTGAGGGGCACCTGGGTGGCTCAGTCAGTTAGGTGTCTGCCTTCAGCTCAGGTCATGATCCTAAACTCCTGGGATGGAGCCCCGTGTTGGGCTCCCTATTCAGCAGGAAGTCTGCTTCTCCCTCTGCCCCTCCCCCTGCTCTCTGTCTCTCTCAAATAATAAATAAAATCTTGAAAAAAAAAGTTCTTTTTTTCTAAACTGTTCTTTTTAGTTTCTCCTTATTTCTGATTTAGAAACCATTATTCCTTCCAATATGGGCATAAAGAAAACCTGGTAAATTTCAAGACCTTCTTGTAGTTTACAGAGAGATTTCAAAATATAATATTTTTTATGATAGGAAAAATGTTTGAGTTGTAGTTTTAAGTTAAAACCAACATACTCAGACACCTGGGTGGCTCAGTCTGTTAAGCATCCGCCTTTGGCTCAGTTCATGATCCCAACAGGATCAAGCCCCATGTCGGGCTCTCTGTTCAGCAGAGAGCTTGCTTCTCCCTCTCCCTCTGTTGCTCCCCCTGCTTATGCATTCTCTCTCTCTCTCTGTCAAATAAATAAAATCTTTAAAAATAAAAAAAAAATGAAACCAACGTACTCAGTTTAAAAATGTTATAACTACCATTTTTTTTTAAAGATTTTTTATTTATTCATTTGACACAGCGAGAGAGATTACAAGTAGGCAGAGAGGCAGGCAGAGAGAGAGGAGGAAGCAGGCTCCCTGCTGAGCAGGGAGCCCGATGCGGGCCTCGATCCCAGGACCCTGGGATCATGACCTGAGCCGAAGGCAGCGGCTTTAACCCACTGAGCCACCCAGGCACCCTATAACTACCATTTTACATTGAGTGTCCAATATCTGCCAGGTGTGCCTATTTTCTTCCCTCTACTTAGAACATCTCTGCAAAATATGTAACAACCCTAATTACATTTGTAAGAAGCTAAAGCTAACAGACTTTAAGTGACTTAAACAGGGTTATAGGAATAATAGGTATGAGAGCTGAGATTCAAATCCAATCCTGAATCAAAAGTCTTTTCTTTTGTTTTTTTCTCCTTTTCTCTTTTCTTTTTTCTTTTTGAAAACAGAAAACAGGGGTACCTGGGTGGCTCAGTCATTAAGCATCTGCCTTTGGCTCAGGTCATGATCCCAGGGTCCTGGGACTGAGACCCGCATCCACCTCCCTGCTCTGCCAGGAGCTGCTTCTCCCTCTCCCACTCCCCCTGCTTGTGTTCCCTCTCTTGCTATGTCTCTCTCTGTCAAATAAATAAATAAAATCTTTAAAAAAATAAAATAAAAACAGAAAATGGAAATTTATTTGTCAAATAACAGTCTGGAAGATTCTGGACTGCAGGCAGCTCTGCTCCACCTGGTCAATCAAGGACTTGAGTTCTTTTCTTATTGTTGCTTTGACCTCTTTTATGGGGAATTCACCTCCATTGCATGGTAAAAACTCAGTCTCAGGCACATCTGTTCCAACTTGCTCTGGATCAGCAGTGGCCAAACAGGAGCAGGGCAAGGAAACTTCAAATGTCCATGTGTTGAGGGAAAGGAGAAATAGGGGATCTGGATGAATGAGGGTTAAGGACTAAAGGATGCCCATTTCCCTACCTCCACCCACCTCCCTCTGCATTCCCATACATAGAAAGCTACTCTTAAAGTCTGCATTCTTTCTATTAAGCCAAACTGCCTTTCTTATACTATAGCTTGAGAGTTAATAAGAGGGTATTCAGCATGTATTCTGGTAATTGTAGTCAACTTGACCATGGAGCTATTGGTAATAAATGTAACCAACCAGCCATGTCTGTAATCAGCAATTATTATTTGAAGATAAAGTAGAAGTGGCTCTTTTCAGTCACTAGAATCTCCCCCTGAAGGAGGGGTTGAGGATTACTTGGACTAGCCCAGTTTGAGCCAAAGGCCATATCTTTTAAAGGCCATTATTGTTGGGTTCTATAAGAGCAGATCTAAAGCCACCTGAGGAAAGTCAGACGGTCAAATATTAGACTATCAGGGATACAAATACCCAATCCAGAGTGCAAAGGCAAATACTGGGATGATGGAACATAGGGTTGAGATTTTGGCAAGAACAAACGCAGAAGTAGTTCAATAATAAGAAATCTTGGGCGGAGTGCTTGGCTGGTTTAGTTGGAAGAAACCATAACTCTTAATCTCAGGATTCTGAGTTTGAGGCCCCACATTGGGTATGGAGATTACTTAAATAAATAAGTAAATCTTGAAGAAGGAGGAGGAGGAGGAGGAGGAGGAGGAGGATAAGGAGAAGAAGAAGAAGGAGACATCTTGGGCAATTTTCTAAAACACATGTTTCTGGAAGATATGTTCTACATATCAATCTGGTCAATCTGGTTTAAAGGGGACAGGATCTTCCATGCAGATGTATGAGATGACTTAAATTATAGGAACTATTCACAAATTCCATCAGCTGATGGCATGGGCCTCTAATGAATAAATGACAATAAGAATTGTGCTTTTCTGAGTTCTTATTTAATATTTACAGCAGCTTTTTGAAGCCTTTAATTCTTCAGTTTTTCTTCCTTATACCATTAATTGTGACAAGCACAAATTCTGGTTTGCCTCAGTTAATTCATGATTTGTCCCATTTTCTGCTTCTGCTTTAGGTTAGTTTTATACTATGTAATATATGCCATATATATTACTGTATTAGAGTTTCTACCCAAACTGCTTCTACCCAGTTAGCTATAACATTCCATGATTCCTTAGCCAACGCCATCCTTGGGTTGGATTTTGGTTTTTTTTCCTTCAGATTTTCACATTTATTGTTTTGTCTGTTCCTTGGCCTTCTGTACACATACTACTTTTTGTCTCAGAGAGGTGAAGCATCTCATCTTTGATGTGGTAAACAGGGTTGGGATTCTAGGGGTTCTCCTTTCTTTAGATGCTCTACTCCATCAATGTTGGGGCCAAAACGCATTTGTGGTCAAAACTCAGTTGAACTAAAAGTTAACTAAGTTCAACAATTTAGCCTTCAAAGCTTTGCTTTGGATCTTTGTGTGAGGAGGAGAGGAAAGTAGGGATGTGGGTTGGGAGCTATGGTGCTATGTTCATGTTATGTCTCATGTTTTCCTGTTAGCATCTTATTCCTTCAGTTTCTATAGTTGTAAGCTGCAGTGATTGAGGGTTAACCTAGTGTAGTCTTCATCCACTAAAGACTCCTCTCCAATGTATTAGGATATATCCCTTCATACCTTATCTCATGATGCTCCCTTCAGCAAAAGTGCTTGTATGGCTCCTCCAAGTCTCATCTCCAATGTCACCTGTGTAGGAAGTAGTCTTTAATTCCTCTGGCCTGGGGTTGGCAAACATTTTCAGTAAAGAATCTGATAGGAAATATTTTATGCTATGCAAGCCAAGAGCAATGTGAGTGCCAGTTAATGCTTCAGTCTCAATGACTTCACTCTACCCTTGTAGTGCAAAAGCAGTCATAGACAATAGACAAATGGGAGTAGCTGTACAGCAATAAAACTTTATTTATAAAAACTTAGTGAGCTAGATTTGGCCCATAATCTATGATTTGGTGGCCCCTACTCTACTTAGATATTTCTTTTCCAACCTAATTGTTCATGCCTCCATTATCACATTTGTACTGTAAGTTTATAAACCTCCATCAGACTATGAGCACTTGAGGGCAAGTATTCTGTCTTTATGTCTCTCTAAACTGAGCAAAACAGAACTCCTAATGATTATAGGTACTCTGCAAACATTTATGGAAAAAGTGGGCAAGAAAGGTAGGAAGAGGTGAGGTTCTTAAATAAGCAGGAAACAGGATCATGCAAATCTTCTACTGAAAGGCCATTGAATATGAACTTCTCCTAGTAACACAAACAGATGTTGTTTATAAAATGGCTGCGTTAGGCTCTTCTGCAAAATTTGATTCCAGCAAGTTTGCATTTGGAGATTAATATATGTGGCAGCCAGCCTCCCAGATGGCCCTTAGTAATCCTTACATCCTGGTACTGATGCTCCTGCCCATGCTGAACCATGACAACCTAGGAACCAATAAGATACTGAGGAAATAAAGGTATACGACTTCTGGGGCAAGTCATAAAAGACATGTGGCTTCTGCCTTGCTCTCTCTTGGATCACTCTCTCTGGAGGAAACTCCCTACTATGTCATGAGGACAAGCAACTGTATGGAGTGGTCCATGGAACAAAGAAATGAGGCTTCTTGCCAACAGCCATGTGAGTGACCCATCCTGGAATTGGATCTTCCCTTCCTCCATTAAGCCTCAGATGACTGCTGTTTCAACTCACATTTTGACTATAAACTGATGAGAGATTCTGAGCTATACTACTTAGACTCTCCTGAAATCCTGACCCATGTAAACTATATGAGATGATGTTTATTATTGTCTGAAGCTGCTAGTTTGGGAAATCATTTGTTATACAGGAATAGATAACATACAATATGCTAAGTGGCTTTCATTCTATCTAAAATCCCTGTAGTCTTTCAGAACACCTTGTTAGGATTTCTTCTAGCATTTAAAATATCTCACTCTGTACTTATTTAATGTCTGTCTGTCTTTTTCATTGGAGCAGAGACCACATCTAATTTTTCATTAAGCACAATTCTCAGCATACAGGAGGCATTCAAATATTTTTTTTAGTAAATATCTAGTAACAAACAAAATAAAGAATCTTAAACCTAAGAGTGATTTGTTCCCAACATTTTGTGTCCCTAAAACATATTATAATGGTGTCCTTCCAAAAATTATCCTTCACATAGGATTAAAACATTTCTGTGCCTCTCTGATAGCATTATCACACCAAATAGGAGTTGGCTGTCTATGAGCTTCATGAGGGCAAGGACCTTAGCTTTTCACGTTGTATTTCCAATATTTGCAAGTGCCCCCTACAAAGATATTCAACAAATGCTTGCTGAGTGATAAATTAAGTGATCAGTCTGTGGAATAACCAAAGGTGGACTTCCCACAACACCGTATACAACTTGAAATTGTGCCATATCACTCAGTATTGCAGTTTGGGGAATTCTTTGCTTTGTTGTAATATCACCAGTTATATTGAATTAAAAAATAAAACCCTCTAAATAATGCCTCTCGACCAAACCAAATTTAAATAAAAGGTCCTACTCGGACAGTAAATCAGAGCCAAGATAGTAGTATCTTTTTAAAAAAAAATGTTTTACTTATTTATTTGACAGAGAGAGACACAGTGAGAGAGGGAACACAAGCAGGGGGAGAGGAAGAAGCACGCTCTCCGCTGAGCAGGGAGTCCAATGCTGGGCTCAATCCCAGGACCCTGGGATCATGACCTGAATCAAAGGTAGACGCTTAATGACTGAGCCATCCAAGATCCCCAACAGTAGTGTCTTTTATTCCCAATGCTGTTGCAGTTCAGCCGGTGAAGAACACAGGAAATAGACATTTCATAAGACATGTGGATCTACAGACTAGTCAACCCCTATTTATACTGAAGCAGCAAATCCAAGGATACCAAGATTCTGCAATTAGAAGGGCTCTCTTGAAAGACAATGCCATTCAAAATACTAGAAAATTCAAGTGGTAATAGGATTTGGATAATTCATGATACATGCAGTAGTAAAGCCCAGAGCAAAATGCCTCGAGATTGTATAGTATTTACAGTAATACTTACAAATGATCATGGGTATAAATACCATTATTATGGGGGTCAACAAGTTAGCAGATACTTTTACAATTAATTTTTCTTTTGGGGCACTGGCTGGTTCAGTCAGTAGAACATGCTACTCTCATCTCAAGGTTCTGAGTTCAACCCCACATGCGGCAAAGAGCTTACTTTAAAAAATTAAATATTAAATTAAAATTACATTAATTTTATTTTATGTTACCGTGAAAATTTACAGGAGAACTATTACAGTCATTCTTAGTGGAAAAGTACACCTAAAGTACATGTTACACCAGAACATATCAATGATCTGTCCTGATTTCAACTAAAATTGATTATACAAATTATATAATAAATATACGCACTAATTAAAACTAGCGAGAGTATCCGTTGATTTAGGGATGACTGAGAATTGAATCAGTTAATTTTCTCTTGTTACTTACAGTTCCTACTGCAGTGGCTACTAATATAACTTATTTATATTAATGTATCTATATAGAGTTTCATCATTAAAATAATGAAGTCATATCTTTCACTAGAGATCTTTCTGTTGATGCCTTCTCATGTCATATACAAAGAATTGCTACAAAACAGTAACAAAAGTGGGGGTGCCTGGGTGGCTCAGTGGGTTAAAACCTCTGCCTTCAGCTCAGGTCATGATCTCAGGGTCCTGGGATTGAGCCCCGCATCGGGCTCTCTGTTCAGCGAGGAGCCTGCTTCCTTCTCTCTCTGCCTGACTCTCTGCCTACTTGTGATCTCTCTCTCTCTGTGTGTCAAATAAATAAATAAAATCTTAAAAAAAAAACAATAACAAAAACAAATCTGTCTTAAATGGCCAAAGTATGACTGTGAAACACAGATCCTTGTAAAGAACCAGACATTTAAGCTGATTCTTTGTGGGTACTCCCATGCCGAAACATTTTCATTTAGATTGCCACAAAGGGGAGAGCACTGTAATGCCAGCAATGGACCACAAAGCTTTGAAGAGGACTTCCTCACAATGTCAGAGGAACCACCAATATATACCTGGTGTTCGAATGGAACATTCAAGCACGATGCTTTAGGACTGGGCTCTGTTTATATGATGTTGATATAAAGAGCATCTCAGTCCCAGTTGTGACTTGCTCACCAAGAGTCTTTCATTGCAATGGTCATGAGGGAAGGAGCTTTGTTAACAGATAAAGCTGACAAAGCTGTTAATTAACAGTTCCTAAGAAGTAACTATGAAGGCCTGAATTGTAACTTTCACAGATGTAGCCAACTTCATTATGTTCCAGTTTAATATATCCAATTTCATCATATATTCTCAAGCTACAATTGCAATCATTCATCCAACACATATTTTTTTAAAAGCCTACAATTGGGGCAACTGGATGGCTCAGTCTGTTAAGGATCCAACTTTTTTTTTTTTTAAAGACTTTAAAGAGACAGCACAAGTAGGGCGAGCAGCAGGCAGAGGGAGAGGGAGACAGAGGAGAGGGAGAAGCAGGTTCCCCACTGAGCAAGGAGCCCAATGCGGGCTCCATCCCAGGACCCTAGGATCATAACCTGAACTGAAGGCTGGTGCCCAACCAACTGAGTCACCCAGGTGCCCAGCATATAACTCCTGATTTTGGCTCAGGTCATGATCTCAGGGTCATGAGATTGAGCCCCACAGCCGGCTCCATGTTAGTGGATAGTCTAGTTGAGATTCTCCTCTACCCCTCCACCCACTCGTGCCCCTGTGTGCGCTCTCTCTCTCAAACAAACAAACAAACAAACAAACAAACAAATAAATAAATAAATCTTTTAAAAATTTATTTATTTATTTATTTAAAAGAGAGAGCAAAAGAGAATATGAGACGGGGGAGAGACAGAGGGAGAGGGAGAAGCAGACTTCCCAATGAGCAGGGAGCCCGACAGTGCTTGATCCCAGGATCCTGGAATCATGACATGAACCAAAGACAGATGGTTAACCAACTGAGCCACCCAGGTGCCCATAAATAAATCTTAAAAAAAAAA
>LNAC01000035.1:1077148-1131880 GCA_002007465.1 Ailurus styani | reverse complement strand
AGAGAGAGGAGAGAGGAGGAAGCAGGCTCCCTGCCGAGCAGAGAGCCCGATGTGGGCCTCGATCCCAGGACCCTGGGATCATGACCTGAGCCGAAGGCAGCGGCTTTAACCCACTGAGCCACCCAGGCGCCCAACATAGTACTATTTTAAGTGAACAAAAGACTCTACCCTTAAAAACTTATATATATTTTTAAAGATTTTATTTATTTATTTTACAGAGAGAGAGAGATCACAAGTAGGCAGAGAGGCAGGCAGAGAGAGAGGAGGAAGCAGGCTCCCTGCCCAGCAGGGAGCCCGATGCAGGCCTCGATCCCAGGACCCTGAGATCATGACCTGAGCCGAAAGCAGAGGCTTTAACCCACTGAGCCACTCAGGCGCCCAAAAACTTATATTTTAGTTGTGGAACACAGATAATTAGAAGTTATTAAAATATAGTTAGTGTATATGTCCATTGATTCAATGGAGAAAAATAAAACAGGAAAGGGGGAAAGAGAATGCCAGGGTTAGGCGAGGTTGCAACTTTAAACAAGACAATGAGGAAATATCTCAGTGAAAAGGAAACATCAAGCAAAAATTTGAAGTGAGCTTGGGAGTTTATTAATTGGCTCAGGTCACCATAACATAATACCATAGATTGTGGGGCTTAAACAACAGACATTTATTTTCTAACAGTTCTGGAGGCTGGAAATCTGAGATCAGGGTATCAGCATAGCTGGGTCCTGATAAGAGCTCACTTCCTGGCTTGCCGATGGTAGCCTTCTCGTTGTGTTCTCAGATGGCCTTTCCTGGGTGTTGCACATGGAGAGAGATCGAGAGCTTGAGAGAGCTTTCTGGGGTCTCCTCTCCTATTGGATCAGAACTCCACCCTCCTGACTTCATTCAACCTTAATTACCTTCCTAAAGGCCCTATCTCCAAATATTTACACTGGAGGTTAAGGCTTCAACATACGAATTTGGGTGGGGGACACAATTCAGTCCATAGCAGGGAGTGAGCAGTGCAGATATCTGGGGGAAGGATGTTTTAGGCAGAGAGTTTGGGCCAGAGATAGAAGTTAAGAAGTTGGGCGCCTGGGTGGCTCAGTGGTTAAAGCCTTTGCCTTTGGCTCAGGTCATGATCTCAGGGTCCTGGGATCGAGGCCCGCATCAGGCTCCCTGCTCAGCAGGGACCCTGCTTCCTCCTCTCTCTCTGCCTGACTCTCTGCCTACTTGTGATCGCTCTCTCTGTGTCAAATAAATAAATAAAATCTTAAAAAAAAAAGAAGTTAAGGAGTTATTAGCATACAAATGATTTTTTTTTTTAGTTTTATTTGTCAGAGAGAGAGAGAGAGCACAAGCAGAGGGAGCAGCAGGCAGAGGGAGAAACAGGCTCCCCATTGAGCAAGGAGCCCAACGTGGGGACTTGATCTCAGGACTCTGTCCCATACAGATGCTATTTAAAGCCATCAGGCTAGGGCCTTCTGGGTGGCTCAGTTGGTTAAGCATCTGCCTTGGCTCAGGTCATGATCTCAGGGCCCTGGGATCAAGCCCCAAATCAAGCTCCTTCTGCTTCGTGGGGAGCCTGCTTCTCCCTCTGCCTCTGCCCCTCCTCCTGCTTGTGCTCTCCCTCTCTCAAATAAATAAATAAAATCTTTTAAAAAAAAAGCCATCGGGCTAAATGAAATCACCAATAGAGTGACTGTTGAGAAGAGAAACAAATTCAAGGTCTGCCTCCTGCTGCACTCCAGTGTTTAAAGGTCAGAGAGATGAGGAAGAAGCAGCAAGGGAGACTGAGACGGAGCAGCCAGTGAGGTAGGAGAAAACCAGTAGGGTGTAGTATCCTGGAGCCTAATGAATAAAGCATAGCATTTCAAGAAAGGAAGGGGTGAGAACTGTGTCAAATAGAAAGGAAGGCTGAGTCCTGGTCATTGGATCAATAATATGGAGATTATTAGTGACTTTATCAAGAGCAATTTTGATGCAGTGTTAAGGGTAAAAGCCTAGTTGAAGTAGGAGTGAGAGAGACTGAGTAAAGAGGAGTTTAACATTGAGTAGAAAAGCAACAAAAGAAAAAATAAACAAATTGGGACTATATCAAAATTTAAAACATTTTACTGCAAGTGATAGATACCATCAAGACAATGAAAAGATCGGGAACCTGGCTGACTCAATCACCGGAGCCTGAGACTCTAGATCTTGGGGTTGAGAGTTTGAGCCCCACGTTGGGTGTAGAGATTACTTAAAAATAAAGCCTTTTTAAAAAAATTTTGTTTATTTGTTTGAGAGAGAGAGAGAGAGAGAGAACACGTGGGGTGAGGGGCAGAAGAAGAAGCAGACTCCCTGTGGAGCAAGAAGTCCCTTGAGATCATGACCTGAGCTGAAGGCAGACACTTAACAACTGAGCCACCCAGGTGCCCCTTAAAAATAAAATCTTAAAAAAAAGAAAAAATAGAGCAGTGCTTGGGTGGCTCAGTCGGTTGAGTGTCTGCCTTTGGTCCAGGTCATGGTCCCAGGGTCCTGGGATGGAGACCCACATTGGGCTCCCTGCTATGCGGGGAATCTGCTTCTCTCCCTCTGTCTGTCCCTCCCCTTGCTTGTACATTCTCTCTCTCCCTCTCTCTCAAATAAATAAGTAAATAAAATCTTTATAAAAAAAGTGAAAAGACAACCTACAACATGGGAGAAAATTTTTACAAATCTGATAAGGGATTGGTATATAGAATATACATTAAAAACTCTTACAACTCAACAACAAAGCGCATGCTAGACGCCCAACATCATTAGCCTCTAGAGAAATGCAAATCAAAACCGTAATGAGGGGCACCTGGGTAGCTCATTTGGTTAAGGAGCCTACTCTTTTTTTGGAATATTTTTTTTTAAAGATTTTATTTATTTATTTGACACAGAGAGAGAGATTACAAGTAGGCAGAGAGGCAGGCAGAGAGNGAATATACATTAAAAACTCTTACAACTCAACAACAAAGCGCATGCTAGACGCCCAACATCATTAGCCTCTAGAGAAATGCAAATCAAAACCGTAATGAGGGGCACCTGGGTAGCTCATTTGGTTAAGGAGCCTACTCTTGATCTCAGCTCAGGGCTTGATCTCAGGGTCATGAGTTAAGCCCTGCATTGGGCTCCACTCGTGGGCATGGAGCCTACTTAGAAACAAAAAAACAAACAAAAAAAAACCAAATCATAATGAGATATCAAATCTCACCCAATAGGATGGCTATAATCAGAAAGGCAGATAATAACAAGTGTTGGTGAGGATGCAGAAACTGTATCCTCAACTATTATTGGGAGGTATGTAAAATGATGTAACATTTTAGGAAACAGCTTGGCAATTGCTTGAAAGTTGAATACAGAGTTATGCTATAACCTAGCAATTCCACTTCTAGGTATATATCCAAGAACAATAAAAATATATACACAAAAACTTGTATACAAAAAAGTGTAGGTGAATGTTCACAGGAGGATTATTCATAATAGCCCCCAAATGGAAACAATCCAATGTTCATCAACTGATGAATGGGTAAATGAAAGTGATATACTCAAACAGTGGAATTATTATTCAGCAATAAAGAGGAATCAAGGACCGGTATATGCTACAACATGAATGAGCTTGAAGACATTATGCTAAATGAAGGAATCCAGGTGCAAAAGACCACATATTGTATGATTCCATTATACAAAAAGTCCAGAATAGGCAAATCCATACAGACAAAAGATTAGTGATTATATAGGGTTCTATGGGATGGGGAGTGATCAGTGAGCAGGGGGTTTCTTTTGGGGATGATGAAAATATTCTAAAATTGATTGTGGTGATGGTTGCACAACTCTGTGAATATAGAATTGACTTGTATACTGTAAATGAGTGAATTTTATGGTATGTGAATTATATCCCAATGAAGATATTTTTAAAAAATTATATAACAATGGCTTGAGGAACAAAGATACAAATCTCTTTAATTTGTTTTTTCAAGATTTTATTTATTTATTTGACAGAGAAAGAGGGAGAGAGCACAGGCAGAGGGAGCAGCAGGCAGAGAGAGAGGGAGAAGCAGGCTCCCTGCTGAGCAAGGAGCCTGATTCGGGGGGTGCTGGATCCCAGGATCCTGGAATCATGACCTCAGCTGAAGGCAAATGTTTATGCGACTGAGCCACCCAGGCACCCAAAGATATAAATCTCTAGTAGATACATACTCAACATCACCACCACTTGGGATTCAATCCTAATCCTAATTCAATCTGGATTCACTCCAGAGCCTATGTGTTCTTAGCCACTCTTCTAAACTACCTCCTAAAAATCATTTCCTTAGGTTAGAGTTCCAAAAGTAGAATTAATTAGTGAGATAAAGAATATGAACAATTTACTGGAAGGGCTAAAGGAGGCCATGCAGCCATCTGGACTTGCCAGGTACATGGCCCCCTTCTAGGCAAAGTGATCCAAACTGTTCTTTCCTCTTCAAGTGCTATGACTCATACAACCTGTTTTGAGTGAAACAAACCTTGCTATCACAGCTGATTAACACATGAGCCAAAGGCAACTACCTATACCTTAGCCAACTAAGGCACCGAGGCAGTAGTGGTAGTTATGTTTAAAACCAGCACTCAGGGTGCCTGGGTGGCACCCTCAGTCAGTTAAACTCCTGCCTTTGGCTCAGGCCATGATCTCAGAGTTCTGGAATCAAGTCCCACATTGGGCTTTCTGTGCAGTGGGGAATTGGCTACTTCCTCTCTTCCTTTCACTCTCTCTCTCTCTCTCAAATAAATAAAATCTTTAAAAGAAAAAAAAAAGGGAGCACTCAGCACTGAATAAAGCCAACCTAGGCAAATTCTCTCTTTAGAGACATATAAATGCCAGGTGAACAAAGGGAAGGAAGGCAAGTAACCGAAGCCTAAGTTGTTGAGATTTTAGCAACTGTGTGTGTGTGTGTGGTTTTTTTTTAAAGATTTTATTTATTTATTTGTCAGAGAGAGAGAGAGCACAAGCAGACAGAGTGGCAGGCAGAGGCAGAGGGAGAAGCAGGCTCCCTGCTGAGCAAGGAGCCTGACACAGGACTCAATTCCAGGAGCCTGAGATCATGACCTGAGCCAAAGGCAGCTGCTTAACCAACTAAGCGACCCAGGCGTCCTAAGATTTTAGCAGCTTTGTGGTAAGTATAGAACATGAATTATTTGTAGGGAAGCTTTCAATTGTTATCTAAAGAGTAAACCCAAACACCTCTTGAAGACAAGCTCACCCAGAAGGAACCCATGCACAGCATATTGGGGTGAAATCGTTTACTACTGATACTAGTAAATTAGTAGTGATATAAATGATACTACTACGAGTATCACCCATATGATATAAATCGAATCATATGAAGCAGTCTCCAAGGAGTTTTCAAAGAGAAATCAAATCATCTCACCAGGTTAAATCATAGTATCAATAAAAAATTTTAAATAAATTATCTTTTGTTCAAGGGGAGCAGAAATGAACAGAAGTTAGAACATCTAATCCAACAAGGCCTCTAAACTTTCTAAAATCTTCATCTCTCCTTAAATCTTAAACCCCCTTCCTACCCTGCACTCAACTAATGAATTTGCCTTCTACATTACTGGGAGAAGAAAGGCAATCAGATAGGAACTTTCTCATCCTCTCATCACCAAATCAACCACCCTATCTCCATCAGCATTCATATTCTCTGTCTTCTTTCCTGTGACAAAGGGAGTGTCCCTATTCCTACTGAAGGCCGATCAACCAACCCACTTAAGCTCTGTGTCCCATCCCCTTTAGCCCAGTCACCAACTTTGCACCTGAAAATTTCCCTGATCTCTCCTGCATCATCGATTCCTCCCTTTCTATTGAAAAAATGTAAACATCCTCTGGTACCAACTTCCCCATTCTTAAAAAAAACTCTTCTGGGAATTTTTTTTAAAAAAATTTTATTTATTTTTTGACAGAGAGAGAGATAGAGAAAAAGCACAAGCAAGAGAGCAGCAGACAGAGAAGGAGAAGCAGGCTCTCCTGTGAGCTGGGAGCCGACGTAGGGCTCGATCCAGGGACCCCGGGATCGTGACCTGAGCCAAAAGGCAGACACTTAAACAAGTGAGCCACCCAGGCGCCCTTCTGGGAATTTTTAAAAAATATTTTTGGAGTGGGGAAGGTTTTTAAAGTATGATACAAAATTCAGATTAATTCAATTACGTAAAAGTTTAAAATTTCTGGAGAGAAAAACATAAATAAAATGAAAACTGCAACTCATATCACAGAGGGCTAATGTGCCTGATATATTAAGAGCTCCTATAGATGAATAAGAAAAAGACCAACAACTCATTAGGAGAATGAACAAAAGGGAAGAAGACACAATTCAAAGAAATACAAATAGCTTTTAAACTTTTGAAAATAAGAGAATTTTGAGAATATTCAATCTCACTCAAAATAAAAAAAATGCAAATTAAAGGTACAAGAAACCATTTTTACTTACTAGATTGGCAAAGATAAAAAAATTGATAACACATTGTATGGGGAAACAGGTCTTCTCATCATTGTTGGTAGGAAATATACTGGTACAAATTATATAGAAACATTTTGGCACCATATCTATCAAACTCACAAATGTACTTACCCTTTGACTCAGCAATTCTAAGTAATTTTATCCTACAGATACATATTTCCACACATGTGAAAAGATCTATGTATAAAATTATTCGTTGCAGCTTTATTTGTAATAACATAAGATTGGAAACTATCTACATATTCATCATCAGTAGGGATCACTAGGGGATTGAATAAATAAATTATTGTATAATAACATAATACAACCATAAAGAAAGCAGAAGACGTTTTTGTATACCTATGTAGAATAATCTTCAAGATATGTCGATAAGTAGAAAAGCCAGGGGTAGAAACAGTATGTACAGTGAGCTACCATTTGTATATTTGTTTAAAAGGAAGGAAGACAGAAGAATATATATACATATATATATGTAAATATTTGCTCGTATAGACAGAGAATATTTCCAGAAGGATTCGTAAGAGTCTGGAAACATTGAAATGAGGGAGGAAAACATTGTGACTGAGGGAAAGGTATGGGAGTGAGATTTTCACTGTACGTCATTTTGTATCATGTAATCTACTGAAACTTTTGTTTTTATTTAAAAATATTTTTAAAGTTTTCCTGTCCCACCTCTCTCCTATCACCCTATTTCTTTACAAAATTACTTAAAGCATTTGTCTCTATTTGCTGGTTCTACTTTCTCATCTCCATTCTCTCTTTAATCCATTCAAAAATAGTTTTTATCCCTGACATTTTTTATTTTTTTATTTTTAGAGAGGTTGAGAGAGTGGGGGAGAGGAGCTGAGGGAGAGGGAGAGAGAATCTTAAACAGGCTCCACACCCAGCATGGTGAGGCCCTGACAGGGGGCTCAATCTCACAACCCTGAGATCATGCACTGAGCCAAAATCAAGAGTCAGAAGCTTAACTGACTGAGCCACCTAGGCGCCCCTGTCTCCACCATTCTACTGGAACTGCCTTTTCCAGGTCATTATAACCTTTATCTTGCCAAATCCAATGGCCATATCTCTCTCTGCCTTCATCTTAACCTCTCAACAGTATTCAACACCATCAACTACTCCCTCCTTGAAGTAATTTCTTTCCTTGGCTTGTAGAACACATCATTCTCCTACTTTTCTTCTTGCCTCCTCAGTCATGTTTCATCTTGGTTGGATCCTCCTCTTCCTCTTTTTTTTTTTAAGATTTTATTTATTTATTTGACACACAGAGAGATCAGACCACAAGTAGGCAGAGAGGCAGGCAGAGAGAGAGAGGAGGAAGCAGGCTCCCCGCCAAGCAGGGAGCCCGATGCAGGCCTTGATCCCAGGACCCTGAGATCATGACCTGAGCCGAAAGCAGAGGCTTTAACCCACTGAGCCACCCAGGCGCCCTCTTCCTCTAGCTTTTGAAGATTGACTGCCTTTGGCTCTTTTCTGCTCTATCCACACTTTGCCCTACGTGATCCTATATAGTCCCATAGCTTTAAATACTGCCATTGACCACCTAATTTATAATCCAGCTCCACTTCTCTTCCCTAAGCTCCCAAACTCATAATTCTACATTTAGTTTTTCAAGGAACACTAACTTGTTTTCTAAAATATTATGCCATTTTACATTCCCACCAGCAACATATAAGGATACCAATTTCTCCATATTCTTATCAAGAAATATTATCTGTCTTTCATAGTATAGCCATCTTAGTAGATGGGATGTGATATCTCACTATGGTTTTTATCTGCAACTTCCTAATGAAGAAGGATGTTGAGCATTATTCACGTTCTTGTTGATAATTGTATATCTTTTTTGGAAAAATGTCTATTCTAGTCCCCTTTTTAATTGGGTTGTTTCAGGGTTTTTTTGTCCTTGTTGAGTTGTAGAAGTTCTTTATGTATTCTAGATATTAATCCCTTATCAAATATATGATTTGCAAATATTTTCTCCCATTCTGTGTGTTGCCTTTTACTCTGTTGATAGTATCTTTTGATGTACAAAAGTTTTAAATTTTGGTGAAGTTCAATTTATCAATTTATTTTTTCTTTTGTTGCCTGTGTTTTTGGTACCATATCCAAAAAATCATTTCCAAATCCAATGACATGAAGCTTTTCCTCTACTTATTCCTCTAAGAGTTTTATAGTTTTCACACTTTCATTTGTGCATTTCATCCATTTTTAGTTAATTTCTCTGTTTGGTGTAAGGTAAGAGTCTTTTGCATGTGGATATCCAATTTCTTACTACTATTTGTTGAAAAGACTGTTCTTTCCCCATTAAATGGTCTTTACAGCTTGTTAAAAATCATTTGACCATTCTCTTTTCTATTCCATTGGTCATGTTTGTTTTTATGCAAAGCAGACTTTTAAAGATCCCATTTTTAACTCTTCAGATTGGCAATATATCAAAACATTGATAAATTCAGTATTGAAAGAATGTGAAGGGATGAGAACTTTGGAAAGTAATGTGGTAGTGTCAAAATTTAAGATATTCTTTTTTAAAACACTTTTTAAAAATATTTATTTATTTATTTGACACATAGAGAGAGAGCACAAGAGGGAGTGGAAGAGGGAGAGGGAGAAGCAGACTCCCTGCTAAGCAGGCCTCAATCTCAGGACCTTGGGATCATGACCAAGCCAAAGTCAGATGCTTAACTGACTGAGCCACCAAGGCACCCTGATACTTTTTTTAGAAGATTTATTTATTTATTTAATTTTGAGAGGTGGGGAGGGGCAGCAGGACAGAATCTTCAGACTCCCCTCCGAGCACAGAGCCTCTTGCAGGGCTCAATTCCATGACCCATGAGATCATGACCTGAGCCAAAATCATGAGTGGGACACTCAAACGACTGAGCCACCCAGGCGGCCCTAAGATATTCTTTTAATGCAGCATGTGGGATCTTTTTCATAGAAATAAAAAGACCAGTGGGGCACCTGAGTGGTTCAGTTAGTTAAGCACTGGACTCATGATTTCCACTCAGGTCATGATCTCATGGGTCTTGAGATCGAGCCCCAAGTCAGGCTCTATGGTCACTGGGGAGTCTGCTTGAAGTTCTCTCTCTCCTTCTCCCTCTGCTCCACCCCCATTCTCTCTCTCTCTCAAATAAATAAACTTTAAAAAAAAGAAATAGGGCGCCTGGGTGGCTCAGTGGGTTAAAGCCGCTGCCTTCGGCTCAGGTCATGATCCCAGGGTCCTGGGATCGAGGCCCACATTGGGCTCTCTGCTCAGCGGGGAGGCTGCTTCCTCCTCTCTCCTCTCTCTCTGCCTACTTGTGATCTCTCTCTCTGTGTCAAATGAATAAATAAAATCTTAAAAAAAATAGAAATAAAAAACTAATATGTAAGTATATGTGTATGCAGATATTTATTGTGGCACCATTTGTAGTGAGAAGAGGCTGGACTGAAAAATAATGAAGTGGCTACTCTCTTACATCTTTCTCTCCCTGTAGTCACATGTTTTCTGACCTCTGTTTCTCTCTGTATCTCTTCCTGGATTTACAAATGGACCAACAAGGTCACTGGGTAGGAGTGTCTCTGATCTTAGAAATCTCATTGCTCACCACCACCTTAGTCTAGAATTTCCATTTGGCTCATTTACAAATCTGCTATTTTATGTCACTTTTATTTATTTATTTTTAAAGATTTATTTATATCAGAAAAAGAGACCGGGTGTGTGAGTGAGTAGGGGGAGAGGCAGAGGAAGAGAAAGAATTCTAAAGCAGACTTCCTGATGAGTGCAGAGCCCAATGCAGGGCTTGATCCCAGGACCCTGAGATTATGACCTGGTGGAAATCCAGAGTCGGCAGCTTAACTGGCTGAGCCACCCAGGCACCCCTTTTATATCACTTTTAATAGTTTCTAGCTGTCTGCCAAGTTTTTCAAGTTTGGTTTTTACCTCCTCGGACATAGTTATTTTATAGTTTGTGTCCAATGATTGCAACATACAGAATCCCTGTGGGTCTGTTTCTATTATCTGTTATTCCTCCTCCTTACTCATGGTGTCATATCTCCTTGTGTGTCTGGTTATCTTTGTGCTGGACACTGTATTTGAAAAAACAATTTTTAAAAATGATTTTATTTATTTGACAGACAGAGAGACAGGGAGAGGGAACACAAGAAGGGGGAGGGGCAGAGGGAGAGGGAGAAGCAGGCTCCCTGCCGAGCAAGGAGCCTGATGCAGGGCTCAATCCTAGGACCCTGGGATCATGACCTGAGCCNCTTTAAACCGCTGAGCCACCCAGGCGCCCTGAAAAAACAATTTTTAAAAATGATTTTATTTAGTTGACAGACAGAGAGACAGGGAGAGGGAACACAAGAAGGGGGAGGGGCAGAGGGAGAGGGAGAAGCAGGCTCCCTGCCGAGCAAGGAGCCTGATGCAGGGCTCAATCCTAGGACCCTGGGATCATGACCTGAGCCAAAGGCAGACACCTAACGACTGAGTCACCCAGGTGCCCCGCAAAAAAAACTTTTATAATAATAACTTGAGGCTGAGGATGATGATGATATTTCCTTCAAAGAGGAGGTTTTTTTGTTTTTTTTTAAATACATTTTTTTAAAGATTTTATTTATTTATTTGACACAGAGAGAGAGAGATTACAAGTAGGCAGAGAGGCAGGCAGAGAGAGAGGAGAGAGGAGGAAGCAGGCTCCCCGCTGAGCAGAGAGCCCGATGTGGGCCTCGATCCCAGGACCCTGAGATCATGACCTGAGCCAAAGGCAGGGCTTTAAACCGCTGAGCCACCCAGGCGCCCTGAAAAAACAATTTTTAAAAATGATTTTATTTAGTTGACAGACAGAGAGACAGGGAGAGGGAACACAAGAAGGGGGAGGGGCAGAGGGAGAGGGAGAAGCAGGCTCCCTGCCGAGCAAGGAGCCTGATGCAGGGCTCAATCCTAGGACCCTGGGATCATGACCTGAGCCAAAGGCAGACACCTAACGACTGAGTCACCCAGGTGCCCCGCAAAAAAAATTTTTATAATAATAACTTGAGGCTGAGGATGATGATGATATTTCCTTCAAAGAGGAGGTTTTTTTGTTTTTTTTAAAATACATTTTTTAAAGATTTTATTTATTTATTTGACACAGAGAGAGAGAGATTACAAGTAGGCAGAAAGGCAGGCAGAGAGAGAGGAGAGAGGAGGAAGCAGGCTCCCCGCTGAGCAGAGAGCCCGATGTGGGCCTCTATCCCAGGACCCTGGGATCATGACCTGAGCCGAAGGCAGAGGCTTTAACCCACTGCGCCACCCAGGTGCCCTCAAAGAGGAGTTTTATTTACTCTTTATTTACTCTTGCTACTACCAGTTAGGGCCAATTAGGGCTAATACAAGTCCAGGCCCTGAGATTTTTCTAGACCACTTAAATGATGTGAAGTCAGCCTGACGTCTGTATGAGGGCTAGTTTACTTTTGGTATTCCCTTATACCTAAAGGTGTTTTAAAGGCCTGGTCAAAGAAGGTGGTATGTCAGGGTCATCACCCTTATGAGCACTGGACTCCAACTTTTGTCCCCATCAGCTCTCAAGACTGCCAAAAGTGCAGCTTAGTTTAGAAGTGCAGTCACTTCTTCTGAATTAGTAAATGCAGTAAATGCTTCCAGACAAAAGCAGCATGAGCGTCAAGCTCATCTCTCCAAATTCCTTACCTATCCAAAATCTTGGCCCAGTAATTCCTCACTATCTTCTTAGTTATTAGATATTTTTAGAGGATGCTTTTTTTGTTTCATCTAGTTTGTTTAGCTGTCCTCAGTAGGAGGGTTGACTTGAATTACATAGTCTATCATTACTAACAATGGACGTCCATTCAGTTTACTTTATATCTGTAAAAGAAAATCTCATTAGCTCCAGTCAAGGGCCCATTCCTGCTCTTGTGGCCAAGGGTCTAAGGTCATGTAATACAAAGAGCATTCAATAGCTTTGAGAAGGGCAGTTTCCTCAGAAGGGAATATGAACATAGAAGAAATTGTTGGCATCTTTAATATACCAAACTACTTGCTGCTCTCTAAATGTACCCTCCTATATATTCCTGTACTTTTTCATGTGCAGTGTCCTCAGCCAGGATTTGTTCCCCAATGTTCACTAGGGAAACTCCTATTTCTTTTTCAAGATTTAACTCAAATAAGACCATCTTATTTCAAAAATAAGCTAGCGGGCGCCTGGGTGGCTCAGTGGGTTAAAGCCGCTGCCTTCGGCTCAGGTCATGATCCCAGGGTCCTGGGATCGAGGCCCACATCGGGCTCTCTGCTCAGCGGGGAGCCTGCTTCCTCCTCTCTCCTCTCTCTCTGCCTGCCTCTCTGCCTACTTGTAATCTCTCTGTGTCAAATGAATAAATAAAATCTTTAAAAAAAAAAAAAAGCTAGCAAAACAAACAAACAAACAAACAAAAAGACACCTCTTCTATATGCTCTTTGTAATGTGCATAAATCTTTTCATAGCAATTATTCTATCTTGGAGGATATGAACTATTATTATTATTTTGCTGATATGACCTGACATTGTACCAGACACATTCAACAAATATTCACTGAGAAATGAATGAATGTGAGTAAAGAACAACTTTTTTCTAAGTTTCCTCAGATCTTATGTTCTATGATTCTATAAAATTCCAACTCCAAAAAAATAATTACTTATTTCAGTGGTTTGTAAATCACTGGACCTTACTTAATACTTACAAAACCCTTTTTCATTTTCCTGCTAGGAATAAATAATACAGGTATGTTTTGAGAAAGAGTAGACAATGATATCATTTAGAGGCAATTTCCTAATCTCTTTTACTGTACTAGAGTTGGTAGTCTTGGATTCTGACTCGTGTTCTTTGCTTTCATGCTTGGAAGACAAGGCTTCAAACTCATTATTTAGCTTTATGGCTACTTCTCACTTTGCCCATCTCCCTCTTCATTCCCATAACCATCTCCCTCCATTTTTATTTCTTCTTCCTTCTAATTTTTTATTCTTTCTTTATACAAAGGACATTCACTGATCACAAAACTGGTCAAATGCAGCAAAAGAAACACACAACTTTATATCTACATAGTTATGTAACTTCTCTGAAAATCAGAGACCTAAAGCATATATCAAGTTAATAAGGAGTCATAGCAATTTCTAACAAATTCAGAACATCCCTCAGGGATCCCTGCAACCAGTTCTAACAGTTGCACTACAAGGGAGAAATGGAAAAATCTTTGTGAGTATCAAGAAACCACCTTTTGAAGGTCTTTTTGAGAAAGATTAGGAGGGCAGTGGCTAGATAGGCCACTCATTAGCAATCACCTTCACCAGGATAAGGAAAACAGAAAGCATCTGTTCAACCACATTGCCAAAAAAGTAGAGACTAAGAAGAAAACAGACAGAAAACAATAGTAGCTCTTCCAGGAGCAACAAAAAGAGAGTCGAAGTGTGACCAGTTGTACAAAGTTGGAAGGATACGAGAAAAAAAAAAAATTAAGTAGTTGTTTCAACTCTAATGTGAAGATACCCAGTCTTTAGAAAAGAACCAGTAGCCCAAAACTAAAGAAGCAAAATAAAATTTATAAAGTTTTACCCCAAAAATGAATCACAAAGTGGGTTTACTAAGTTTTTTCCTAATATATCCTTATTCATTAACAATAAGAAACTTCGGGGCCTGGGGGGCTCAGTTGTTAAGCATCTGCCTTTGGCTCAGGTCAAGATCCCAGGGTCCTGGGATTGAGCCCCACATCTGGCTCCCTGCTCAGTGGGGAGCCTGCTTCTCCCTCTCCCACGCCCCCTGCTTCTGTTCCTTCCCTCGCTGTGTCTCTCTCTGTCAAATAAATAAATAAAATCTTAAAAAAAATAAGAGACTTCTGATATTCCATAGGTACTGATAATTTGAGCCACTACTTTGATCTTTTGAAAGGCTTCCTTTTCAATTGTTGTAACCTCAAGGTCCAAGAATCATTAGTGACTACCTAAGTGGTTTTAACATAATTTCCCAAGGCCAGCATGGGAATTTTCAGCTATGACATTGAAGAATCTCACATGCTCCAACCCAATATTTGTATTTTTTGTATACAGAAGAAAAAAAGTATTTAAGTTGAGGGGAGGGCTAAAAAAAGGAGAAAGTAAACCAACACATTTATAAAGGCTGATCTGGCAAATGCTTGGATGAACAAATGGCTAGCAAGGAAGAGTTACGAGGGAAACCAGAGATGAACCAAGTGGTTGACCACCCCTTGAGAACACTCTCTTAAAGAGTAACTGGCCATGGGGCGTCAGGGTGGCTCAGTTGGTTAAGCAACTGCCTTCAGCTCAGGTCATGGTCCCAGGGTCTTGGGATCAAGCCCTGACTCAGGCTCCTTACTCAGCAAGGAGCATGCTTCTCTCTCTCCCTCTGCCTGCTACTCTGCCTGCTTGTGCTCTCTCTCTCTCTCTCTCTGTCAAATAAATAAATAAAATTTAAAAAAAAGAGTAACTGGCCACTTCTCTAATATCTTTGCCCAAAATGTTTAACTTTAATCATGAAGAAATAATCAGATTCATCCAAATTAAGGTGTTATCTCCCCCCAAATGGCAATATCATGGGGAAAAAAAGTGAAGAATTGTTCTAGAATAAAGAAAACTAAAGAACTAAAGACACCTGAAGATAAAATGCAATCCTGAATTTTTTTAAAAAAAGCCATAGAGTAATTTATGAGGAAAATTGGGAAATTTTAAATATGGGGTCATATGCTATGGAATAAAATTGTGTTTGTGTTAAATTTCTTAAGAATGATAATTGTATTATGGCTATGTAGGTGTATTGGGCTGAATGGTGGCCCCAAAAAAGATATATCCATGTCCTAATCCCCAGAACTTTGTTCTTTGGCAAAAAGGGTTTTGTAGATATAATTAAGTTAAAAATCTTGAGATGAGGAGACTGACCTGGGTTTTCTGGGTAATTGCTTAAGCCACTGAGAAGTGTCCCTATAAAAGACACATAGAGGGGCACACGGGTGGCTCAGTCAGTTGAGTGACTGACTTTTTATTTCAGCTCAGGTCATGATCTCAGAGTTGGAAGATCAGTCCCCGTGTGTCAGGCTCCTCACTGGGTGTGGGACCTGCTTGAGATTCTCTCTCTCCCTCTCCCTTTTCCCCTCTCCCCACCCCCCACCCTGCATTCATATGCACTTGCTTTCTCTCTCTCTCTCAAAAAATTAAAAATTAATTTTTTTAAAGAGACACATAAAGGAGACAGAAGAAGAAGAGGCAATGTGACCACAGAGTCAGAATGATGTGACCACAAGTCAAGGAGTACAGACAGCCACCAAAAGCTGAAAGAGGTAACGGATTCTTCCATAGAACCTCCAGGAAAAGTGTGGCCCTGCTAACACCTCGATTTTGGACTTCTGACCTCCAGAACTGTGAAAGAATACATTTCTTTTGTTTTAAACCACCAAATTTGTGGTAATTTTTTTACAGCAGCCACAAGAAACAAATACAGTAAGAAAATATATCTATTTTTATTTAGGCAATACAGGCTAAAATATTTAGCACATTTAAGAAAGTGCTATAATGCCTACAACTTTTGCACCTGGGTGGCTCAGTTGTTAGGTATCTGCCTTTGGCTCAGGTTGTGATCCCGGAGTCCTGGGATCTAGCCCCATGTCGAGCTCCCTACTCTGGGGGAGGCCTGCTTCTCCCTCTCCCATTCCCCTTCTTGTATCCCCTTTCTCGATGTCTCTTTCTCTCTCTCTGTCAAATGAATGGATAAAATCTTAAAAATAATGACTGCAACTTGTAATTTACTTTTGAAAGGATCTTAAAATATTTTTAAGGTATATATGTGTGTATTTTAAAAATATATACATACACATATTGTAAACAAGGTAAAATATTAATGTTAACATTGATAAATTTAGATGAATGGTACATGGCACGGACACTGCATTATTCTTTCCATCTCTATGTAGAACTGAAATTTGTAAAAAGTTAAAACTTAGGAAGGAAGAATAAAAGAGTATTTCTCTAGCTTAGAATAAAGATTTATTAGCCATACTGGAGCTGTCATGTCTTAAAAAACAGCATTTATGATACAGGACAGTTATTTCAGAAAGTTTCTTGGAAATTTCAAATCAACACTAGCAGCATCTGCTGCCTAATATGCCCCAGCCAACCCTCAAGATGGAAGGGCCAAGAAAAGTATCTAACGTTTCTGAATGACAGAGCTAAGCAAGCTTTATATCTTACTTGTAATCTCGGGTGGCAAGGAGGTGCGGTGGCCAGTTTAAATAAAGCCAGGACCAACTTAGAAGATAAATTTATAAAAAAAAGAAACTTTATGGGCGCCTGGGTGGCTCAGTGGGTTAAAGCCNAAAGATGTTAACTTCTTCATTAATTTAAATATTTTTTAATTTTATGAAATTCACATTTGCAGAATAAAATAAAGAACTAAGTCCTAGATAATAATTGTTCTCTATTATATATCTCAAAAAGATAGGGCGCCTGGGTGGCTCAGTGGGTTAAAAAAAGCCGCTGCCTTCGGCTCAGGTCATGATCCCAGGGTCCTGGGATCGAGGTCCGCATCGGGCTCTCTGCTCGGCAGGGAGCCTGTTTCCTCCTTTCTCCTGCCTCTCTGCCTACTTGTAATCTCTCTGTGTGTGT
This sequence comes from Ailurus styani, assembly GCA_002007465.1. NCBI lineage: Eukaryota > Metazoa > Chordata > Mammalia > Carnivora > Ailuridae > Ailurus > Ailurus styani. The sequence goes on along the minus strand of LNAC01000035.1, from coordinate 1,114,785 downwards.
CAAATAAATAAAAAAAATAAAAAAAAAGAAGATAAATTTATTTCTGACCTTCCTCTTTTTCAGACTCATGTTCATTTGCACTACCAATAATTCCACCTGCACACATAGGTTCCTTCACATCCTGCCTTTGTGGAGATAAATACAGAGACCATTAACTTGAAAGGTGCTAATATGATTAAAGCTCTCTGGAGAAGAAACACAAACCTAAGGTAATAATTTTAAGAAATAATACAAATACTATAAGCAGTACTGAGCCAAAGAAAATTCAGAGCTCCAATTAAACTCTTCACTCTCAAAGTTGAAAATTAAGTGAAAATAATTTTTTTAAAAAAGATTTTATTTATTTATTTATTTATTTATTTATTTATTTATTTATTTATTTATCTGTTTGTTTGACAGAGAGACACAGAGAGAGAGGGAATACAAGCAGGGGGAGTGGGAGAGGGAGAAGCAGGCTTCCCGCTGAGCAGGGAGCCTGAAGACCCTCAGATCAGGACCTGAGCTAAAATCAAGAGTCAGACGCTTAACCAAGTGAGCCACCCAGGCGCACCTCATTCAAATATTTTTTGAGCACCTGTTATGTGTAAGGCACTGGGATTGCCATGGGGTGGAGGGATTTGAAAATAAAAGGTGCAAATGAGCTCCTAACTTCAAGGTATATATGTGTATATTTTTTTGAACTAACATAATTCATGAACCATAAAAATTACCATTTAAATGTAAAGTGTACAGGGGTCCCTGGCTGGCTCAGTCGGTGGGGCATGCGACTTCTGATCTTGAGGTTGTGAGTTCAAGCCCTATGTTAGGCAAAGAGATTACTTACAAAAATAAAATCTAAAAAAAAACACATTTAAAGTGTATAATTTAGTAGTTTTGAGCATATTCACAAAGTTGTGCAAGCATCATCACTAATTCCAGAATATTTTCATTACCCCCAAAGAAAACCTTGTATCTTCTTAGCAACCACATCCCATTTCTACCTCCTCCTAGCCTGTTGTGGCCACTAATCTACTTTCTGTCTCTGAATTTTCCGACTGTACATTTCATATAAATGGAATCATACAATATGTAGCCTTTTTAGACTGGCTTCTTACATTTCACATAATGTTTTCAAGTTTCATCCATGTTGTAGCAAATTTCAGTAGTTCATGCTTTTTTATTTCTAAGTAATAGTCCATTACATTTTTGCAAGATTTTATTTATTTATAAATAGATAGCATGAGCAGAGGGGCAGAGGGAGAGGGAGAAGCAGCCTCCCTCTGAGCAGGGAGCCTGACATGGGGCTTGATCCCAGAACAGTGGGATCATGACCTGAGCCAAAGGCAGATGCTTAACAGACTGAGTCACCCAGCTGTCCCTCCACTGCATTTTTTTAAGTTTTACTTATTTAAGTAATCTCTATACCCAATGTGGGGCTCAGACTCATGACCCTGAGATCAAGAGTTATATGCTCTCTGACTGAACCAGCCAGGCACCCCCCATTATATGGTTATACCACATTTTGTTTATCCATTCATCAATTGACAGACACTTGGATTGTTTCCACATTTAGGCTATTATGAATATTGCTGCTATGAACATTTGTGTAGAAGTTTTTGTGTGAACAAAGTTAATTAATATGGAATGATTAATTAATGTACTAATTATGTATGAATTAATGTGTATCAATGTATTGACAAAGAAGTAATGGAATGTAGTAATAAGCATCATGTAGTGGATTTTTATTGGTTTTGGCTTCCCAGCACCTATTCCTCCTTCATACTAGTAACAGTACCCATATTCTTTTATGTATAATAACATAAGAAAGCTTCCAAGAGGGCGCCTGGGTGGCTCAGTAGGTTAAAGCCGCTGCCTTCGGCTCAGGTCATGATCCCAGAGTCCTGGGATCGAGGCCCACGTCGGGCTCTCTGCTCAGCAGGGAGCCTGCTTCCTCCTCTCTCCTCTCTCTCTGCCTGCCTCTCTGCTACTTGTAATCTCTCTCTCTGTGTCAAATGAATAAATAAAAAATCTTTAAAAAAAAAAAAAAAAAAAGAAAGCTTCCAAGGAAGCTGACTTCACACTCAAATCCAGGGTAGATTTTTTTGACCTAAGTCCAGCACATCCTATCTCCATGGACATTAATTAGTTCAGTGACAGGAGAGTGACCTTAATTCAAGCCAATGAGATATGCAAAGATCTTTGCTGGGGCTTCTGAGAAAGATGCTTCCTTGTTATTCTGAAGTAGCTCCCTTGAGAGATGTTCTTTTACTACTAGAGATGGGGAAAGACATATAGTCCTCCTAGAAACTGCTACAGCCATATTGAGATTGAGCACACTGAGCCATATTTAGCAAATTTTAGAAAATCAAATATTTTGAAAAAGAAATGGAAAGAAACCAGGCCTTTGGTAACATCATGGAGCCTCAATACTGAAGACAAAACTTCGTCTGAGTTTTCAGTTAATGACTAATAAATTCCCTTAATTAAGCCAGTTTGAAATGAGTTTTCTGTTGCTTACAATCAAAAGATTACATCATAATATTAATAGAAGATAAATTTTTATAGTACTTTATAAATGTAACTCTGAGCTATGTGAATTCAGTGGTGGACACATTGGATATAGCCTGAGGGAGTCATTAAAGTGTTCATACAGAAAGTGACATTTGAATTACAACTTGCAATTTAGAAAGCATTTACTAAGTACAATGGGCTAAACAAAATTAAGCAGATTTATTTTATTGCAGACCTTCTCAGAGACTTTAATATTCATTCAAAATATATTCATAATGTGAATTATAAATATATTAAGGGAGAGATATAATATTTGGTGTTAATTTATTTCACTCTGAACACCTAGTAATATCTCAAAGAATCCAGCTGGCTTGATAACTGGTATGTATAATGTGTTAATGGGTAGAAAAAAGAGAAGGAAAGGTCATCTTGGCCATCTTATTAGAAAATTTTTATGAAGATGAAGACATTTAAAACAAATTTTAAGAGACTGGTAAGTTCTAAATAAGTAGAATGGATCTAGGTAGCTTCTTGACTAAGTCAAGTTCACCAGCTAAACCCTTTAGTCAAGAAGAATTCTGAAAGGGTGATCATTAAAGTGTCATTCTTTAAAGTTTATCAGTAAGGTTCTTTTTTCCTAGAGTCTTGGAGAAAATTCAACGAATTAAAGATAATAACTATTAGTAAAATAAGCTAAAGTAAAAAAAAATTAATGTATTACCCACTGTATTCACAGGAAATACCTGCAGAATAGAGGCATGAGTAATGGGCAACTGATTCCTTTATATTTGATAAAGCACCCAGTAATCAATCTGTTTGTTACATCTCAGTTTCACTATATGATTGTGAAAGAACCCTGAAATAAATACTACAACTTTTCAGCTCTGGCTACCTAACAGGAACAACTGATAGTTGGAGAAAACTGTGCAAGTTTTTAGGTGATAAAATTAGGGAATTGAGGGTTGTTACTTTATTAGACAGAATCATTAAGTGTCTAAAAACCCTTTTACAATTATTGATGGTAACAGCATTTACCACAGATGAACGGTCCTTTCTCTTTCTTTTTCCAAATCAGGTCTATGAATAACAGAGTGATTAAAGCTTGAAAAGGAGGGGCACCTGGGTGGCTCAGTCATTAAGCGGCTGCCTTCAGCTCAGATCCTTTCTCAGGGTCCTGGAATCGAGCCCCGCATAGAGCCCCATATCACATTGGGCTCCCTGCTCAGCGGGAAGCCTGCTTCTCCCTCTCCCACTCCCCCTGCTTGTGTTCCCTCTCTCACTGTGTCTCTCTCTGTCAAATAAATAAATAAAATATTAAGAAAAGGAAAAGAGGGCGCCTGGGTGGCTCAGTGGGTTAAAGTCTCTGCTTTCGGCTCAGGTCGTGATCTCAGGGTCCTGGGATCGAGGCCCACATCGGGCTCCCTGCTCGGCGGGGAGCCTGCTTCCCCCTCTCTCTCTCTGCCTGTCTCTCTGCCTCCTTGTGATCTCTCTCCCTCTGTGAAATAAATAAATAAAATCTTTAAAAAAAAAAAAAAAAGAAAAGAAAAGGAAAAGAGACCAGAGATAGTCATATACATATCCATTTTTTATTTTCCAAAGAAAACCTTACAACTTTGCCATAAGTTGCTTTCAACAGAGGTTTGGTTTACACATAAAAAGATGGTGGGGAGGAGAGGATGGGGTGGGTTTGGGGATGGGAATGTGAGATTAACTAATAAAAGAAACCCAAAGACTTTCTAGAAAAGCTTCATGGCAGAAGGAAGAAAATACAAACACAGTCAGTCTCCATTGACTTCTTACATCCATCCAAGTCAGTGCTTATCCAAATTCCCTGCTGAAGTAGCATCTTGCATACCACACATCTTACCCATAGAAGATCAATTTGTCCTTAAGCGGGTAAAGCACACAAAACCAAATTTCTGGGCTGCAAGGATGCAAATGCTGACAAAATAAGGTATTTATAAGGAACTTCTTATCAACAGCTAAGTCTTTAAAGGTAGAAAAATTCTGAGATACTCTTCAGGGTACCAGATTCATATACTAAACATTCACTGCCAAGTTTTGCTACTTAGTGGCTGAGTCTCTATTTGATCTTAAAAATATATAAATAATAAGAAATTATTATTTTCCCACTTCCCTTTAAAAGTTGCTACATTAGGGAGCCTGACCAGCTCATTTGATAGAGCATGTGACTCTTGTTTCAGGGTCATGAGTTCGAACCCCATGTTGGGTTTAGAGATTATTGAAGGAAATTTGAAAAAAAAATGGCTATATTACTACTAGGACCCCAGGACTTGTTCATTACCTTAGTCTTTCACTTCCCTCATGACAATTTTTTTTTCTTGATATTTTACTTTGTTCCTCTAAACATGATTCCCAAGGTCTTTTCAAATAAACAAGTCAGTGTTTTAGGAATAAAGATATGGTATATTTTCAGCAGAGTTAAAGGCAATTCAAGACTCTACTCTCTGGGGTTTAATAAAAGATCACTCATTCATTAAATAATAAATTTTAATTACTTTCAATTGTTTCCATTGGACTATGGAATTTTTTATTGTACAGGCAGATATTATCAACCACTATTTTTTCTTAAATTATTTTCAAAATATTGTGTAAGTATAAAATCATGCACTGAAGATACACAAATATATGAGGGTATCTTTCATTATCTTAAAATAAAATTATCCCAGCTACTCCCCCATAGTATCACCCCAGGAAGTAAAATTCATGGAATAAAACTATTTCTTCACTTTTCACCAATGCCAAAGATAAAAGAATGCATAAGCGAAGTCTGCTCTGGAATGGTAAAAAGGCAAAACTGAGGAAATAAGGAAGATCCAGGTGATTGAGGAGAATTGAGAACTAAGTAAAAGATAAGGGTAGGAAAGAGAAAGAGATTGACAGACACAAGTCCATGCAGTTGGGCTACAGGAAACATTAGATCCAGATAGAACATAGGTACTGGGATAGAAAGATCAATGGACTGGGTCAGGATATTGCATTCTTGACACATCTCTCAGATACCAGCTTTATGATGCTAGCTTTTGTTTCCTCATCTGAAGTATAAGGAGATTGAGCAAACTGCCTCTGATAGTCCATCTCTAACTTTCTAAGAATTGATGGAAGACTCCCAAGTGGTGGAAGTTACTTTAAGCCAAGATGGAAATTTGGAGGAATGTGAAAGCCTAGCAAGAATCTCACAGAGTGTGAAGACAGGAACAGCCAAGGTAGGAAAAGAAACTGAGAAGTTGGAGAGTCAAGAGCAGATACCACATGAACTATCTCCATTTTTCTACCAATCCTGTAAGAAAAGAAAGATAACCTAATTTAATAACCTAAAATAATCCTAACAATGTGCTAATCCTAATAATGCTCTATTATGTTGAGCCATATAAAAGTGTTGATAGTTGTTACAAAAATGGCAATTTCATACAGTTCAACTTAATATTTTCCATTGTCCCATTTGGAGATAAGGAGCCCTCATATTTATGATAATTAACTGATTTACCATGATTTTCATAGAAAACAACAGATTTAAGTCCTTAATATTTTGATAAACCTGATATTACTCAGTAACTAGTAGAACTATTAAATGTCCCCCACCATCTATTATTGTGGTTAGATTACTCTAAGACTATAATTCTAAGATGCTATATCCCCTTTCCCCCAGTATATTATGCCTTAATTTTCTACAAGAAAACCGAATCACAGAATCAGAGAAATGAAAACATACAATTTTTTTTTAGTACTGACGAGACTTTGAAATGGAGTGGCCTGTGGAACGAAGTTTAAACAGTAATACACCACCACTCTATAGGAGAAGGGTTACAAATAACGCCATATAAAAGAAACCAACCATTTACAGAAAAGGTTGGCAGTTAGAAAGATGTTGAACCTCTAAGAGTAAAGGGGTATCCCAAATGTACAGCTCAAAAACTTCAAACTGGTCCTTGCCTAATCATGAAGGAACTGAAAGAAGCATTTAGTTATGATTCTGTGGTTCTCTAGTAGAAGGAACTGTCTCTAAGGAACCAAGACACTAAAAAGAGAAGTAAAAAGGGGTGGCTCAATTTTTGCCTTCCAAACACAAACACCAAAGGATTCAGTTGGTGTTGTTAAAAGCAGATTGACATCTGGAGATCTGAGTTTTGCCCCTAACTCTTGTCACTAACTTGTTGTATGATCTTGAGCAAGTCTTCACCTTCCAAAATCTGAATTTTCACCTCTTCAAAGTGAGGAGGTAGAGCAAATGATCTAAAGCAATATAATTCCAAACTGTCAGAAAATTTGAAGAATAGTAGAAGGAACTCCCCTGTCCTTTATCCAAATCAAATTTATTTACATTTGCTCCCCTTGCTTTATTATTTTATCTTTACATATAGACATAAATATATGCATTTTTCCTGAACCATTTGAAACTAAGAGACATCATACTCTTTTACTCCCAAATATTTCAGTGTGTTACTGAAGAACAAGGCTGTTCTCTTATGTAGCCACACGATAGATATAAAAATTAGGACATTTAACATTGATTCAATACTATTATCTGATTCACAATCCATGTTAGATTTTGTCACTTGTCCTAAAAACATTATTTAGGGTTATTTTTTTTCCTGGTCCAGGATCAAATCTAAGGTCACACATTGCATTTAGTTCCCATGTCTCTTTTGCCTCTTTTAATCTGGACCAGTTCCTCAGCCTTTCTTTTTGTTTCCTGACCTTGACATTTTTGAAGAGTACAGACTATTTTGTAAAATGGCTCTCAATTTGGGTTTGTCTGACATTTCCTAATGATTAGATTCAGTTTGTACATTTTTGGCAGGATTACCAATGAAGTGATGTTGTGTCCTCAGTGCTTCTTATTAAGAGATACATAAAGTCAGTTTGTCCCAATATCTGTGATATAAGCTTGTTGACTTGGTTAAGGTGGTGTTAAAGAGGTTCCTCCACTATTTCCCCTTTATAACGACTAAGAAGTTTATGGAGAGATACTTTGGAATGTAGCTATCCTTCTCTTCATCAAACTTTCACCCAGCAGTTTCAGCATCTATGAATGAGGTTCTTCCTCCATCATTCCACTTATATTTATTAGTTGTCGTCCTGCTGATAGGAAAACCTTTCAATTTTCCTACATTTGTATAATGATTATTTACTTATTTATTTCAGTGTGGACTCATAGACTTATTTTAGTCAATTGTTTATAACCCATTACTAATAGTAATTATTTTTATTAAAGCAGGGGTTCTTTTTTTTTTTTTATTTTTATTTTTTTTATTTTATTTTTTATTTTTTATTTTTTAAAGATTTTATTTATTTATTTCACAGAGGGAGAGAGNTATTTTATTTTTTTTTATTTTATTTTTTATTTTTTTTTTTTTAAAGATTTTATTTATTTATTTCACAGAGGGAGAGAGATCACAAGGAGGCAGAGAGGCAGGCAGAGAGAGAGAGGGGGAAGCAGGCTCCCTGCCGAGCAGGGAGCCCGATGGGGGCCTCGATCCCAGGACCCTGAGATCATGACCTGAGCCGAAAGCAGAGGCATTAACCCACTGAGCCACCCAGGCGCCCTTAAAGCAGGGGTTCTTAATCTTCCTTTGTACCATGGACTCCTTTGGCAGTGTGGAAAAGCCTATAGACCTCTTGTCAGAATGTTTTTAAATGCATTAAATAATTATAGATGATATTACATAGCTTTACAAAGGAAACCTGGGATGCCTGGGTGGCTCAATCAGTTAAATATCCGACTCTTGATTTTGGCGTAGGTCATGATCCCAGGATCATGAAATAGAACCCCACACTGGGCTCTGCACTCAGCAAGAGTCTGCTTAAGATTCTCTCTCCCTCTGCCCTCCAATGTGTTTCTTTATTAACATATTAAATGACAAGATCTAGTAGTAAAGATCTAGTAGTAAAGTAAAGCAAACTATATCAATATGTCCACAAAAACTACAGTGTGATAGGAAATTATCTGTGATTTCTATTGGTGAAATTCGAAAGTACCAGTATTGTTAATACTGCTATGATTTCGTTACTAACATTCATACTAAAAGGAAATGCTAGGGATGCCTGGTGGCTCAGTCAGTTAAGTGTCTGCCTTCAATTCAGGTCATGATCCCAGAGTCCTGGGATCGAGTCCTGTGTTGGGCTCCTGGCTGAGCGGGGAGCCTGCTTCTCCCTCTGCCTGCCACTGCTCTTGCTTGTGCTCTTTTTCTCTGTCAGATAAGTAAATAAAATCTTAAAGAAACCAAACCAAACCAAACAAACAAAAAAAAACAAGAAAAACCATAGGTGAAGAGTCCAGAGACCTGTAGCACTAAGGCAAAAAAAGTGGCCCCCTGAAGAATGGCCTGGAGCTGGTTCCAACAAGACCCAAGGTAGAGAAACTGAAGCCCAAATAAGAGGAATGATACACCCAGGATTTCACAAAGAATGGAGTCAGAAGCAGTGGCCAGAGAAGTCATCTTTAGAAGGCTTGTTGAATGAAAAGACTTAATGGGCTGCTATTCAAACTGTGGCTTCTAAAAGGACAGAAGAAATGGAAGCCTTATGAATTCCAGCTTGGATGCAGGACTAACAATAAGGATCTGTTTATGCTATATGACACAAAGGATGACAATAAAGGGGGGGGGGAAGGCCCAAATTCCATTGGGATAAAGGTGATAACTTGTGTCAATTTTTCTATAGGTTTTAGTCTACAATGTGATTTTCCCTTAAGAAATCAGATAGTTCTGATAGTTCTCCGAGATCAGTGATAACAAACCATAGCAGCTTGACTTTTAATGTCTATGTGGTACTATTGCAGGTTATGAGTAATAATACAGTCACATACAAGAATTTTTTTTACATACAAGAATTCTGAAAATCCTTAGATTTAATAAAAATAGTACATTTTCACATGTAATTTTTCATTTTACTTAAGAAAGACTATGTTCTTGAGGTTCTCACAATTTAACTTCTGAATTTAAAAGTTAGAAACAAAGTGAGATCGAGCTGAAAACCTAGTTACTTAATTTTTTTTTAAGATTTTATTTAGTTATTTGACACACAGAGAGAGAGAACACAAGCAGGGGGAGCTGGAGAGGGAGAAGCAGGCTCCCCACTGAGCATGGAGCCTGATGTGGGGCTTGATCCCAGGACCCTGGGATCATGACCTGAACCGAAGGCAGATGGTTAACTGACTGAGCCACCCAGGTGCCCCCTAATTACTTATCTTATAGCACCAAACCCATGAGAGGCATCAGTTTTCAGACTAGGATGTAACGTCAAGATGGGAGTTGCAGTGAACTCTGGAAGCAGAAGCAAAAGCCCAGCACACACACTTAAGAGTAGCTGAATGGAGATAAAACTTAAAAAATCATTTTAGAAGGGTAACTTTTTTTTTAAAGATTTTATTTATTTGACACAGAGAGAGAAAGAGCACAAGTAGGCAGAGCAGCAGGCAGAGGAAGAGGAAGAAGGAGGCTCCCCACCAAACAGGGAGACTGATGCAGGGCTCTATCTCAGGACCCTGGAATCGTGACCTGAGCCACAGACAGACACTTAACCGAATGAGCCACCCAAGTTACCTAGAAGAGTAACTTTGAATAATAAAGTTCAAATGCAATACTTTCTAAATTGGTCAAAAGTATTTAGATTTAAGTTATATTTAATCTCTTGACTTGTGATTTCTTTGGGGGTGGGTAGGTAAGAGTTTTGGGTCTGTCTAAACTAATCAATGGATCTCCCCACTCCTGCTTTACGAAGTTTGAATTCCACTGGAAACTAGATTTTACTTCTCTACTACTGGTCTTCCTTAAAACTCCTCACTACATCTATGTATGTAGGCAAGTGCTTAAATGCAAGACTATTCTATCCTTCCTGAAATAAAAGCTGTTTGTGAACACTCATGCAAAGTTAAACAGTACATAACTTCTAAGGCTTTCCTATCTTTCTTCAGCACTTAAAATCTGAAGACCTGCACATACTTACACTTAAATTTCTCTATCCTGCCATTCCTACGATCTTATTTTTCAATAATGGACTGTGTCAGTATTCACATTTCCATTAAATCACCACTTCTGCTCCTTTCTGTTTCGATGATTCTTAACTATTCATTGCTCCCGTCTCTTGATTTGCATGTTCAGAACCTGAGAACTGCACATGAACAAAGGGGGAGACTAGTGTAAACCACAAATTAATATCTAACTTATATGATTTTAAAAATGAATTAATTAGACATAATGAATTTTCACTGATTTGAGCCTATGATAGAGTCTTATCTCTACTACTAGATTGCATTTTAAGAATAGCCCTCTTTTTTTTTTTTAGATTTTATTTATTTATTTGACACAGAGCGAGAGAGATTACAAGTAGGCAGAGAGGCAGGCAGAGAGAGGAGGAAGCAGGCTCCACGCTGAGCAGAGAGCCCTAAGCGGGCCTCAATTCCAGGACCCTGGGATCACGACCTGAGCCGAAGGCAGAGGCTTTAACCCACTGAGCCACCCAGGCGCCCAAGAATAGCCCTCTTTTGCTGTGCCTGGGTGGCTCAATCATTAAGCATCTGCATTTGGCTCGGGTCATGATCCCAGGGTCCCAGGATTGAGCCCCAAATGGACCGTCCGCCCCAGTCAGGCTCCCTGCTCATCGGGAAGCCTTCCTCTCCCTTTCCCACTCCCCCTCCTTGTATTCCCTCTCTTGCTCTCTCTCTCTCTCTCTGTCAAATAAATAAATACAATCTTAAAGAAAAGAAGAGAAAAAGGAAGGAAGGAAGGAAGAAAGAAAAAAGAAAAGAAAGAAAAAGAGAAAGGAAGAGTCCTGTTTTGGGGGACTTAGGTGAGTCAGTCGGTTAAAGGTCTGACTTCAGCTCTAGTCATGATCTTAGGATCCTGAGACCTTAGGCTCCACAATCAGCAGGGAGTCTGCTTGTCCCTTTCCCGCTCCCTCTGCCCCCTCCCCCTGTGCATGCTCTCTCACTCTCAAATAAAATCTTAAAAAAAAAAAAATAGCCCTGTCTTGTCCAACTGTATACCCCACAAAAGAAGTAACAGTGCTATCTGTACATCTAGGAAGTATCCATTTGCTGAACAAATTTTCAGAAAGTGTAAGCACGCAACACTCTTAGTCTACTTGAGTGCTCTCTTGTAACAAATCTGGACTGGTTCTTAAGACCACGGTTATGCTTAGAAGACATCAGCGCAGTAAATAATTTAGAAATATTTACAATAGAGGGAAATCATGATAAAAGTGTCATTCCAAAGAAAACGTAACAAAACAGATCCATATTTACAAAGCTTGGAATAAGACTCAAATCATGGAATCTGAATTAATGAAATCTCTAGATATACATAAAATTACACAGCTTTCTGTTTCCTTTAGTTCTCAGTTATATCTTTAAAGTTTGTGGTACACAAAAGGTTTACAGTGCTTCCAGATTTCTCTATGACATCTCTTGCAAGCCTCTCAAAGATAACTCGAATTAGAGCAGAAGCCCACGGAAGAACTGACTCTGGGAAGAGGAGGAATTCAGGATAATCATAACCAAACACATTAACAAAAAGGAAAAGTTATCTTTTAAAATAAAATGGTAGTTTTTTTTTTTAATCGAGGAAACAAATTGCATCACAATGTTTTCAAAACCTTAAAAAATGATCTGGAATGGGGGGAGGAATAAGAATTACAAGATCTAAGAGAAAACATGACACACCACGTTAAAAAACCATTTTACATTGAACAAATCACCTTTTATCACCTCTAAACGCCTCTGTATCTAGGATCTGGAACCGGCCCTACTTCTGACGTAGTAAACGCTACATAGTTGGTCTGGAATAAATTGTTTCTATGGCTTTTGCTAACTGGTCTGTTGTGGCTTGCCCTGTAGGGCTGAGGGTCCCAAGGTAAAGACTGGGGGGCTGTCTTTCCAAGGTTGCTTAAACTGAAGGAAATCGAGGGTTTATCTTTCCAGTGTCAGTTATGGCTTGATGTGGGGACGAACTCGAAGAATCCAGCCGGTCAGAGCTCTGGGCCTTAACTTCCCCATCTGTAAAATGGGGCAGGCGATCGCCACTCAGAGGAAGAATTACAGGATCACAAGCCCTGGCTCCGCCAACGTGAAAGCCGCCATTCAGTCGGGGCAAGGAGTAGGCGGCGCACAGAGAAGACCGAGAACAGGGCAGTTCGCAGGAAGTGCTTCAGGGTTGGGAGGGGAAATAGAGGGCGGAGGCGGGAATGTGAAAGCCGAGCGCTAGCTGCGGAGTTTGTACCGGAGCTCAGGGGAGGCGGGGCGAAGCTGAGGTGAAGGGGTTAGTCAGTGGATAGGCAAGACGGGCCACCTCCCCCGAAAAGACAGGGCTGGGTGCGGGGGAAGCTCTGAGGTGGCGGCAGAAGAACGTGGGGGGAGGGGGGAAAGCGAACGCTCTGAGGAAAGGGGCGGGAAGCGCGCGCCATCGCGCGCATGCGCGCGCCCAGCTCCGCCGGCTCACAGGCCTGGGCTTCTGACCGCGCGCCCAGCGCCGACGGTGCGGACGTTAGGGAAGGAGGAGTCACGCGGCACCTCCTCGTTCCGCCGGGACCTAAGAGTCCTGCCGCGCGTACCCAGTGGTGGCGGGTCGTCACTTTCTTCTTCAGTGGGGATTTAGGTAGCAGGGAAAGGAAACACATTTCTCTCCCTTGCTCTTTTCGCCCCCCTCCCCCACGAAAAATGGGACGGGAGGTCCTGGGCGTGTCAGGGAGAGTCCGCTCCAGGTTTTCCCGCCCACTTTAACTCCGTGAGCGCTTCGACCGCGCGGCGCTTCACTCCACCGGGCGCGCCCGAGCCCTCCGCCGGAACTCGTTCCGCCTCCCCCACACATCTTTCTCCGGCAGTGCAGAGTGGAAGCTCGGACCCCTTTCTCAGAGCTCTTGAGGCAAGGCTGTCACCCGCTCTCTTTTCGGGATTGCGACTCTGACAGCCCCTGGCAGCTAGGATTCTCTGTTAGTGTTGCTCTGAGGGACTACTTGATGTCTCCGTGCGCTCGGTGGTGCGGCCGCGCTCTGAGCTCTTCCTGGAAACTCCCGCCTCGGGGAGCCAGGAGAGCCCGGCCGGGGGGAGGGGAGCGGAGGGGACGCGCACGCCCCCCTGTCCCGGGGGAGGGCTGCGCGCCCCCGCCCTCCTCCCCGCGGGGAGGGGAGGGAAGGCGCGAGAGGGGGAGGGGAGGGAGCGGGCCGCGGAAACGGGGTTGGGGGGGGCGACGCGGCTTCCCGCCCCACCCCCCGCCTCGAGAACAACGGGTTCCCGCTGCTGCCCCCTGCCGCCCGCAGCGCCCCGCACCCCGCGCCCCTCCCCGGCCCCGAGAGGGGCGTCGGGGGCGCCGCCGCCGCCGGGGCCGTGGGAACCGGAGCCGAGACTTACAAGAACTGACCGGTTTCCTGTCAGAAAACTTCCAGTTACTTTAGAGAAGCCGGTTGGGCCGACTTGGTCCCAGCCGGAGTTGGCCACATTTCACTGCAGCCTGGTGACCTCCCTTCTACTTTAAAACAACGGAGAATAATCTTGGGGGAAGCAGTGGGTTGATAAAACCAAGAGCAACACCACGTCGCACCGCTCCGACTCAAAAGAAATTAAAATACTGATTGTGAGGAATTTTTAAAGGGCCACCACGCAGAAGGAGCTCGGGTTTTTCGAGTTAAAGCCCTCCCCACCCCCGCAACTGTATGTACACAAAGATTTAAGTCGTGAGAGTTTACTACAGCGGTACATCTGCGTGTAAGCTTACTTGAGTCTGTAGTCTAAAAAACCTTCGTGAACTTTTAAAAAGGCGTTTGTTTCTGAATCCAACAGGAAAAAAACCAATTCGAAAGAGCCTGAAAAAGTTCAATTAGAATAGCAGCCACATTTCAACATTTCCCAGATTTTGCAATATTAAACTGTGAGGGTTTGTGCCAAATTTTAAGGCAAGAATTCTTACTGCCAAATTACAAATTTCTCAAAATGAGGGGTGTTCAACCAAATTGCTGCCAGACCCCATAAACAGGCACTAACAGCACTGCTATAATTACACCTTATTATCTCCCTCTCAGTCTTACTTGATTCACTGCCGGATAAAATCCTCATCCCGGGCGTCACTAGCTGGCCTTTTTCTGGGGCTGAACAATCACACACCTCCCATTCCTCAGTTAACCCAATGCCTCTTTAGTTGTAGAACTGATCCTCTATTCCAGTCTCTGAAGTCCATCTCTTCCTAAGATGTAACCCAATCGGATAGGTTATTTTCACCCCCGCTTCCCTAGGGACTGAGAAATGAAGAAGATGAAAACAAATTTATCGGAAGTACAAGAAAAATTTATTCTTTGAAGAAAAGGATTTAGGCCAAGAAACCAAATTTGTTGTTTAACTCAAGCCCCCTACAGGGATTTAGCATAGTGGGTTGAATGCAGTTAAACCAGCTTAATCACTTTCTTTGTTCTGGGCTCTTTGCATTTATTTAATGTTGTATTTTAACATGATTTGACACAACGTATACTAATTTCTTCTGTTAGTGTAGAGTCTACATTGTAGACCATACGTTAGCAAACTTAAGTTTCTGCGAAACCTTTGGCATTTTGTAGAATTCCGTACTAAACTGCTATATGACCAAGACTAAAGAAGAGAGGTGGTTCTGAGAGGGGGGAGGGGGATAGGAAGTCATGTTTTTATTTTTTAAGTCCAGAGATCTTTAAAGCACAAAAGATTGGCCACTGTAGACCACTTACTTAATTCTTTTGGTAAGGTCTGTAGCTCCACAGCCCTCACTAGGAGTCATATTTACTCATTTTTGTCAAAGTTTGGTTTTTGCTGCTGCTGTTGTTTCAATAGGAAGAAAAGAAAGATAATGCTGGATCTCATCCCTGATAGATTTTAATTCTTCTCGTCTTTCTCCCTCTTAAATAACAATTCTACCCTGCTTCTCACCAGCCCCAGATTGAGGGGCATTCATTCACAAATGACTCTTGAGCCTCCTTCTGAAAGTCTGCTTCCTTATAAAGCCAAAACCTCAATACTAAGGCTCAATGAATTAAGGCTTGTAAAGATGCAGGCGGAAAACTTAAATGCCTAGGAGAAATAATCTCCTTTCTGTTTTGGCATTATCCAACATGCAGGAATATCTGTCCTTCACTATGTGTGAGCCAGACACTGTTCTAAGCTCTTTATAGGAATTAACTCCTCACAACAGGCCTAAGAAGTGGGTACAATTTTTGCCACTATTTTACAGATGAGGGAATTGAGACACAGAGAAGTTAAGTAACTAGTACAAGATCACCCAGGCTGCAATCTGCAGAGTCAAGTTTTGAACCCAGGCTGCTTCCATTATTCTTCTCATCATCCGATCTGGTTAGTTATTAGTTTAGCAGTCCATAGAATGAAGAGTAAGCATTCATTCACCACTTTTGCATTCAGGATGACCAAGTCCTGGGCCATGTTTTTTCCTCTGGAACTCCTATAAAGTGAAACTCGTTGAGATCTGCTTAAGAAAAGTATTTTCAAATCAAACTACTCTCTTGGAAGCCAGCCTCAGACTGTTAGCATATGTATTGTAAATGCTAACCAGGACAGACACATCCAAATGCACCAGATTCAGAAACATGCCTACCTCACATTTTAAACAAGATGGTTAGAAAGCAGTTTGGATTCTCCGATTTTGAACTAGGAAGGAACCAGGAAGTGAAGTGGAAAGAGATGAGGTGATAGACCAAGACAAAATAAATGTAACCTAGGTGCACATGCAGAGATCAGTACTACACTACAAGGAATGAGGATCAAGGTCATGCAGAAGAAAAGTATGTGCATGTATTATGACAGAACTAAAAAAGGAACATAAACATCAAAACCAAGCACGTGGCAAGGGGAGGCAGTGGGGAGTCAGGTTGGGTTTTCCCCCATAGGGAGTTCAGATAAATTAAGTGGGATTTTAGGCTAGATTGATGGAAATATAGCATCTGGAACAAGGCGGGGGTGGGGGGGAGCTCCCTCCACCTTATTCTGTTTAGACCACATCTAAGTAATGTGTTCACTTTTAGAGGAATATAATAAAGAGCAGCCACCCAAGATGGTGAGGAGTCTTAAAACCCTGGATTATGAGGAAGAGTTGAATTCATGAGAGATAGAAGAACCATCTTGAAATAACCAAAGGGCTACTATATGAAAAAGGAATTAAACTTGTCTGGGGCGGGGCGGGGGGCGAGACTAGAACTGATGATTTAGAAACACACATTTTATTTAGCTCAGAATATGGAAGAAGTCATGTAAATATAAAATAAACTGTCTTAGAATGTAACAAGTTCCACATCCTTCACTAGAAGCATTCAAAATGCACATGGTGGCTGGACTATATAATATTCATATAATATTCAAGGTGCCTGTCATCCTTGCTCTGCTATTCACTTAGACACTGTAAAAAGGGGAAAAACAATATAACCCACCTCATTAGTTTGTTGACAAGCACTTAGCGCATAGTGGTAAGTGATAGCACTCACTAAAAGTCAGCTGATAATAACATCCCTGAAGCTCTAAGATTTAGGATTTATAAATTTATCAGTGGGTAATTATTTAATGCTTGTGTTTATAGATCACTTTTTGGCATTACCAACATTATCCTGAATGGTGGCTTGGGTATCACTTAGCAACTTTAGAATATCCTGATGCAACTAAAACTTATTTAGTAGCATCCGGGGAGCAATATTTTGAATTTTACACCATCAGGATCTTAAAAGTTGAATAGTAGCCCTACGCTGCAATTCCAGAGGCAAAAAACATGATAAGATAATGTGGAAAGGGTGGAGAAAATAATAAAATCTGGCAGACTGAGAGAACTTAAGCAGCACAGCTTTGTGTTAACTGTTGAAAAGCAGTAGCAGCTGAGGTCAGCCTTACATTTCACGTACAAGATACAGATGAAATGGCTCATCTTGAGCAAAAGGTGTCACGAAGTCCATGAAACCAACTGGAAAAGCTGTGTGCAGAGACAAAGAAAGACAAGCCAACCAGTGATCTTGTTACCTGCTCACCCTGGGAAACAAGTTCTGTAAAGACTTTGCTATTTCATGGAGAATAAGGCTGACCTCAGCAGCATCTTCAACAAAAGGAAAATGTGTGTGACTGATAAAAGGGCCAATGAAATTGTCTTAGCAATCAGACTTACTTAAGTTCTTGGTTCTTCCAAGCCAGAAGGGAAAATAGAGAGGAGACAGTACAGCCGTGGAGTAGGACAAAGCTGGGACTAGAATCCAGGCTCTGCAGATGCTAGATGAGTGACTATGGCAAATAACTTTACCTCTCCAGGCCTCAGTTTTCTCATCTGTGGAAGGGAAATAATAGCACACATAGCATTATCGTGAGGATTATACCATTTTTGTGAAGGATTATAGGATCCCCCTCGTAGCACTTTTGTGAGGATTATAGGATATATTATATGTAAAATATACTTAGGGGGTTCCTGAGTGGCTCAGTCGGTTAAGTGACTAACTCTTGTTTTTGGCTCAGGTTATGATGTCAGGGTTCTGGGCTCTGTGCTCAGAACGGAGTCTGGTTCCCTCTCCCTCTCCTCTTTCTCAAATAAATAAAATCTTAAAAATATACAATAATTTAGGACAGTGTATAACACATAGTGCCTAATACATTATCAGAATAAAGTTTTACTGGGGAAATGGGAAAGAAAATTGTGGCCATATTAGTGTTTGCAATATAGATTCTGCCATCTAGAGATTCCATTATACAAAGGGAATGGAGAGCCATGACCACCACCACAACCCTTTCAGGTGGTCACTAAAGGGCCTAATGCTTAGAACTTACATAATTTATAGAAGGCCAGATGAAATAGAATTGCAAGTGTCCTTGCTCTAAATGCAAGGTAAATAATTTCCCTTCTCTCTCCTTTGGTTCTGTTTTTCTCTTCATGCTTTAATCATTTTGACACCAAGCTGTACCAAAGTAATTTAAAATTAACATGTCTGACACTTGGTAGCTAGCAGAGCCTGATTCTGAACCCTGCCCCCTCTCCAGGGCAGCCAAAAGTCTTCTTTGATTGGCTCCTGGTCCTGCAGCAGCTGATGAAGAGCCCAGGAAAACACATCCAACAATTAATTTGCTAATTTAGTTTTCTGTTTAATTTGAAACCAGAAAATCCTCAATCACTCAGGAGCTTGGCTTTCTGGCTCAAGCATTGGCTTCTGAAATTTTTTATTCAGTAGTGAGCAAAGAAACAGAAGGGGAGAAAGCTTACCTTCATAGGTACATACCATACCCCCTATGCCCTTCTCTCTTCAAGTTGGTTTTCTGTAGGATCACAGTTCACAAGACCTTTTATTTTTATTTTTTTAAAAGATTTTATTTATTTATTTGACACAGAGAGAGATTACAAGTAGGCAGAGAGGCAGGCAGAGAGACAGGGAGAGGAGGAAGCAGGCTCCCTGCTGAGCAGAGAGCCCGATGCGGGCCTTGATCCCAGGACGCTGAGATCACGACCTGAGCGGAAAGCAGAGGCTTTAACCCACTGAGCCACCCAGGCGCCCCACAAGACCTTTTAATAGAAAAATTGGGAGCAATACATTCATATTCAGTGTAAGTAAACTGCTTCCTCAGTTATGGGGAATTACAAGACCAATATGTTCTCAGGATTTAGAAATACTACCTTAGGGTTACAGATAGACCCAGAAGGGTTTTACCATTAGAAGTAAGCCTTGCCTTAAATTGTGAAGCAGCTTTCAGGTTCCCTGGGAACTTTTCTGTTGATTTTAAAAGGAAAAGGCAAAGGCAATTTGTATCAGAGATTAAAAAAATTTGTATAAGAGAGAAAAAATTTGTTTGGCGAGAAGATACACACAGGCCCCTCTTTTAGTTTTCCCTTTCTGGATAGAGTCTCAGAATTAAGAGGAGGGGTAGGCCTAGCCATCAAATGTGCTCCAGAATCCATACCCTTTCTGCCACTTAGAATGGATTTTGTTCAGTGGGTGGTTTAATTTTACTCCTTATTTTCTCACCTCAGTCAGGTTAAACTCTTCTGCTTGACTTCTAAGACCTCCTATAATCTGGCTTAACCCTACATATCAATCCCTATTTCTAATACTTCATCAGAGTATGTATTCTAATTTGGTCAGACTCCCTGTTCCGAAGGCAGAGGCCCCAACCCACTGAGCCACCCAGGCGCCCCAGACTCCCTGTTCTAAGAATATCCTGCTGTGTTGCTGTCTCTGAACCTCTATTCATTTCTCTACCAATTTTCCCTACATGCTCCTCTTTCCTTTATTCAAATCCTGTCCAAAACTCAAAATCTTATTTCCTCTACTCAGTTTTCACCACCGCTGACTTTTCCCTGGTCTTCATATTGGTAATATTTATTTATTTATTTATTTATTTTTTATTTTTATTTTTTTTTTTTAAAGACTTTATTTATTTATTTGACACACAGAGAGAGATTACAAGTAGGCAGAGAGGCAGGCAGAGAGAGAGGAGAGAGGAAGNTCTCTACCAATTTTCCCTACATGCTCCTCTTTCCTTTATTCAAATCCTGTCCAAAACTCAAAATCTTATTTCCTCTACTCAGTTTTCACCACCGCTGACTTTTCCCTGGTCTTCATATTGGTAATATTTATATAATGTACCACAGGTTGACCACTGTGATGAAACCATGCTTATTTATTTATTTATTTATTAGAGAGATACAGCAAGACAGGGAACACAAACAGGGGGAGTGAGAGAGGAAAAAGCAGGCCCCTCCCCCCTACAGAGCATGAAGCCCAACTCCACTCCGGGCTCCATCCCAGGACCCCAGGATCATGACCTGAGTCGAAGGCAAACACTCAACAACTGAGCCAGCCAGGCACCCCTGCTCAGTTATTTCTTTTTCTTTTTTTAAAAGATTTTATTTATTTATTTGACAGAGAAGAGAGAGAGAGAGAGAGAGAGAGAGAGAGCGCGTGTGCGGACAAGCAGGGGGAGAGGGAGAGGAAGAAGCAGGCTCCCTGCAGAGCACAGGAAGCCAGATATGAGACTCGATCCCAGGGCTCCGGGATCATGACCTGAGCTGAAAGCAGTGGCTTAAACAACTGAGCCACCCAGGCACCCTGCTCAGTTATTTCTTACCTCATTTCTAACTTTCCAAATAAACAACAAAGTTCCTAAAGTTGGGGTCCAGGTCATATCCTTGGTATCCCTCACAGGGGTTCTCCAACCTGGTTATCCATGGTAATCATCAGATGATTGTTTTCAAACACAGATTATTGTGTTGTACTCTCCCTGAGATTCTGTTTTGTTAGGTCTAACAGGAATCTGTATTTTTTGTAGGCCCTCCAGGTGTAGTCAGTTCCCTGATAGGAGTTGGGAGAATCATTGCTCATAGCACACAGCAAAAGAGTCACTCAGCTTGAGTATGAACATTTGGATATAAACTACAAAATATGTACTTCTTTATATCACATGGTGACCTAATCAATGGGCATTCACACTGCCAAATTTACACCTCAGGACACAAATTGAAAGGCAGATAACCTGGCTTACCTTTTGTGGCACCAGTCTGGTATGTTTGAATTCCAAATCTCCTTTCACCTTATGATCTCTTTGTAATTGCAATTGCAGAGATCAGGTTGATGGAATTGATACAATTGTAGCTGGTTAGAAACAGGGACTCATTTCCCATCCTTTTCCATTAGTTGCAATCTATAGTATTTGTGGGGTGATATTTAGGGGCAAGACGACTTTGGCGTGTGAAAAAAGCTAGTCAGATTCTGCTTCAGGCACAACTGAAAAATCGGCAAAATGTTCCTGCCCAGTTCTCACCCCATATCCTAAATCCAACTCAAGTGTTAAATGAAGGATTAAGCTGTGATCCCCTCCTGGGGTACTTGTGTTTCAGAGGGAATCCTCTGGAAGTGAGAGGAGAGGATTATCTTAATGACATCCAACCTTATTTGATAGGCAGAGTGCCAGAGCCCAAGATTTCGGAGAGCATTTTCTTAGAAGATGACCCCCGAACACCTCTCTGTTACCTCCCGTACTCTACCATCTTCGATAAAGTGAAGAGTGACCAGAAAAGTTTCCAATCATTGTTCTCAGAGCTGAGCAAATGGGACCCTTTCTGTTTAAATGTGAACATGTAGGGACACCTGGGTGGCTCAGTGAGTTAAGCATCTGCCTTCAGCTCAGGTCATGATCCCAGGGTGTTGGGATGGAGTCCCAAATTGGTCTTCTTGCTAGGCAGGGAGTCTGCTTCTCTCTCCGCCTACCACTTTCCCCCTGCTTGTGCATGCTCTCTCTCTCTCTCTGACAAATAAATAAATAAAATCTTAAAAAAAAAGTGGACATGTCGGTCCGCTGTGGCCGGTATAAGAAGAAGCATCTGGCTCACAGAGTCCCATCACTGTTCTGGTGAAATGCCATATTCTGGATTTTCCATATCCTTACACTACTAAATTCAAAGAGAGAAACCATGTTTTTTGTTGTTGTTGTTCATTCAACAAATATTTATCAAGTGTCTATTATGAACTAAGTTCTATATTCTAGGATACAACAATGAACAGATAAAATTCATAAAGGCTACATTATAGTGGGGGGCAGGGTGAGGAAAGGGCAAGATATAAACAAAATAAATAAGTATATACTATGTTAAATGACAAATGGTGTGGAAAAAAAATAAGCATAGAATGGAAATGAGAAGTGTTGGGGGGAAGTTTTAAATTTTAAACTGAATGAGCAGGGAAGCTCTCACTGAGAAGATATCATTGGAGTAAAGACCTGAAAGAGGCAGGGAAGCAAGCAAGCCGTGTAGATATCTGGTAGAAGGGAATTCCTCATAACTGGTTTAATACCCCTCAGAGCACTGGTTAAGAGTTAGGACTTGCAAATTCTGACCTAATTCCAGTGTCCTTGCTAAATGCACAATAATTTCTCCTTTGAAAGTTACTCAGCCCTTAAAGCTATAAAGTTTTCTAAGGGTCAGTTGAAATTTTCATGTCGAAAAGTAAATTTTACTTTTTTCCCTGAAAGCCAAATAGTATTACCGTAGTCACTTAGAGGTATGGACATCCACCCAAAAAGCAAACAAATAAAACTTCTTGAAATTTTTTTTTTAAAGATTTTATTTATTTATTTGACACAGAGAGATTACAAGTAGGCAGAGAGAGAGGAGGAAGCAGGCTCCCTGCTGAGCAGAGAGCCCGATGCGGGCCTCGATCCCAGGACCCTGAGATCATGACCTGAGCCGAAGGCAGAGGCTTTAACCCACTGAGCCACCCAGGCGCCCCAAAACTTCTTGAAATTTTCAGCTAAAAGATTTTCATTTATGTTAACTTACTGAAAACATTATTCACAGAAATAATTAGACTGGATTTTAAATGGATTATTTGTTTTAAAAATGAAAAATAGTTTCTTTCATTTGGTTCTCAGAACAAATTGTGAAATGTGCAAGATTGGTATTATGCTCAGTTTACACAAGAGAATGCTAAGGCTCAGAGAGATTAAGTGCCTTGCCTTAGGTCACACAGTTCATAAGTGGTTGAGCCAGTGTTAAAACTCAGGACTTTTGACCCTAGATCCCATGTTTCTTCCCTCTATCATAGCTGCCATTTCAGTTCCCAATTTAGGAAAATAGCTACACCACAGTATTTACTTACAGAATTTAAGCAACCTCTAGATGCCCTGTGAAACCACATCTGTCACATAAAAAAGAAAAATATCAACAGTATATTGGAAAAGCTAGTTGTGAAGTTAAACTTAAAACCGAAAGGACAGATAGCTGGCACCAGTTCCTAAGACCTCAGTTTTAAAGGCTGGAAGTCTAAATCACAGAAGAAATATTATACCTTTCTACCCCTGGGCTCTGGTACAAGGAATGCTTTCCACCTTGGTCAGAGTAGATGCTAAGAAGCAGCATAATGTTCCAGTAAGCACTAAAATTTATCAATACCCTAGTTCAGGCAAAAGGAGATATAGATAAAGAAGTGGTTATATTTCTGGAATTTCGTTCTTTCCCCCCATTTCCAAAACCACTACTATGATCAGGGCCCTTGTCACTTATTCGTCACATTTCTGTAAAAGCCTACTATCTGATTTTCTCAGCTCTGTTTCTCCCCTTTCTCTCACCTGTTTTGTACAGATTTTCTCAGACCTTTATTGTACAGATTAACCTTTCTGAGGTATTGTCACCCTTTTGCATAAAAACCTTCAATGACTCCAAAATGTAAGTAATTTCAAGAAAAGAAGATTCAGTTTGACATTCAAAGTACCTTATCTAATACAACTTACTAAAACTGACACAAGATGAAAGAAAAAACGTGAATTGCCCTATATCTATTAAAGAAATTGAACTTGTTATCAACAATCTTCCCTAAAGAAAGCTCTAGGCCCAGATGGTTTCACTGGCAAATTCTAGCAAACATTTAAGGAAGAAGTAACATCAGTCTTACACATATTCTTTTTTTTTTTTTAAGATTTTATTTATTCATTTGACACAGAGAGAGAGATTACAAGTAGGCAGAGAGGCAGGCAGAGAGAGAGGAGAGAGGAGGAAGCAGGCTCCCTGCTGAACAGAGAGCCCGATGTGGGCCTCGATCCCAGGACCCTGGGATCATGACCTGAGCCGAAGGCAGCAGCTTTAACCCACTGAGCCACCCGGGTGCCCAGTCTTACACATATTCTTTCAGAAAATAGAAGAGGGAGTATTTCCAACTTGTTAGATCTTCTCTAGCCAACCAGATCTTTGACAGTCCTGCCCCAACCACCAAAAACTCTGTGTGTTTCCTCATCCCACACACAACATGCTGCATGCTTTTGCTGACACTTTCCTTTTCTTGGAGGCCCTCCCCACTCCTTTTGCCCATGCAAACACTTTGGATGGATAAGAGTGATGGTTCTTAGATGATCTGAAGCTTAGGTTTATTCTATTGTCATCTGCCTGTGAAGAAGACAAGTATAGCCTTGAAAAGTGAGCATAAAAAAATAGAACAAATCCTTGTTAGTACTTTACATAGATATTAAGCCCAGCATATCGTACAGAAAAGAAGAGTCAAGGGTTTTTCCAATTCAACAGGGAGAAGTGTTTCTATTCATCAGTAAAATGGAATATAGAATTGTGCAAAATGTGAATAAAGTAAGGTTTAAAAAAAAGAAAAAGAATAGCAGCAGAGGGCACCTGGGTGGCTCAGTGGGTTAATGCCTCTGCGTTTGGCTCAGGTCATGGTCTCAAGGTCCTGGGATCGAGGCCCGAATTGGGCTCTCTGCTCAGCAGGGAGCCTGCTTCCTCTCTCTGCCTGCCTCTCTGCCTGCTTGTAATCTCTCTCTCTCTGTCAAATAAATAAATAAAATCATAAAAAAAAGAAAGTAAAAAAAAAAGAATAGCAGCAGAATACCAATAAAGAGCCTTTTATGTCACTCAACATTTCAACAAATACTTATTGAAAGCCTACTATGAGCCAAGCATGGAGCCAGGCATTGTGCACACCTTTGGAAGTCTCTGCCTATATAGAACTTACAGTCTAGTGGAAGAGACAGATGATAAACAGAAAAACAGAATTATAATTTGTGATTCACTTTTCTGAATGAAAAGAACAAACCCTGAATGAAAAGAAGGAATGAATGGTAGTGGGAACTTATTTTTAAATTGATGGTCAGGTAAGGCCACTCTGAGGAAATAGTTTCTTGCAGGATGAGAAGGCACCAGCCACTGGGGCGAGGGGCATTCCAGGCAGAGAGAAGAAAGTATGTGATAGTTCTGAAACTGGAAAGTTGTCAAGATCTATTAGCAGCCACACAGAAGGTCAATGTGGCTGGTGGATTGGACAGGTAGGTGATGCTAGACCATGCAGTATCTTTTTTATTTTTTTTTAATTTTGCTGACCCATCCCAGAGAATAGACCGTGCAGTATCTTCCTGGATTTGGAAGGAGTTTGTATTTTATTCAAAATACAGTGGGAGGCCATTAGAGGTTGTAAGTTAATGAGGAGAGAATTGAGAAGACATCAGATCCATAGTATTTTAAAAGGAATTATTTGCTCCCAGGATTCAAGTGACATGTATTGAGTATTGCTGTACCAGGTATTATTCTAAGAATTTTCACATCCCATTCAATTCTCACCATAGACCTGTGAGAGAGGTATTACTATTCTCATTATCACTTTCTTACTGATGAAGCAATAGATGCTCAGAGAGGTTCAGAAACTTGCCCAAAATTACAAAACCCAGAAGCCATGGATTTGTTTTCACCTGATTCAAGACCTCTGCCATTAGATAATCTAATAGTTGCTCAGGTCCCAACATCCACAATATACTAGACTCCTCTCTGTTTCTCACATACCCATATCGTGTCCATTAGCAACTCCTGGCACCTTTACCTCCAAAATCTAACCACTTGTCACCATCTGCACTGGTGCCACCCTGATCTAAGCCACCATTGTTTCTTCCCTACATTCCTACAATTGCCTCCTAACTGTTGTCCTTCTTGCTTTTACCCTTGCATTCCTATCTTCTGTTTTCTACACAGCAGACATAATAAAGCTTTTAAAACATAAATCATATAAAATATGTCATTCCTCCAGTAGCTTTCCATCTCAGAATAAAAGTCTACCAATGACTTACAAGTCCTTACAAAGTGTGCCTCCTGCTCTCCCACTTCCTTGACCTATCTATCTCCTATGTCTCTTCCTTAGCTCACTCTTTTAAGCTACACTGGTCTTCTCCACAAGGAAACTCTTGTCTCAGGGCCCTTGCATTTGCTGTACCCTCTGCCTGGTATTCTCCTCCTTGTCACATTTGTATAGCTTTCTCCCTCCGTTCTTTTATGTCTCAGCTCAGGGAGTCCTTTCTGACCATCCTTTCTAAACTAAAAAATTCTGCTCAAAGCATAATCCCCATCTCCCTTAACTCCTCTCTGATTCTTCATAATCTTTATTACCATTTGGTACACTATCTCTTTACTTATTTGTTTATTGTTTGCCCCATCCCCAACCCACACCCTTTAGAATCCAAGTCCCATGAGGACAGGAGCTTTATTTTGTTTTCTAGTCTTAGAACATGGTCTTCAGCTCCTAGAACACTGCCTGGCACAGAGTAGGTACTCAGTGAATAGTGGGCAGGTGACTAAGAACAAAGCTTATTTGTTCAATGGCTGAATGAACAGAAAGTCAAAGTCAATCTTCTGAGGATGGGAAAACACTTTGTAAACTAAGAAGTTGGTTCTTTGGCTTCTAAGCCTTAAGAACTACTTCTGAAATCCTTAACTAAATTGGGTGGACCCAAATGATCTTGGTTTATGTAATGCTGCCTTTTGGTAGGCCACCAACTACATAACTGGTATTGCCAGAGAATCCAGTCTTGTCTTCCCGGCCTTCTTCAGTTTACTGGCAAAGCCAGCAAGGACCCCTTCTCTTTTCTAAGGCACCCTTGCATGCCTTTAGGTTTTTAGAGTTTTTATTCTGGACAATGGGAGTGATGGTCGATGCTCTATCTGTGGTTGGGATTCTATACAGGGAAAGTCATTCAATTAAATCAAGCAGTATTGAATTCTTAATTGACACAAATGAGACAGACAGACAGCTGGAGGAGTGGGGGAGGGATAGGGAGCAGGTGCTCTGCATAATGGAGAAAGAAGAGGGACAGAATATAAATTCAAACTGATGTTGGAGAAGCTCACTTGTGAGTCTAGATCTTGTACCATGAGAAGGGTAAGCTTTGCCACACCTTACTTTACATACAGCGGGATGGATCTAGTGGTATCCCTGCCAAGGATAAGGCAACAGGTTTCAAATGTTTGTGCCACTTTGGCACAAACAGATAATGTTTGACACCTCAGATAATGTTTGAATAAAAGAAAACACTTTTTAAATTCTATTTCTCAAATAAAAGGATTCTTACTGCATGAGTTAAGAAGGTGAAGGAAAGCATATTTCCAGATCTTCAAATGCCAGATAGAGGGGGCATTCCTGCAGAGAAGGCATGCCCCTTGACAACTCTGGAATTTCCTCTGAGAATGTTGGGGGCATTTTCCTCTCAGCACCCTCTTGATCAGAGCTTTGACTCCCCAGATTAGACAATTCTTCTCTGTATCCATGGGAATTGCTCCCATAATTAGCAGTGTCTCCTGCCTGGAACACAGACAAGTAAATGTTCAAACCTGGCAGCTGATCCTGGGAAGGAAAGCTGATTAAATCTTCCCTGTTGAGAGGCACCTCTTTGATTTGTAGGTGACACCTACATCCTCCACCTCAGGTTTGTCTGAGGGAAGCAGTTTCACAGTTCCATGTCTTCATAACCAGAGACTCTAATATTTAAAGATGCATTTGATCTTAAAAGGAGACTACCGGTTTCCTAAGTCAAGCGACTTAGGAAAATGCAGAGGTGATTTTTCTCTCTCCTGGCCCCTTCTCCCCTAAACACCACCCTGTATTTGCTGTGATGAAAGGTGCACAGGTATCATCAAATGCCAGGGGCCTTGAGAAATAAAAGGAGTTTGGAACACAGCTAAGTACACATAAGTATTAACTACAAATGTAAGAGTGAAAGAGTGGGCAAACTATTTCTTCAGAAGTTTTAGTAAGACAGGCTGGAACCATCAAGCCGCAGAGTGAATACTCCTGGTGATACTCCGTTCCAGGAAAGCTTTCTATGGGAGGAGGTGTATTCTTATCTGGATGTAGCAAGGATTATGTACTACCATTCAAACATGTTCGGGAGAGACAATATCCATTTTCTTCTGACATCAAGGCAGCCTTTTAAGTTTACCCAGATTTATTTTGGTTAGTGCAATAAAAAAGCCAGGTTGGAGAATTATGTCTAACAAAAATAAAGCCATTGTGTGTTTAAAGTTTCCCACTGAAAGCCTGCTTTTAAAGCAGTTTGCTGCTCCTCAGCTCCAGCCATCTCGCAATACTTGCATTCAGGCAGGTTGGCTGTGAACAAAGCCAATTTGCTTCACACACAACAGCCTAAACCTACACTGTCAGGACAAAAGTTTTCCTTAGCAGTGTTTTGTACATGGCTCTGGTTAAGGGCCATTCACTTACCTCCAACCTCTTTCTCCTAGGAGACAAAGGCACCTTTGGGCTGCAGTGACACGGGAGAGCTAGAGTCAGATTTGTTATCGACATTGCAGCCTTCAATTTCAGTAAAAGGCTAAATGTGTCTGTTCCAACTGCAGGAAGGCAGTCTTTATAACCCCTGGAGCACTTGGCCAATTATGCACCTGCAAATATACCATACAGGACATTTCAGGTTCCAAAGCACTTTGAAAACCGATACTTAAACAGTCTCAAGGGATCCTATCACCCACCTCGAATAATAGCTGCTTTGGAATCTGTTGTTGGCACCAGAAAAAGAAAGAGTCCTCTGAAGTCATTCTAAAGCCATTTTTATTGTGCATTTTCAAACAAAGAACCTCACCAAGAGAACTTCTGTTACAAAATCAGGGTAGAAAGTCAAACTCATCTCATCTAAGAGTCAATTACCCTGGCAATTTTGTGAAGGGATGGGAAATGAGTGCTAGGGGAGAGAATTGTGGGGAGGGGGTGGGATTGGGCTTTTAAAATTCCCTGGGTGAGAAGGGTGTTCCTACTGACTCTAAACTCTAACAATTACAACAGAAGGGCCTCTGTGACTTTCTGGCTATAAACTTTTTTATGATTATTAACTGGGGAAATCTAGAATATGCAGAATTTCAACCTCCATTTCCTTCTTTCTGAGAAATTTGGTTTTGCAGAGTGTAATAACCTAAGGCTCAGAATTTATATTGGCTACCTTGATATTCCTTGCTGAAAAGCCACCTTCTTACATGTCTTACTTCTAATAAGGAGGCAGATGCCTTACATGCTGTTTATCTCAGGAAAGAAATACATGTGGGAAAAGAAGCAATTTTCTTCTCATTGCAATTAAATTAAGTCATGACCACCTGTTGTGGGATTATCCTGCCATCTGCTGTTCAAAAGAGAAATAACACCAGACAAATGAGATGGATGAGCTAAGATGTCCCTAAATTGATGAAAGGTATTGGCACAGCTAAAATCTTCCTTCTTTCAAGAGTATCACTTTCTTTTTATTATTGTGAGGTAGAGAAAATGGGATTCATAGAAGGAATGCTGATGGAGGGTCCCAGAAATGTGGGTATAATCCTTTTTGAAAACAACTGGCAACGTTGTATCAAGAGTTGTAGAATGTTCTTCACCTTGATTTAATCATTACACTCCTGGAAACCTGTTCTAATGGATGAATTCAAAATTCAGAGGAAGCCATGTGCGTAAAGTTGTTCATCACAATGATCATTTTATGTTGAAAAGAAAGTTTAAAATATGCAGCCCAATTATCTACCAATTAGTAAATGATCAAAACCATCCACTCAGTGGAATATTCTGAAGCTATTAAAAATAATAACATTTAAAATTATGACTACATGATGAAGTGTTTATACTATAATGAAACATGATAAAAAGAAAAAAAATGATTGAAAGAGCAGATAAATCCTAAGCATAGAAAATATTTTTTGGGGGGGAAAAAGCCACACCAAAATATTGCCAGTAGTTCTTTGTAAAGCCATAAGAGACAAAATATTTTTTCTTATTTTTTAAGTCTTTTCCAAATGGCCTTTCACAAGTATACATTAACTTGTATAATGGAAGGAAAACTTGTTTCCCCTAAAAAATGCCACATTTTACTAAAAACATTTAAAAACCTCACAAGTCCTGCATGACCATGGGCAACCCACTTCAGCTCTCTAGGGTTCAAACCTTTCATCTGTCAATTGCTTCCCCGCCCTTTCCAGGGCTGTTCAAGGATCAATCCAATAATGGATGTGAAAGTACTTTGAGGAGTATGATATTCCATATGATTTATTATTAATAATTAATTTTTCTACAGGTTCTCCCCAATCTTCTCCATTACCCTGGTTTCCCTATTGATCTGAAATCAATAGGGAAAATAAAAAAACTTTAATTTCCCTTCACTTCTGGCAAAATAATAATTTATAATCTTGGTAAAAGACACCACTTTCCATTTAGTAATCCAAGTCCTATGAGTGCCTCCCTTGAGCGCCTGATTTGGCCACTCTAATCGTCTCCCTGACCTCCTGGTCTGGTCTGACCTCCTGGTCTGGTCTCTCTTCCTCCACAGCATTGGTTACACTAGTGCCAGCCACAATGATCATTCTAAAATGCAAGGTTGGGGCCCCTGGCTGTTCAGTTGGTAGAGCATGTGACTCTTGATCTTGGGGGTTATGAGTTTGAGCCCTCCCTTGAAGGTGGAGATTACACAAAAAAATAAAATCTAAATAAAATAAAATAAAATGCAAGTTGGTCAAACCATTCCCCAGCTCAGAATCCTTCAATGGCTCCCACTGCTTTTTGGGATTAAGTTCAAACCCTTAGTCCTGTCATCCAAGGTCTCTGTGTTGAACTTTCAAGTCTCCTGATTTGTCAGGCTATTTCACACCTCTTTAATTTTGCTTGGGTTGTTCCCTCTACCAGGAATGGCCTTTCTGGCTGTCTGTCCAAAAAATCCGTCCCCATCTTTGGGGACTCGGTTTAGGCATCAGCTCCTTTTGAAATCTTCCCTGAAACCTTGCCCCTCGATAGAACTTGCCATACCCTCCTTCCTACCACCATCTCCCCTTCCCCACCATGCTTTAATAATGCCACTTATCATAGAGTCAGGTAATTTTTTATTTTCTTATCTGACTCTTTCACTAGATTAAAAGCTCCTTAGGTGTTTACAAATCTCATATTAAGATATATATCCTGGGCGCCTGGGTGGCTCAGTGGGTTAAAGCCTCTGCTTTCAGCTCAGGTCATGATCTCAGGGTCCTGGGATCGAGGCCCACATCGGGCTCTCTGCTCGGCCGGGAGCCTGCTTCCCCCTCTCTCTCTGCCTGCCTCTCTGTCTCCTTGTAATCTTTCTCCCTCAAAAACAAACAAACAAACAAACAAAAGATATATATCCCAACACTTAGTACTTTGCCTGGGACACATATATGTGTACCAAGTTTGGTAAATGCTTGTTGAATAAAAATAAAACAAAAAAATAAAAAACAGTCTCATCTAACATTTTTTAAAAGATTTTATTTATTTCTTTGAGAGAGAGAGAATATCAAGCAGACTCCGTACTGAGCAAGCTGCCCAATGCAGGGCTCCTTCTTATGACCCTGAGATCATGACCTGAGCCGAAACCAAGAGTCGGACACTTAACCGACTGCACCACCCAAGTACCCTCTCATCTAACATTTGAACTCAAGAAGGCTTTCATTATATTGCTTCATTTGATCCTGGTAAGTGGCAAAGCAAGGAGTTGAGCCCAGTTTTCTAAAGTGAAGGAAAAAACCCCCAAACCCTGTAGCAGATACTCTTGCTCATTCCAGATCCTCTCAGATCTTGTACCAGTCCCTCCCAGCCCTCCCTTGGCTGCTGTTTGCTTTTGCTTCCATTAACCAGTACCTGAGGCTCTTCTAAGGAGGACAACCCTCAGGCTATCAGAATGGCTTTGATCCTTCCCTCTTCCCTAGTCTCCAGCAAATGACTAAGAGGATGTGAGAGTTTGAAAGCCCAGTTTACCTGTCTCCAGTAGAATTTACACTCCTGAGTTCCCTGAGGGATTAAGCTGCCTCTGTGGGACTGCCTGAAATCTCATTTTTGCTTAGTTTCTTCTTCTTCTTCTTCCCTCCCCTGCTTTCTCTGTGCCCTTACTGGCTTCTCAGAACACTTCTTTAATAAATCTCTTACCCAGGGATCTTTGTCTCAGGGTCTCCTGCTGAGGTTCCCTAGGCATCCACCTAAGCATGTTCTTAGTTCCTACTATATGCTAGAAACCCTCGGATGCTTGTATAAAAGCAAGGTTATTTATACCTCATAAACTGTCTATGCATAAGGTATTTGTATTTTTTTTTATACCCGAATAAATAGGCTTAGAGACGCTGGGTAGTTTATCCAAAGTCACACAGCAATTGGAAGACTCAGAAGTTGAACCTAGTCACTTTTACTCCAAAGGTGTGTCTATTCCATCAGGTCTTGATGCCTCTCCGATCTCTAAATTCCATGTTTTTCTCTTGGTGAAGACTGCATAATAGGCTGACTAGGGTAAAATCATTTGGTGGGAACTCTTTTTTTTTTTTTTTTTGGTGTTTATTTACGTATCTGGTTGATTCATTTGCCAATTTGTACAACTTTTAGTAGTGTCATGTTGTGTGGCAAAAGGAGGTAAGAGACAAAAGGACCTTCATCAAAATATGTTCTCTCTTTTTTTCTCTCCTACTATAGGATTCCCTAGATTAACCATAAATCCCTCTAATGACTACATGACCTTTGGCAAGTTTCCTAGGCTCTCTGGGTGTCAATTATTTTTATCTTTATTTTCTTTCTTTTTTCTTTCTTTCTTCCTTTCTTCCTTTCTTTCTTTTCTTCCTTCCTCCCTTCCTTCCTTTTTCTCTTTCTTTCTTTCTTTCTTTTCTTCTTTCTTTCTTTCTTTCTTCCTTTCATCTTTTCAATTTTCTTATCTTTGAAGTGGAGAAATAAGATGATTAAGAATGCCTACCTTATAGGACAGGTTAATGAAAAACACTTAGAATGGTGCCCAATACAAAGTGTGCACTCAGTAAATGTTGGCTACCACCGCTGCTGTTGCTGCTGCTGCTGCTCCTTATATTCAACAGGTTATTCTCCAAAACGCTGTTTGTTAGTTCTTCTGTCCACACGTTCATTATGGAGCTCAACCACAGAGCCTTGATGGACAAAACACTAGTGACGAGTCACTCACATCAGTTCTGGATGTGCCATACTAAGAAGTAGCTGGTTGCTCAGATATCAATATTGTTATTTCCAAGTGGGTAGATTAAAAAAATATTGTTCTCGCAGTTCACAAGAGTAAATTCCTATTCCCCCTTGTGGTCACTCCAAGAATTACCACTGCCACTTAGATTCTAGACCTTACAGGACCAGGTTTGTAAGAGTTCTAGAGATCACTGGGAGACCACATTTAGCTCAGAGGTTACCAAGCTCTACATGGAGTCCCAAACCCCTACATGTCAGAGAAGGTGCTAATGAGTATTTTTAAAATTTTTTCACACATATTAACCCTCAATCCTCATAGCAATCCTTTGAGGTAGGTACCACGTTATCATTCCCATTTTACAGATGAAGATGATTCATAGAATAAATTGTCCACGTAACAAATAGCAGAGACGGGTTTGAACCCAGGCAGTGTGGCTCAAGGGCCTATGCACTTAACTACCCTGCTGTGTGGTTCAGTCATACTAGCTCTATTTCCCGAGGACCTTCTATGTGCCAGAACTCCAGCTAGGCTCACACTGTATGTCCTCAAAATCGATCTGCATTTTGCAGATGAAAAAGCTCAGACTCAAAGGGCACAAGGAAGCTTTTGTGGGTAAAGAATACATTCATTACAGTTTTGTGAAGATGGTTTCACAGGTATATACAAATGTCAGAACTCATCAAATTGTTCGCTGTTCAGTTTATTGCATGTCAGTTTTAGTTCAATAAAGCTGCTTTTATTTTATATTTTTATTTAATTTTTAAAAAATATTTATTTATTTGTCAGAGAGAGAGGGAGAGAGCACAAGCTGACAGAGTGGCAGGCAGAGGCAGAGAGAGAAGCAGGCTCCCCACTGAGCAAGGAGCCTGATGTGAGACTTGCTCCCAGGACCCTGGTATGTCCTGAGCCGAAGGCAGCGGCTTAACCGACTGAGCCACCCAGGTGTCCCAATAAAGCTACTTTTAAAAACAACATGGAAATATCAGGTTATTACATTAGACTGGCAGAAATTAGAAAGCCAGGTCATGCTGAGTGTTAGCCAAAATGGGAGGAATATAGGACTCTAGTGGGAATGTTAAATTAGTGCATCCATTCGGGAGAACAACTGCCGGTACATAGTCAAATTCATTCTGGGTATCACCTAGGTCCCAGTAATTCTATTCCTGGGCCAATATTAAAAAAGGAAGAATCCCATCATAGTGAAACTGCACAAAATCAAAGAAGAGAAAATACAAAGATCTACAAGTGAGGAGGACTTAAACTATCTGATATCAAGACTAACTATAAAGCTATGGTAATCAAAACAGTGAGGTATTATAAAGACATAGATCAACAGAACAGAGTTTGGGAACAGAGGCACACAAATATGGTCAATTGATTTGCAACAACAGTGCTAAGAAAGGATAGCCTTTTTCAAAAAACGGTGCAGAAAAATTTGGATATACATAAGAAAAAAACCCAAATATCAACACTTATCTCATACCATACAAAAAATTAATTTGAAGTGGATCATAGACCTTATCATAAAAGCAAAAAGTTTTGCAAGAAAACAGAAAAAAATCTTTGAAACTTTGGATAGAAAAAGCTTTCTCAGAACAAAAAAAGAAAATTAACTATGAAGAAAAACTTGATAAATTGGACTTAATTGATGTTAAAATCTTCTGCCCTTCTTTTTTTAAAGGTTTTTTTTTTTAATTTGTCAGAGAGAGAGAACACAAGCAGGGGGAGCAGCAGGCAGAGCAGGCAGAGCAGGCAAAGGGAGAAGCCGGCTCCCCTCTGAGCAAGGACTCGGATGAGGAACTCCTTCCCAGGATGCTGGAATCAAGACCTGAGCCGAAGGCAGGTGCTTAACCAATGAGCCACCCAGGTGCCCAATAGTTTCTTATAAAATGAAACATACACTTAAATTATGACCAAGAAATTCCACTCCTAGATATTTACCCAAGATAAATAAAAACATATGTCTACAAAAAAAGTCTTGTATATGAATGTGTGTAGCAGTTTATTCGTAATAGCCCCAAACCGGAAATAACCCAAATATCCACCAGCAGGTAAATGGATAAATGAATCGTGGTATATTAATGTAATTAAATACTACTCAGCAACAAACTGAACTGATTTCTGCAGTAATATGGATGAATCTCAAAAGCATTATGCTAATGAGGGAAGCTAGACAGAAATGAGTGCATACGGTACTAGTCCCTTTACATGAAATTTTAGAACAGGCAAACCTATATAAGGGAGAGCATATCAGTGATTTTCTGGGAGTGGAGAGATTGACAGCAAAGGACCCTGAAAGAATTTGGGGAGCTAAATAATTGTTCCATTTCTTGGTTGAGGTGTTTTCGAATGGGTGTATATATTTATCAGAACTCATCCAACTATATACTTTAAATGTGTGTGTTTTAGTATATGAAAATTATAACAGTACATTTGATTTCAAAAATTAAAAGAAGGATAGAAATAAAAGGAATAGGAGGACGTAGGGGGGAGAGAAAAAAGGAGAGGGGGAGAAACAGCATCACTCAGGCTCAGGAAGGGAAAATGATTTACCTAAAGTCATACAGCTAATGAACTGTGGATTTTGAGATCCCAACCGAGATCTAACGGACTTCAAATCTCTGCCACTCTTTCCACTGCTCCCATGGGCAAATGTGGTTTGATTGTAGTTCACAGGGTTAGAAAAGGAAAAAATAACACAAAGGGGACTTTAATGGTTTTCAAACAAACAGAACCATTGGTTGGGTCTTAATCCCTCATTTCAGATGGAGACCTGAGGTCCAGAGAGGAAAGCGACTTGCCCAATGTCACACAGCTGGTAAATAACGGACTGGGACAATAACTCTGCTTCTGTGTTCTGATGATTTCTCCATGGAACACCTTCTCTTCCATTTCACTCCTTCATTTTTCTCTGTCTTAGAGAGGTAAGAAAAGTAGCTCATAGAATTAAAAAAATAATAAAGAAAGGGGGCACCTGGGTGGCCCAGTTGTTAAGCATCTGCCAAGCCTGCTTCTCCTTCTCCCACTCCCCCTGCTTGTGTTCCTTCTCTCGCTGTGTCTCTCTCTGTCAAATAAATAAATAAAATCTTAAAAAAAATAGTAAAGAAAGAATAAGAAAAAAAGATGGAAAAGCAATGATCAAATGAGTGTTGCAAACAACAAGAATAAAAGGAGACAAGAGCAAGCAATTGAACTTGGATGGTTAAGACACGCTTTTCTGGAGGAGATGGGACGTGAAAGAAACTTGGAAAGACAGTCACATGAGGTTTATGAGCAAGAGATTTTAGTTACTGGGGGAGAAAGTGGACTTCGTAGGAATATGGTTTGGGAGGCACACCACCATCCCATTCGGAGTTTTTATCTCTGGACACTTGCCAACCCCAAAATGTTATTATCAGAGCTTTAATTTTTTCACGTTGAAATCATATGTCTCCAGGAGTCCTAGGTCAGGGTAACCATCCAACACACTAAATGCAGAGTTCAGTCCTTGGCTCCTCTATCACTTGATAATCCGTGTCTACTTAGTGGGGGCATAGGGCATGGAGAGGTCTGGAGTGAGGAGTACTACCCTGACTAGGTCCACTTTGTGGACTTCCCAGGTCCACAAAGACAGGACAGGTAGTATTTGGTGCTATAACAAACAAACACACAGAAGAAGTTTATTTCTTGCTAATGTGAAATCCAAAGTGTCCCTGATTGACATGTGACCTTCTTTTTGGCAGTGATTCAATAACCCAGGCTCCTGCTGTCTCATGGCTCTGTCTATGGCTCCCAAAGTGGCCAAGCTGTCAAACCACAGGAAGAAGAAAGGGCATGGGGAGGAGGATCTGGTGGGCAGAGTATGTCTGTTGACATCCCATTGGCTAGAACTCTGTTACATGGCCACACCTAACAGCAAGGGAACTTGGGAAATGTAGTCTGGCTGCCTGCCCAGGAAGAGGAGGAAATAAACTCAGAAGGGACATGGTCAGGGCGCCTGGGTGGCTCAGTGGGTTAAAACCGCTGCCTTCCGCTCGGGTCATGAGGAAGCAGGCTCCCTGCTGAGCAGAGAGCCACATCGGGCTCTCTGCTCAGCAGGGAGCCTGCTTCCTCCTCTCTCCTCTCTCTCTGCCTGCCTCTCTGCCTACTTGTAATCTCTCTCTCTGTGTCAAATGAATAAATAAAATCTTTAAAAAAAAAAAAAAAGAAGGGACATGGTCAGAAAGGACATTGCCCACAGCACTTAAAAAATAAAATCAATGGGCGCCTGGGTGGCTCAGTGGGTTAAAGCCTCTGCTTTCGGCCCAGGTCATGATCTCAGGGTCCTGGGATCGAGGCCCGCATCGGGCTCCTCTGCTCAGCAGGGAGCCTGCTTCCCCCCTCTCTCTGCCTGCCTCTCTGCCTCCTTGTGATCTCTCTCCCTCTGTGAAATAAATAAAATCTTAAAAAA
>LNAC01000035.1:1023220-1068153 GCA_002007465.1 Ailurus styani | reverse complement strand
CCCCCCCCCCACCGCTTGAGTGTGTGCGTACACGTGCTCTTTCTCTCTCTCTCTTTCAAAAAAAGAAAAAAGTTTTAAATGACTTGCCCAAAGTCACACAGACAAGTGGTCAAAATTGGATTCTAACCCAGGACTGCTTGTATGTTAAAAAAACAGTTAAACAACAAAGCCAGGAGAGCCTAACCTCAGAGTCTGCACTTTCAACCACAGCTCTAGACAGCTTCCTACATCCTGGTTGCTGTTTTCTTGTAACTGAAAAGCTCTGCACACAATTCACACACCCTCTCTTTTAATGTTCACAGTTGTCCTGTTTGACAGTTGAGGGAACCTCAGAGCAGTGCCATGACTCGCCCAAGTTCACACAGCAGGTCAGGTTGGGGCTGGAGTGTGATCATAGGTCTGACCCCACGTCCAGTGCTGTTCCCACTACTAACCCACTGTTGCCTTCACAGATGAGTTGGGCAGGAGTCGAGGCAGGAGGGAACAGGTAGGGGCCCTGGGTGGGCCTGGAGTGGGGGTGGGGAGGGTGGCCACAAGGCCCTCCTGCTCACTTCACAGGGTCTTCCTGTCATGGCTGCTCGGCCTTAGTACCAGCCCTTCGCCAGCTGTGGCAGCTACCTTCACTGGGGGTGAGGGGAGTGCTCATTTAGATTTCTCCCTATTACTGCTGAGTCATTTCTCCCTTGAGTCCCTTGGAGTTAGTGGGAACCCCCCCAAGAAAGAGAAGCTACTCAGAAGACCTTAGTCAAAGTGGAGGAACTTTCCAACCGTGCGAGGACCGCCTTGTGATGTGGCGGAGTCTCCGTCACTGACGGTCTTTGAGCAGAACCAGATAACCATCTGTGGGAGATTCCTGTAGTGGGTGGAGACTGGTGCAAAGTCTTTCGGAGCCCTTTTGACTGTGAGATTTTTGTGAGTCACTGTGGGATGAAGTCCAGTCTGTTCGTCAGGGTGGTATACTATGAACTTTGGGGCCAAACAGACCTGGGCTTAAAACATGGCTCAGTCACCAACTGACTGGGGACTGTGGGCAGGTTTTCTCGCTAAGCCTCATAATATGGAAATTATAATACCTACCTCACGAGATTGCTTTGAGTACAGGTTTCCTCCACTGTCTGAAAGCACAGTGTTCCTATGAAAACTTCTATAAGCCGAAATGACATAAAGTGAAGAAGGAGTTAACATTGTTTTATATGGAAATTTTTTTTAGGTTTCCCGAGACCCCAAAAATAACCTCACTTAAGGCTTTTCTGATACCTTAGAACCCACCTTGCTAACGGATGCACAGAATAAACTGAGATAAAGCACAGATGCTCCCAGATACACTTCAAAACTGGCTTGGTTGGTAGAGCATGCGACTCTTGATCTCAGGGTCCTGAGTTCAAGTCCTAGTTGGGTGTAGAGTTTACTTAAAAAAAAAAAAGCCATGGGGGCTTGATGCTGAGTGGGGCTCCCCAGGGAGGAGCTTGGCGGGGAGCACGGCCTCTGTAAGAGCTCACTGCAAAACAAAAGCGGAATGCTCTTTATTTTTGCTTTTTGCCTTTTTCACATCAGTGAAAATTCTCTTTGGATTTCTTTCTTTTCTTTTTTTAAGATTTTATTTATTTATTTGACACAAAGAGAGAGATCACAAGTAGAGGGGCAGGCAGAGAGCCTGATGTGGGGCTCGATCCCAGGTCCCTGAGATCATGACTTGAGCTGAAGGCAGAGGCTTAACCCACTGAGCCACCCAGGTGCCCCACCTCTTTGGATTTCTTTCGATTAACAGAAACAGATACTAAGGTAGGTCTTCCATAAACGCGAAATGGCCAATTGAGAACTTTTGAAAAACGGGATAACTGCATTGGGGACGATGCGTATATGTGCTCAGTGTCAAGAAGGAACTCAACAAATCATGCCTGCTATTGTGGCCTTTAAATAAATGGCCAGA
This sequence comes from Ailurus styani, assembly GCA_002007465.1. Taxonomy (NCBI): domain Eukaryota; kingdom Metazoa; phylum Chordata; class Mammalia; order Carnivora; family Ailuridae; genus Ailurus; species Ailurus styani. Next base: position 1,066,223 of record LNAC01000035.1, on the reverse strand, counting down.
TCACAGATTGGCAGGTCCTTTGGTGGCCTTTTCTTCTAGGGTTGGGTGAGAGAAACCCAAGGGTTAACCAAAGCTCCAAATGTTTGGCTATCTAACATATGTAGGAAACCAGCCTTTTTTCTGAGGTTGCCTGTCTTAGAAACAATCCTGGAGAACACGGTACATAGTGGGTAAAATGTAAGAAATGCACATTTCTTTGTGCATTTGATGCCTGTGCCAACAATTGAGAATCTGAGTCTCTGACTCAGAGGGAGACATGTAAGACCATTTAAACAGTCCCTGGCTGGGGACTTAGAATCTCTTCTAAGACCCTGACAAGGCTCATTAGTTCTGTGTGTGTGTGCCGCCCAGGCGATGGGGAACTCACTACCTTCTGAGACTCTGCATAGGAAACTCCCCACATTTCCCAGCGTATTTTTGCCGTCTGGGAAATGGAACTGTCTAACAACGACATCCTCTAATTGAGACCAGACCCCGATATTATAGAAATATTTATGACTACACCAGACAGATCTGTGGAACATTTAAGTTGATTTGGGGCATTCTCAGAAGGAGAGAGATGGGACAGCACACTTGCTGAGTTTCAGAATCACACAGACTATGTTTCAAGTTCTGCTCTGCCACTCACCCGTGTCCTTGGGCAAATCAACCTCCAAACCTCGATTTTCTCATGTACGAAGTGGAATTAATCATCTCTCCTTCACATGAGGGAGTCAGATGAAGTGAAGCATGGATATAATTGGTGTCCAGCACCTCCATATAGTTTTCGTTTATTTATTTATTTTTTAGAGAGGGAGAGGGGAGGAGGGGCAGAGAGAGAAAATCTGAGCTCAGAGCCCAAGGTGGGGCTCGATCCTTTGACACTTGAGATCAGGACCTGAGCTGAAACTGGGGGTCGGGTGCCCAACCGAGTGAGCCACACATGCACCCCGGGAGAGAGAGAATCTTAAGCAGGCTCCACACTCACACAACCCTGAGATCATGACCTGAGCCAACATCAAGAGTTGGACCCTTGGGGAGCCTGGGTGGCTCAGTCGTTAGTCATCTGCCTTTGGCTCAGGTCATGGTCCTAGGGTCCTGGGATTGAGCCCTGTGCTTCTCCGTCTCACACTCCCCCTGCTTGTGTTCCCTCTTCCCCTGTCTCTCTCTCTCTCTGGGTCAAATAAATAAATAAAATCTTAAAAATAAAAAAAAAGAACTGGACCCTTAACTGACTGAGCCACCCAGGTGCCCCTAGTATTTGTTTAATAGATGGGAGCCAATATCTCAGGGGAAAGGGTATCCTACAAGGTGGGAGCTCAAGGGTTGTTACTGAACATTAAAGGGAAGAGTGACTCTAGAATTTGGGGACATAGGGATTGACAATTTGTTCCCCAAGCCAGGTTATTTCTATTAGTGGGTTTTACCCAGGGAGTCAGCACTCGGAGAAGGAAGTTCCCAGCTGAGATGCTGGCAGTTGGGAACTCTTCCTGGAGTCCACTGAGTTCCCGCAGAGTTGTCTTGACTTTGTGAAAATTAGAACAAGTTTAATGGTACAAGCTGTTCTTTTAATTTCCTAAACATATTCATATTCACTTGCTCACTGATCTTCAGGTGATGCTGTGAGATAGACATGAATTATGATCCCGCTTAGCAAGTGAGGAAACCGAGGCACAGAGAGGTGAAGTATTTCATGCTTTAGAGTTTAGTTTCTGAGAAAACACCTGTGGGCTCCCACCCCACCCATCACCAATTCCCAGTTCTTGAATCTTCCTTTTGGTGCCTGGGACAAGGCACTAACTGCTCTGGTTCTCAGAGCACCAGCTTCTCTTCCTCCTCCCCAGATGCCTTTCCAGGCCCCTGCAGCTCTGAGGATGTACTTTCTCCACTTCCTCTAGCACCGCCCACCGGGGGTCCACTGTTCCTGGTTTCTCTTGTGCTGACCCATTCAACAAACGCTAGCTAAGGACCAAAATATTGTGTGCCAGGCCTGGCGCTAGGTGCTTGGGGTACAAAATGAACACAGTCTGTATCCTGTGGTTCACGGTCTGGTGTGGGGGAGGGAGAGGAAGACATCATCAGCTGTTTGCAAACAGTGTGATGTACAAAGAAAGGGAGCATTAGGGTATCGGGATCCCAAAGGAGGACTGCCCAAGTCTGGGGCGGGGTATGCCAGTTGCTTTCTTGCAAGTGTCGTTCAACTTTTCCTAAAGAATGAGTAAGAGTTAACCAGAACACATAGCAGCAGAATCCAGGGGAGGCGGGAGCATGGCAAGTTCAGGTTTTGGGAACAGTACGAGGACAAGGTAGAAGAGCCGAGGCTCAGCAAGGGCCAGATCACACAGGACACTGTCAGCCTGAGCGCTGTCTTGTGGACTACGAGGAGCCACTCCCAGGCAAATGCTGGGTCCGATCTCTAATTCTAAATGGAGGGTGCTGGAGACACAAAAGACTCCAGGGCTTTAGTAGGCTGTGGCAAAGGACAAAAACATGAGGACAGGGAGGATGGAGAGGAGGGGATAAATCCCCCAAATGTTTAGGAGACAGAAGTGATGGGGCCAGGATGCAGATGGGATGTGGGAAGTGGGGGAAGGAGTCAGGGATGATGCTCAGGATTCCAGCTGGGGTGAAGAGGTCCAGGGTGGACAACCTTGGGTGGTTGTCATGTTGGTTCCACTGCACAGCTGGAGAAACTGAGTCTCAGGGGAGTGAATCATTCCCAGGTCACAGCTCAGCACTGTGTGTGTCTCAGTGGGTGTTCAGGAGGGCTCCTTAGCCCTTGGGACTCCAACACCCCCTTCCCTCCTCTTAGGGGGAGGCTGCTAGTTCACAGCCTGCATGCTCAGGCCAACTCTAGCTAAGCTGCTAGTGCCAGAAACTCCTTCCAACCTAACAGGATTTGTTCACCTCTAAGGCTCTGGCTTTCTAACCTATAAAGTGGGGAGGTTGAGAAATAACAGGAGCAGAGGCCCTGGTTCATAGGGTTTCCAATCTTGCCAGACTGGCAGGCCCGCTCACTGGCTGCCGTCTCCTCTGCGCCGCCTTGAAGTTCTAGCATGTTCCAGGGCCCGATGGCTGTCCCTCCTCTTCTCTGTTCTCCATCCCCACAACAGTACTTCTCAAACTTCAGGGTGCACACAAACCGTATGCAGAGCTTGTTCAAATGTAGAATTTGACTGAGTCGGTCTGGGGAAGGCCCTGAGATTCCATATTTCTAACCAGTTCCCAGATGCTGCTGCTGCTGTTGGTCTGCGAACTACACTTGGAAAGGCCCAGCCTCTTGGTTCTATAAACTTCCTCCAAGCTATTGACTCCCAGATTTCTACTTCCAATCCAGACCTCTCTCCGGAACTCCAACTTCTAGTTACAACTCTTAGCTGACATCTCTATTTGGGTATTTAAATGGTCTCTCCCACAGAATTCTCAAACCTGTTCCCCCACATTTCCCTTGGTGTTCAAATGTTCAAGTCAAAAATATGGAAGATGGGGCGCCTGGGTGGCTCAGTCGTTAAGCGTCTGCCTTCGGCTCAGGTCATGATCCCAGGGTCCTGGGATCGAGCCCCGCATTGGGCTTCCTGCTCAGTGGGAAGCCTGCTTCTCCCTCTCCCACTCCCCCTGCTGGTGTTCCCTTTCTCGCTGTGTCTCTCTCTGTTAAATAATAAATAAAATCTTTAAAAAAAAAAAAAATATGGAAGATATTGTAAGACTCTCCTTTCTCTCTTAGCCTCTCTATCCAAACTGCCAACAAATGCTGTCTATTTTACCTGTAAAGCATATCTTATCTGTTCACTCCCTCCCCAGCTCCTCTCCCACCATCCTAGTCTAGGCCACCTCATCTCACACCTGAGCCACTGCCGTAGCCACTGACCCGTCACTCTGTTTCCTGCCTGCCCACCCCCCCACCCCCCACCAATCCATTAATTCTCTACACGTTAGTCAGATCCATCTTTTAAAAATGTAAACCAAATCATGTCACTCTTCTGCTTAAATCCTACTAGGATCTTACATTTTCCTCCGTATCAAACCCTAACTCCTTACCCTGGGCCACAAAGCCCAGCATGACCAGCCCCACCTTCCTTTCCAACCTGATCTCATGCAAACCCCTGGCCCTGCCACAGCCATGTCGACTTCTCTTTGGTCCCTCCCTGAGCATGCCCAGGTTGTCTCCTCCTTCCTCCAGACTCTGCCTGGCCTCCCAGTCTTAGAGGTCCCCTTATCATTCAGTCTCAGCTTCTGGGTCACCTTCCCAGACTGACCTTCCTGATCATGCCATCTCATATCCCAATTTAATTCTGCATGTGTCTTCTCTGTAGCTGACCTCAGTTTGTTAATTGTCCATTTCCCCTATTAGGAGGAAAGACCCATGAAAACAATGACCTTGTTTTCTACTTGCTCCCCCAGTATCTGGAGAAGGGCCAAGGTGGGGGCTCAGAAAATACTTATTGTGGACAAAATGTCATTCCGCTCCCGGAGCCTCTGTTTCCCCATCTATAAACAGAGTTAATAATAGGCTAGCATTTCCCTCACAATGTTAAGATTAAATGAGATATACACATAAGGCCCAGGCACAGTGCCTGGTACTCGGTCACTGGTGGCTAATAATATTATTACTCTTATTAATCTTATTAGTACCATACTGGAATCCCCTGGCAGGAATGTGTAGGAAGGGCCGGTGGGGCGCCCACATGCTCCCCAAATGACCTGAGCTCCAAGCAGCTGGGCTCATTGGCCCTGGTCCATTTCTTATTCCTGCCAAAGTCCTTGACACCCAGTAGCAGAGAGGGGAAATTCAGGGATGAAGAGCGGAGGCGAGCATGCTTCAACTCAACTGTAAGTTTATTAGAAAGGCCATGACAGATGAACCCTGAGTAACCAGCTGAGGAAGAAATGAAAAAGAGCCCCTGCGTCTCTCGGCCCGCCCCACAGGCCTCTCGTGAGCTCTGTCCTGGAGCAGACGCCAACACAAGTCAGCCCAAAAGTGCTTTCTGAGTCCTCCTCCTGGGGCTGCCCAATCTCCCTGCAGGGAACCCACTGGCAGGGCCGGTGTAGATGCTGGTGCCTGAGCTGGGGGCCACAGGGTCCTGGTCGTCTCTTCTAGCAGGAAGAGGTTTAGATCGCCCCACCGCCCCCCAGCAGAACAGAACGGAAAAGGAGCTGACCGTGAACAGAGCAAGTTCTGCTGAACAGCCGAGGGCTCTGGAAGGTGGTGCTGGACTGCCTTGGAGGTATGTGCAGACGGCTACAGATGGCCCGTCGTGGGGTGCCCCGGGGTAGGATGCCAAAGCTCTAAGGATTCTCAGCTGCAGAGAGCCCTGGTGTGACTCAGTGCCCCTCTTGGGGCCGCACTGGCTATTTCCTCTCCCAGAAAGGCAAATGGATCTTGTAAAAAAATCCATGGCGGTTGATGCCATTTTTTTCCTTAAAAAAAGAAGAGTTTGTACAGTGAACTGATTTCAACCAGCAGAGCATGAGTCGAGAAGAGTCCATCCTGGGGAAGGAGAAGGCACTTCTCACACCCTCAGTGGGGGTGACCTGGGCTGGCTGCTTCCTGGGCCCCTCGGGGCTCCGCTTGCCCTGGCCCTGGGACTCAGGCCTGCTCCCTCTGGGAAGTATGCCGCCTCCATCAAGCTAGCACCGCCCTGCGGCCTGGACGCCCTGGCCTCTCACAGGGTGGTGGATGGCAGCTTTCTCACCCGCCGCTGGGCCAGGATCGATGATTCGATGGGCTTCAGCTGAGGGGTGGGCTTGGAGCTGTTGAGTGCAGAGTAGGTGGCCGCCATGGCTCCCTGGGAGAGAAGGTGGGAGGTCAGATCACAACGGTGAGGGGTGCAGGGCGGGTGCGGGAGGGAGCGGGGACACGTGCTCCCCAGCCTCTCTCAGTGTTCCCCACCCACCCAGCCCCCTGTCAAGCCAGCCTTCGTGGTCCTTCATTGTCATTACTCCTGCCTCCTCCATCAGACAGGAGGCTTCAGAGGTCAGAGCCTGTGACCCCCAGAGGATCGACAACACCCTTGCATATTAGACTGGGGCTCCCTGAGGACAGATAGATACGGCATCTGTAGGCTATGCCACCCACGTTCTGGCCCATGGAACCCTGGCCCGGGGCCACCAGAGGTCCGGCAGCCTGGAGTGGCCATACCTTCACCAGCTGCAGGTCCTGGTGGGACAGCTGGCTCTGTGGGAGCTTGTCTTTCTGGGTGATCCACGGGTGCTGCAGGACCTGCTTAGCTGTGAGGCGCTGGTGGGGGTCCACATGCAGCATCTTGGACACCAGGTCCTGGGGGCACGGCAAACAAGAGGGTTGCTGGGAGGAGCTGGCAGGGGAGCACACAGCTGGGGCCCACTGATGAGAATTGGGCAAGCGACCAACTTCCACCATCTCCCACCATCTCCAGCCTGAACCCTTCCAGTAGCCCCTGTAATCCACTCCCCACATCACTCCAAGGCCTCCCCAAGCACAGGCCCTTCTTTGGGACTTCTTTCTGGAATGTCCTTTCCTTTCTCTTTCACCTTCTAGAAGCCATGCGGGAAGGTGAGGAGAACCTAAGATTGAGATCAGGCAGACTTAGGTTCAAAACTTGACTCTTCTGCTGATTAACTGAGTATCCTGGGCAAATCACTTCAATGTTCTGAGCCTCAGTTTCTCCTCTAAGAAAGAGGGAGAATGACACTATCTGCTTCATAAGGCTGATATGAGGTACTACTTATTAAGGGCTCAACCCTTTGTCTGGCACAGAGGCTCCCACAGCTGGAAGCCTGGTAATACTGAGAGCTCAAATGTCACCTCCTCTGAGAAGGCCTCTCTGCTTGACATGGTTAGTAGCTCTGCTCCATGCCTCCAATGCCTGCAGACTTGGAGGAAGACTTGCCTTTCTCTGCTGCCTGGCATCTCTGTTCCTTGTAAGCAAGCCTGTATCTCTCCCCACACCAAGTTCCCACAAGGCAAGGGCTGTGATTACGCAGCCTTCTGTCCGTCCCCCCCGCAGGGCTCAGAACATGGGAAGGGCTGTGAATGATCACCAAGTTGTCCAAACAAGGCAGGAGGGCTGGCTGCCTGGGAATCTTCCACTTGGAGAAACACAGCAACGGGGATTTGTGGAACATTCCACTTGCAGAAATGAGGTTGCAGATTACCTATTCACGACCTGCTAAAAAGCGTCAGGAGGGGACCCTGCCTCCCCACCCCAAAGGAGCTGGGCCTCACAGACTCACCTTGGCTGTCTCTGAAACTGTGTTCCAATTTCCCCCACTCAGGGTGAACTTCCCACTGCCGATCCGGGTCAGGATTTCCTCCGGTGTGTCACTGGGTCCGTTGGCAAATGGAGTGTATCTGGAGAAAAGTCCGCCCAGTTTGGGTAGAGCCTCTGGCCTCCATCCTGGGGTCTGGGGTGGGGGTGGGGAGCTGTGTTTCCCCCTTCAGACCGGGTACTCCCCAGGGCGGTATCTTCCCCTTCCGTGTGGGGCTCCCAAGGGCAGGGCCACGTCCCTATCTATCTTCAGACCTTCCTGCGGCGGGGCTGCATCTCCCCCGTCAGGCAAGCCCCAGCCCGTGCACTGGGGCTGGAGGAAGGGGCAGGGGAGAGGGGACGCTCACCCCGCCAGCATGGTGTACAGCAGAATGCCCAGGCTCCAGATGTCACAGCCTTCATCATAGCCCTGGCGTTTCAGCACCTGGCAGCAAGGAAGGCAGGGAGGGTGGTTCGTCTGGGGCGGCGGCAAGTGGCCCTAGATGCTTGCGTGCTGTTCCCCAAAGGGTAGGACAAGGATCCCAACCCTGGGCTGGATCCTCCCTGGGCACCGAAGCCATGACCATACAGACTGGACTCCCGGACCAAGTGGGGCCTCCCTAAAAGGGCACAAGGCCTCCTGTGCCAGGCCCCCTCCCTCCTGCAAGTGAGGAGACTGGCACAACTCACCTCGGGTGCCACAAAGTTGGCAGTGTAGCAAGGTGTCATGAGGAGCCCATTCTCAGCCCGCAGCTGCTTGGCAAAGCCAAAGTCACAGATGCGCAGGCACTCGGGGTTCCCAGACTCGTCCACGTACAGGATGTTGCTGGGCTTGAGGTCCCTATGAACGACCTAGGGGCAGAGGGTCCAGTCAGTTCTCAATGCGGCCAGGCTGCTAGTGGCCCAGGTTAACTGCCAGGGATGAGGGAGTTAGGAAGACGGGCCCAGAGAGGGACAGAAGGACCCAGAATCTGAAAGGAAGGGAAGGGGCTGAAATAGGGCCCTTAGTGCTGCTGGTACTGCCGACCTGAATTTCGGGTGGATGTCCGCGAGGCAGCCCTAATTTCACCTGTGTCCACACCAGACTCTGCTTTTTCTTCCCTCAAGTGTGCCCACCACAGTTTTTCCCAAAGACAACTCTGTCGATGCTTCCCACGGCTTGGGTCAAAATCCTGAGTCCTCCTCAATTCCTCTTTTTATTTTATTTATTTTTTTTATTTTTAAAGATTTTATTTATTAATTTGACACAGAGAGAGAGAGCACAAGCAGGAGGAGCAGCAGGCAGAAGGAGAGGGAGAAGCAGGCTTCCCACCGAGCAGGGAGCCTGACTCGGGGCTCGATCCCAAGAACCTGGGTTCATGACCTGAGCCAAAGGCAGATGCTTAACCGACTGGGCCACCCAAGCGCCCCTTCAATTCTTCTTTTTTTTCGTACATTCCTCAATCAAGACATCAGCAAGCTCTGCTGTCTCTACCACTGAAATACATCCAGAGCCCAACCCCACCTCAACCCCTCTCCTGGCAGCACTGATCCCTGCCCCACGCTATCATCCCTCCCCTTAGTGCTGTCAAAAACCCTGTATTACAGCAACTACCTCCTAACTGGTCTCTCTCTCTCAAATAAATAATCTTTTAATAAATAAGTGGATAAATAAATAAATATGGCAGCCAGAGTGATCCTGTTAAATGGAAGTCAGATCATGTCATCCTGGCTCGAACCCCTCCAAGGCTTCCCCTTGTAAGAGTCCTACAAAGTCCTTACGAAAGCTATACGGCCCCACCTGGTCTTGCCCCTGCCCCACACCCACATCTTGGGCTCTCTCTTGTCCTCTAGCACCCTCTCCTTGCTCAGTCAGCTTCAGCCACACCGGCGTCTCTGCACTTCCTTCAGCATGCCAAGCACACTCCTGCCTCAGGACCTTCGCACTCACTGTTCCCACTCGGAGGAACATTCCTCCCTCAGGCATGTGCCTGGCTCAAATGTCACCTTATCAGTGAGGACTTCCGGGACCATTCCATATAAAATAGCAAATACCCACCAGTACTCCTAAGTCTCCTCACCCCGCTTTATTTTTATCCATAGCATTTACCTCCATTTGACGTAATAGTTACTTAATTGTTTTTCTGAATCCAGCCACTGGAAAGTAAGTTCCATGAATGTTCCGTTCACTGCTGTATCTTGACATTTAGAATAGTTCCTAGCACACAGTAGGTATTCAAGGAGCAGCTGTCGGATGCCTGATGACACTTCCTACTGAGGCCTGAAGCAAATGACTCCTCTGGTGCCCCCCTGCTTCTCTGTAATCTGAGGGCTGAACCACTCCACTTTCCATTCTCCTCCTCCCTCTGCAGGGTTCTGTGTAGAGCCACTCCTCCATTACCTAATTATCGACAACTCTCAGATCGCCGACCCTAGCCCAGAACTTTCCTGAGTCCAGAATCATACAGCTGCTTACCAGAGAGCAACCACTGAATGTTCCACATACCCTTGAACCCAACACATCCCAGAACAAACTCAGTCTTGCCTCTCGCTCCTTCTCCCATGAGCTAATAGGATGTTGTCAAAAACCTTCAATGGCTCCCTACTACCTGCATTATAAAGCCCAAAGTCCCCATCCTGGTGTGGGAGGCTCAGTTATCCATTGCAGCCTCGTTGTCTACCACGACCCCTCAAGTGTCCTAAGCTCAGGCCAATGCAGGCTCCTTCGACCATAAATAACCATGTCTGTCAGTGGAACGGCTGCTCACCTCCAGCACTGAGCAAGGGCGAAGTGAACTCTGTGCAATGAATGAACAAACCCGCCTCTGAAACACGTGGAGATCTTGCAGGCGAGGCTAGTGACTCTCACAGATTAGATGGCTTTATGAGACGATCCCTTCATAGTCCCAGTTGAGCCCCAAACCCTCTAGCAGGCACCTATGGGGCAGGTAGGTTGGAGGGTAGACTTGGTCCAGGACAGTCTACGTCCACAGAGGGAACAGCAAGATAAGGAGAGAGAGGGCTACACCAGCAAGGGGGTCTGAGCGACACCTGAGAATTGTAGCCAAGCTCTTGGGCAGCCCCTGACTGGGCCATGTCTGACCAGCTCCTAGGGCTCTGTCCTTCCTAATACAATCATATGGCCCCAAAGACAAGGCCAGACCCACGAATATAGACTCTTCTCCCTGCGGAGGGCCCAGCCAAGCTTCCCAGAAGTCAGGGTCGCTCAGCCTGGCTCAGGACACCGACTACCCAGTACGAGTGATCTTCCTGGTTTCCAAAGAACTCTCCTGCCCATGAGCTCATGGGGGCTGCAGTTATACCTAGGTCAGCGGGCAGGGCAGGGACTGCTGGCTCTGCTCTCCAGAGAAGGAAACTAGGGCTGTGAGAAGAGAACGGACTTGCTCATGCACGTAAGAAGCAGAGGTGGGACTTGAACCCAGCTCTGACCTTAATTCCACAGTCTCTGCAGTTTGCTGTGACACAGATGACACTTTCGGGAAACCGGGATATGGAAGTTTTCGATCATTATCCTGCCCTTGCACAACACAGAGAAAAGGCAAACTCCTCGAGGTAACCGTGGCTCAGTATGGCAGGAAGCCCCCTCCCCCTGCCGGTTCTGATACCATCTCCCCGGGGGTGTCGGGGGAGAAGGGGGAGCACAGGCTCCCATCTCTCCGCACTGAGCAGCACAACGGGCGGGGCAAGCGAGGAGCGAAGCCAGGCTGAGAGGGAGCCAGGCCAACCAGTCTAAAGGGGCAGCTGCGACCCAACCCACTCCACCCAACAGTCCCTGCGCAGAAATTCAGGCCCAGGTTTCAAAAGGAGCCAAATTACCCAACTCAACCAAACCCAAAGCAGAAAAACCACCCCACAGCCTGCAGGCCAAACAAAATATGTACGCAGGTCAAATGCAGCCACTGAAGAGTAGTAGGCCGTGGCCTCTGGCAGAGCTGGGATTTCATTCAGGCCAGAGTGTGAATACTGCCTTTAATAGCCCGTGTGATCTTGGCTATGTCCCTTAACCTTTCTAGGCCTTGGTTTTCTCACCTGGAAAACAGGGCTGGTGATAGTGCTGAGGCAGGAAGGAGCATCTGAGTTCTGTACCAGGAATATTTAGCACTGGGTTTGGGAAATGGCAGCTGCTGCCCCAGTAACTCCAGTGCTCCCAGGGCTGAAGCCACCACCGTGCTGGATGTTCAGATACGGTGCGTGCTTGTCAAGAAGCACTTAAAGGGGCACCTGGGTGGCTCAGGTTAAGTGTCTGCCTGCAGCCCAGGTCATGATCCCAGGGTCCTGGGATCAAGCCCTGCATCGGGCTCCTTGTTCGGCAGGGAGCCTGCTTCTCCCCCTGCTTGTGTGCTCTCTCTCTCTCTGTCAAATAAATAAAATCTTAAAAAAAAAAAAAAAAAGAAGCACTTAAAGATTAGAGGACAACAAGGATGGACTAGAGGACCAGGAAGCCAGATTAGCAAGGAGACTTTTACTTACTCCCAGAGCCTCGGTTCCCTCACTTATAAAATGGGCGTAATGACAGTACCCACTTCCAATTGTCTGAACAATTAAGTGAGTTGAAATGTAAAGTTCTTAGAACTCTGGGGGCACCTGGGTGGTTCAGTCATTAAGTGGTTGCCTTCGGCTCAGGTCATGATCCCAGAGTCTGGGGTTCAACCCCTACATGGGGCTCCCTGCTCAGCCGGAAGCCTGCTTCTCCCTTTCTCACTCCCCTTGCTTGTGTTCCCCGTCTCTCTGTGTCTCTCTCTGTCAGATAAATAAAAAAAATAAATCTTAAAAAAAAAAAACAACTATGTCCGGCCTGTGGGAAGTGCTGCGTGCTGCCAGCTACCGTTATCAGCCACACGTCTGTCATTGTCCCCATCATTGGAGGATGTGTGTTTAGGCGCCTGGGACCAGCCCCCCCCCCCACGTGAAGTTCTTCTATGTAAATCATTGGTTAAACAGGGAAGCCAAAGTGTGACTCTACTGACTTTTCAAACAGGCTGTCCTGGGCACAGTAGGGCCCTTCTGGAGACAACAGGAGGGAAGCTAGGCTTAAAAGGGCTCCTCCATGTGTTCAACAAAGAACTCGTGCCAAATAAGATGAAAAAGACAGACAACCCAATTTTTAAAAATAAACATAGGACTTGAACAGGCATTTCATGAAAGAGGCTGTCCAAAGTGGCAATAAACACACAAAGAGGGGCTCAACTTCACTGGTCATCAGGGAAAGGCAAATGAAAACCACCCCGAGAAAGCCCTCCCTGTCTACCAGAAGGGCTGGGATGAAAGCCATGCAAAAGCCCAACGTTGGCAAGGACACAACTCCCGCACACTCTGGAGGGGCTGTAAGCGGGCAAAAGAGCTTCCCTGAACTGTCTGGCATCACCTACTAGAGAAGAACACACACACACACACACACACACACACACACACACACACACACACACACACACACACTGCAACCAGGAGGGTCCGCTGCTAGGTGTGCACACAGCGTCACAACACACGTGCATGGTCACCGAAAGGCAAGCACTAGAATGTCACAGCAGCATTATTTACTTGTCATAGTCAAACACTGATAACAACCCAAGGTCCATTAACAGCAGAAGGGACCATGAAAGTATTGTCTGTTCACACGGTGGAAATTACACCGCAATGAGGATCAGGGAGCTTCGGCCGCACAACCACACGCAGGACAGCGAGTGGCGTGGTGAGAGCGGGATACGACAGAGGGTGTGTCTGTGAAACCCAAAGCCGGGCAAAACGAATGGAATCTGTCCACAGTCAGCTTAGAATGGTCATCCTTGGGAGGCGGACAGGGACTGGCAGGGATTAGACAAATCTGGGGAAACTGGAAAAGCTTTCTTTTTTTTTTTAATTTTTTAAAAAGATTTTATTAATTTGACAGAGAGAGAGAGAGATCACAAGGAGGCAGAGAGGCAGGCAGAGAGAGAGGAGGAAGCAGGTTCCTTGCTGAGCAGGGAGCCCAATGCGGGCATCGATCCCAGGACCCTGAGATCATGACCTGAGCCGAAGGCAGAGGCTTTAACCCACTGAGCCACCCAGGCGCCCCAAAGCTTTGATTCTTGATCTGGGTGCTGGTGATGTGGGCATGTTCACTTTCTGAAAATTTGCTGACTTGTACGTTAGGATTCGTGTTTATGTCATACTTCAATAAAAAGATAACATTAAAACAAACAGAAAGTTCCAGGGGACCCTGTTGCTGGTGATCCTCTTCCCATCCCTCTTAGGAGAGTCCCAGCTTCCAGACCACAGATACTGCCAATTCGTAATCAGCTCAAGAATCTCCCTCCAAATACCTCAGTGAGAGTTTCCCACTTCCTTATCATCAACCCTGGTATTTGGAAAGGGCCAGAAACTTTGAGACCCACAGACTTGCGGCATTGGGAAAGAGACCACATTCTCCCATAACACGCCCCCCACGGGGCCGTCTGTACTTGGAGTTTATATGCCCTGGGAGAGGAGGCAGCTCTCACTCTAGAAAGTTCTTCCTTGCTTTGAGCTTGACCTACTGGAAACTCACTGTGGCTCTGTCTTCTAAACCTTCTTGGGGGTAACTTTAACTAGTACTCACTTGAGAACAAAACAGGAAAAGGAAACATTTACTATTTGACCTGACATATTTAAATATCACTTTATTCACACTGGCCATTTCAAAAGCCAAAACCACTTCAAACAAGACCATTAAACCAGTGCATGTGGTAACCAAAGTGAAGCTCTGATTTTTTTTTTTTAACAAAAGAATCCCCCACTCATAAATTAGACAGAATGAGACATTACCATTTTTGCAAACCCTAATGAAATGATTAATGCAGGCAAAGATCCTGAAAGGATAAAACCACTGCACAAGAGGTTGCTGAGGGTCTTTACAATACACTGTCAGGCTCACCCACTGCCTGCTACCCATCCCCTCACCCCTAAACTGTTACCACGTGAGGGGACCAATGTCCCACACCTCCCATGAAGTGTTTTCTAACTCCTTGCTTCTGAAAAGAAGTTAAAGCAGAATATAATTAAGACTTTAGAAAGAGGGCGCCTGGGTGGCTCAGTGGGTTAAAGCCTCTGCCTTCGGCTCAGGTCATGATCTCAGGGTCCTGGGATCGAGGCCTGCATCGGGCTCCCTGCTCAGTGGGGAGCCTGCTTCCTCCTCTCTCTTTGCCTGTCTCTCTGCCTACTTGTGATCTGATCTCTCTCTCTGTGTCAAATAAATAAATAAAATCTTTAAAAAAAAAAAAAGACTTTAGAAAGAGAAGCAATAGAAAAACAATGAAAATGATGCCATAGGTTGCCTGGGTGGCTCGGTCGGTTAAGTGTCTGCCTTTGGCTCAAGTCACGATCCCAGAGTCCTGGGATGGAGTCCCGAATTGGGCTCCCTGCTGAGGGGGGAGCCTGCTTCTCCCTCTGCCCTTCCCCCCGACTCACACACTCTCTTTCCCTCTCTCAAAAATAAATAAAATCTTAAAAAAAAAAGAGAGAGAGAATATTTTTTAAAAATGATGCCATAAGGAAGCAAACAGACACATTCAGAATGTTGGACATTCCACGGATTTGATCTCTTCAACTAGTCAGTGGCGTAAAAAGGGGAGGTTTTACTACAGAGGTTATGTGGATGTACACATTTAACAAAAGTCATCAGGTTTTACACTTAAGATCTACTGTATGCAAATTTTATCTCCATTTTTTAAAAGAGACTTAAGGGATTTAAAAAGTGAAGGAAAGGTGTAAATCTTCCAGAGATTGTGATGCCAATATAATAATGGCAAAAAGATTTTTTGAAAGGACAATAGAGAAATGTATCTATTGACTAGGTACGGTGTGAAGACAAGTAATTGTTAATTTTGAGAGTTGTTATGAAAGAGAATGTCTTTTTTAGTTACACATAAAAAACTAAGATTATGTGAGGTCTAAGATAAGCTTTAAGATACTTTAATTATAGGTATTTATGGGTCAAGTGTCATAATGTCTGTAACTTCCTATCAAATGCACCTGTAAAAATATATATTTATATGCAGAGATAAGGATATATAGGTAGAGACAAAGACAGAAACAGAGATTAAAAAAATGTGGCAGACTGCTAAGATTTGGTGACTCTAGAAGGGAAATGGTTTTCACTATAAGAATCTTTTAACTTTTCAGGCGCCTGGGTGGCTCAGTGGGTTAAAGCCTCTGCCTTCGGCTCAGGTCATGATCTCAGGGTCCTGGGATCGAGGCCCGCATCGGGCTCTCCGCTCAGTGGGGAGCCTGCTTCCTTCTCTCTCTCTGCCTGCCTCTCTGCCTACTTGTGATCTGATCTCTCTCTCTCTCTGTGTCAAATAAATAAATAAAATCTTTAAAAAATATATTTAAAAAAAAGAATCTTTTAACTTTTCTACAGATTTGAATGTTTTCCTCAGTAAAAGGTTGGGAGAAATTCTTCAGCAACAACAAAAAAGAGGGAAGGAAGAAGAAGGAAGGAAGGAAGGAAAAGAGAAGAGAGAAAAAAAGAAAGAGAGGGAGGGAGAGGGAAAAAGGGAGATAAAAATCTCAACAATTCTTTAATCTGGGTGAGAGGTGTCTGGAGGTTCATTATACTCTCCTCGTAGTATTGTATATGTTTAAAATTTTTGATAATAAATTGATAATTCAAAAAAAGGGCACAGCCATGATCTCGCCCTATTCCTCCCAAAGCCTCACTGCGCACAGGGCTGCCCGTCCCGTGGCGCCTTCCCAGCGCAGTGAGGCGGCGGCTCCCGCTGTCCTGAGTTCGCAGAGGAGGAAAGGGCTCAGTGGAGAGGGCTTCCCAGCCGTACACCCAGGACTTGGACACAGCCAATCCTCAGATTCCAGAACCTGCCTTCTTAACCCCCGTGCTGTGTGACTGGAAGCACCCTGAAACCTTGTCTCGTCCAGAGAGAAACTCATGCTAACTCTGCTTTCGGCTTCTATACACACCACAGGAAATTTTCTACCTCCATCCCATGCAATGATAAAGGCCAACGTCGGAGGGTTTGGACAAACACCTCTTCTCTGGCACCTGCTGTCTTTCCAGCAGCATTTCCTCCTGCATCCACTTCCTCTGTCCTAGCAGCCGAACCCACAACCAGATTCAACTCCCCGCTGACCCGGCTGCTTCCTCACTCAAAAACCCACACCCTACCTGCAGCTCCCCAACCACATTCCTCAGTCCCACACTCCCGCTCTATTCTTCCCCGGCTGTGTGACCTTGGGCAAGTGACCCCACATCTCTGAGCCTTGCTCCTCTTACCTGGGAAGTTGGGCCAATAACAGCACCTACCTCGTGGGGTTGTTGTCGAAATCAATTGAGATAATATAAGGAAAGAACTTAACATGGTGCCTGGCACACAGCAAGTACTGTGTAAACATTCCTCTCCACCATCTGGCCTCATCTCTCCCCCCTTCCCTTCCTTACATCCGTCTACTTCCCCACCCACCACCCCTCGTCTCCCCTCTGGCTGGCTGCCTGAACACGGTTCCTGCCTGGGCCAGCCCACGGCTCACGCACGCTGCTGACGGTGAGACCCTCAGCAGCCCACCGCCCCCACTGGGTGCCCCTGACCCCAGACTCACCCCCTGGGAGTGCAGGTACTCCACGGTTTTGCTGATGGTGTGCAGGACAAAGCTGGCCTCCCGCTCAGAGAAGAATTTCTGCCGCAAGATCTTGTCTAGCAGCTCCCCACCCCGCATCAGCTCTGTCACCAGATACACGTGTTTGCCATCGTCATACACCTGCCAGAGACCACAGCGTCAGGGCCCTGCCCTCCATGCCGGGCCTGGGCCCCTGGGTTACCCGTTCACCAGGCCGGGAAAGAAGGACAGGAGCCTCGGACACATGTTCTGCTCTGTGCTTTAGCGGCCCTCAGAGGCCCTTCACTTCTCTGGGCCCCTGTCCACCCCAGGCAGGAGGATATTGGCACTGGTCTCCCAAGGGGCAAGCAAGCGGTCAGAGAATGCCTGAGTCTCAAGTGGAGGGCCTTGGGGGCGCAGCCAGACTGGAGGCACAAAGACCCTTCCCTCCCACGAGCAGAGGAGAATCGGAAGTCAAAGGAATGGCAGTCCTGAGACAAATCCCAGACTTGAGTGCCCGAGCCTCCCCCCGGGTCTCAAGCCCCCCTCCCCCCACTCACATCTTTCAGAGTGATGATGTTGGGGTGCTGCCCATACCGCAGAAGAATCTCAATCTCTTCTGAGGGATCCCGCTTACTCTTGTCGATGACCTGAGGAAAGGGGGCACATGGGCAAAGTCAGGGGTACATTCTCTGGAGTCCCTCCCCGCCACAGAGCCCACACTGCAGGGCTTGGTGGGGGGGTTCTCAGCCACATACCTTTCACCCCCCCACAGAGCTGAAGGCACCCACCCTCCCCCGCCAAAGGGCCACGGCTACACTGGCCTCCCCCAGCCCAGCAGCCTTGGCTGAGAGACATGGTCAAGAGGCCCACCTTGACAGCATACTCCATATTCGTGGCCTTATGGACACAGCGCTTGCACACGGAGTAGGAGCCCACACCAATTGTCTCCTTTACGATGTAGCCATCGCTAAAAACCAGGTTTTTCCCGTGGAGTTGCTGTAGGAAACCAACAGGTGGGGCTGACTCTCTGCTCTAGAATGTGGGGGGTCGTCCCCAGCACCCAAGGCCTTGGCTCGGTGGAGGTGGCACCAGGCAAGAGCCGGAGGCCTGGGGCAGAATCCTGTAACCTCGAGGAAGAATCTGCCCCTTTCTGGGCCTCAGTTTTCTACTCTGTATGGGCACACGCCGTGGCTCCAGGCTGTGGTCAGACTGGAGTGACGGGGGCAGGCAACAGAGCTGCCACACGCACGTCAAGAGGTCTGTGGCTCTGAGAAAGCCGGGCAGACCTGAGAGAGCCCTAACCTGGGTCCCAGCTCTGCCACTTCCTGTGAACTTGGGTGAGTTGCCTCCCCTTTCTGGGGTGTCAGAGCCCATGTCATGAGGCGTCTTAAGGTTCTGAGCCACTAAGAACAGCAAATGCTTCTACGTGCTTGGTTATGGGGCAGGCACTATTCTCGGCACTCTCCAGCAGGGACCACAGGCCCCGACAGCACTGGTGCACACCTGTCGTCCTTGTATCTCGTCTGGTTTAATGTTTGTCTTGGACAAAGATGAACAGTTGTATAATAAATGACACAGTCACCTTAACTTCACACACACAACCACCTGTGGTAAAAGGATGTCTCATCACCCCATTTACAGCTGAGGAAACAGAGGCCCTGGAAAGGTAAATGTCTCCCTCAAAGTCCCTTATCTTGGAAGCTCTGAACCCATGAGCTCCAGAGTCTACACTCGGGCCCCTCAATTCTAAATTTCCCACGGAGCGGGGAAGGTGCCCTTGGGGGGGACAAACGTGAGGAAACATGAGCCTTCTGCCCCCCACCCCCATCAGGGACCTGCCAGCCACCCCACAGCCCACCACCCTGGGCACCCCCTGTATTTATTTATTTAGGCTCTACAACGTCCCTGGCCCTGTGCTGGGAAATTTCAATCCATGTCACCATCCAAGCAGAGAAACGGGGCCCAAGGAAGTTGGGAGGCCCAACGGACTACACGGAGACAGTCAGGGTTTGACCGCCTTGCTCTCAGCCATTCTGCCCTGGTGGCTTCCAGGTAGGAAAGACAACGGAGCAGCGGTCTCCTGCCCCCCTTACCTGTACCACTGAGTGCAGTGGTGCCTGTGTGGCCCGAGGCTTGCCGTCGTCCTCCATCAGGCCAGTGGCCACGAAGCTGAAGCCACGGAACAGCTGATGGGCGCCAGCGCTGGGGGGGATGCCTGGGGAGTCTGCGGGGTGGAGGGGATGTGACCCTGAGAAGGCACCCTTGACCCAGAGGCAGCCCAGCAGGAGACCGCGGGGCTTCCAGGCCTGCCTCAACAGCTGGCTGTGGTGCGGGCCTGGGGAGGCCGCTCATGCCAGGCCTCAGTCAGGCTGTCTGTTCACGTCAGACCAGAAACCCGCCCTGACACACAAGGAACAGAAAAGATCCCCCACACTGGGTGTCTGGCCCAAGCCAAGGCACTTCATCCCTTTCTGGAGGCCTCCTCCCTCAGGTCTGCCCCTTCGGGCCCATCTGTGCAGCACCAGGAGGGACAGTCCCAACTACAAATCCTCCCCTTCCTTGCCTGAACCCTTCAAGGGCTCCCCTCTGCCTTCAGCAGAAAGCCCAAGTCCTCAGCCTTGTGATCTTGGCTTCCTCTGTCTCTGCTCTGCAGCTCAGCCTCACTGGACACCCCAGGTCCTCAAAGGAGCCCCTGAGCCCCTGCACATGCTGTTCCCTGGAACCGGGTACTCCACGGCTCCTGCATCCCTCAAGGCTCAGCTGTCATGCTCCCTCTGAGAAACTCTGCCTGAGGCTGCTCCTCTAGCTCCCTGAGAAGCTGCCGTTGTCACACTGCCCAGTAGTTTTCACGTCTCTCCCCCAACTACGGTCTGAGCCATATGAAGGCAGGACCAGCCACCCGTGGCTGACCACTGGCACCCACAGCAGGAACCTGGTACATATGGGTCAGATACGTGAATCGAGATGGGACGAACTGTTGGAGAAGTGCTAAGCTCCCTGTCATGAGAGATGTGCAAGCCACAGTGAGGAGAGCACCCCCTCTGCTAAAACCCATCCATCCGGGAATCCTTCCAGAACTAACACTCCCCCGCACTATCTGGCCAATATATTGGGATTTATCTAACTCCCTCCCAGAAGCCCCCTCCTTGGCTTCTCGCAGTAACCCCAGGAACCGAGTGGGTCTGTAGCTGAACCCATGTTCTAGATGAGTACACTGAGGTCCAGCGATCAGAGCAGCCGAAGGTGATTTCCACACTTGCCCCTGACCTGTGGCGCTGTCACCTCTGCTCCGCCAGACTCTCTTCCACCTAGTGTTTTTGCTAGGTCGGATTCTTTAGCCCTGACGTGAATGTGAGCCTCCTGTGTTTGGTCTTCCCAGAGGGCTGAAAGACGCCCCGGGCAGGGGGCCTGACTTTTCCATTGTGGCCTTAGCCACCCACTCCCCCACCCCCTCACCCAGACACAAAGAGCCCATAGAGCCCTGGGGTGGGCGGGTTAGGCCCAATGAGATGGGGACAGAGTCAGAGAGACCTACCTTCCGGTCTGCCCACACACCTGGGCCTGCCGGAGTCCCTGGCCACCTCTCCATTCCAAGGGGCCCCCGACTCCCTGCTTCCCTCCTGCACCAGCCCAAGACAAACCGGACCGCAGACGTACCCCTGGGCGTGCGGGACGTGAACTCAGTGTCAAAGTAGAAGGTATCATCAGGTTGCGCCACAGCCGGCTTGAAGGGTGGCTTGATCTCACGACGGTACAGCTTCTACAAGGGGAGGCGGGCACCCCGGTCACCACGGCACCCCCAACAGCCCACTCCATGCAGACAGGGGCACAACTGCTGGCCCCTGGGAGGCCAGCCCCGCCTCCGAGGCCACGCTGTCACCCTCCGCTCCACCTCCGGGGCCCTTGTTGGTAAAAGCCTCCTCCCACCACAGGTGAAGCCCTGACTGGGGCTCTGGGGTGGACAGACACACTCACATTCCAGTCAATGGTAGAGTAGAAGGCATGCCGCTTGATTTCCTCTGCCCCATCAGGGCCGGAGCCTGAAAGAGCCCAGATGAGGGGTCTGCCCGTGGACGTCCAAGCCCCCAGACACCCAACCTGTCTGCTGTGTGACCCAGACCTGCGTGGTCTGGGACCAGTGGCTGCAACAGTCTACTGGGAGCACAGGGGATGATGGGCTCCCCCTGCCCCAAATCCACTCAGCCACCACCCCAAAGGCCTACTGCCCACTCAGCATTTTCCACTTTCTGGAGACCTTTATGATCAAGCTCCAGGGTACTAACACAAGAAGAAAGGACTAGAGAGTCAGGCAACTTGCCCAAGGCCACACAGAACAGAAACTGGCCTTGTCCTGAGATCTGCAGAATCCCACCCAGCCAGGCCTCCTCTCTGTTGCTCTTATCGCATGTCCTTGTCAGCCACCAGGCAAACTCTCACTGCATCCAACCCCAGGGATCCTGACTGGACCTTACAAAGCTGGTCACAGGCCAGAGGAACCCAGGAGCCAAGGAGCCAAGACATACTGGCCATCCACTACACACCAGGCCATGTTCGTGCAACCTCACTCAGTCAACAGGGGTTGAGAGCATCATCTCCCGCGGAGACGAGGACCCGGAGCTCCGGGAGGTGAAGTCAACTGCCTTGGGTCGCTTAGCTCATAAATGGCCCTCATTCAACAAATATTTACGGAAGGACCACTGTGTGCTGGGCGGTGAGGACCTGACACGGGGCCAGGATTGGGACCTGAGCCTTCTGCCTCTTGAGCTCACGCTCCTTCTCTTGTGCCAGCAGCCTTGGTGAAGGAGCTGTGTGGGGGCCTCCGTCCTTGTCCCCAGGGGGAGTAGGGATGACTCAGTTCCTGCCTTCCCCCTACACACAGGTCACCCCCCCTAAACACCACACATGGAGCCCGAAAGCAGAGTGGCCCGTGGCATTGTCTGCCTACACAAAGGACAACAGCCCCTTTCAGGCCAGATGTGGCTCTGTGGCCTAGGCCGCAGCTGTGGCCCGTTCCCCTCCCGAGCCGGGGCTGCTTACCGAGCCGGTTGGCAGGATTCCGCTTGAACAGGGCCCGCAGGAGGCTCTGGGCTTCTGTGCTCAGAAACTGGGGCATGCCCAGCTTTGCCCTAAAATAGCCCCCAGGTCTCATTAGGGCTGAGCCCGCCCCAGAGGCCCTGTCTCCCCTCCCCGTTCTGTCCAGGTCGAATTTCCAGCTCAATCCAGACAAACCATCCACTACCTCAGGGATTCCTCGCCCAAGCCCGGGAAAGCATAACGCTTATCCCAGAGGAGGGTTTCATCAATGGGGAAGCCTGAGGCGGGCGCAGGGCATGATTCTGGCCCCCAGACTGGGGCCAGCATTGGGGGAGACCCTGAAGTGTTGGGGCACAGCTGGTGCTTACTTCAGAATCAGCGTCATGGTCTCCTTCCGGTCCTTCCCCTGGAAGGGCAGGGAGCCCGTCAGCATCTCAAACTGCAAAGGGCAAGGATCTATGAGGCTCTGGTCTCCATCTCCCATGTCCCCCACCTCCTCCCACCCAGGCCCCCCGGGTCAGGAATCGTGACTGCCTCTCTTTCTCCTGCCAGTCAGAACACCAAAAGCAATGCAAGGGGGCTGAGGCTGAGGAGCGGCCCAATCCCGGGCTGGGGCAGCCCAGGTGGGGCGAAGCCTGGAATCCTCCCAAGGAAGGAACCTGCAGCTGGGTGGAGGGTGAGGCAGCGTGACCAGAAGACAGGAGGAAGTTGTAGAGACTATCAACGCCCTCACTGTACAGACGGGGAAAACTGAGGCCCGAAGCATGGGCTGAACGCTTTAGCCCCGTCTGGGCACTCACCATCAACACCCCGTAGGACCACCAGTCTGCACTGTGGGTGTGGCCCTGGCGGTTGACGACCTCGGGGGCCATGTACTCCACCGTCCCACAGAAGGAATAGGCTTTTTTCTCGTGGTCGATGGCCTCCTTGCTCAGGCCAAAGTCTGTGGCGAGGAGGGCAAGAGGACACATCTTTAGGAACCCCTGCCTTCCTTGCTGCCAACCCCTGCACACCCAACCCCCCTGCCCACAGGCCTGAGGGCATCACCCCCATGACACTCGGGAGGAGACGAAGGCCCAGCGACGTTAGATGACTTGCTCGAGGTTACCTAGTGGGGAGCTAGAGTTCACACCAGGGCCATCCCAAGTCTAGGGCCTGGGCTTTTGACCACTTCCAAGGGCCTGGCACAGCCTCTCAGGCAGAATGGATCTCCTGGCCCTCAGCCCAGGCCTCTCAAGAGCCCATCCTGCCCTCCCCTGGGACCTGAGGAGGGGGAGCAGGGGCCCTCCACTCACCCGTGAGTTTGATGTGGCCCTCCTCATCCAGAAGGATGCTGTAATGGAGAGATGGGAGTCGGGCCCTTCAGCTGCTGCCCCTTGGGTTCTGGTGGCACCAGGGGGGCAATGGGGGTTGGGCGTAGCCCAGAGAAGGTGATCTGAGGAGAGCCATCTGAGGAGAGGCAGGTGGAGCAGGCTGGTGCTGCCATGCAGAGGTGTTGCCTGCCTTCTTTGCTAATCCTTGGAACAACAGGCTGACATAGGTACTATTACGGCCCTATATTAACAACTGGGGAAACTAAAGCTCAGGGAAGTTAAGTAACTCTACATGGTCACAGAGCTAAAAGGTGGTGGACACAAGATTTCAATTCAGGTCTGCCCAACTCTAAAACCAGATCTCCTTCTGGGCCAGCACCTGCCCCTGGCTCCCCCAAGTTACCATTTGGAGATATTTAGATATTAAGGAAAATTCTAGAGAGGACCGTAACAAGGAATGACCTTTAGAGATGGCATCTCAGACATCACACTTGGGATTAGAAAAACAGTAGGCCATCACCCACACAGAGGCGCCCCGGCCTTGTCAACAGCAGCACTGGTCACTAGGCAGCCCCCCAAGGTGGGCCTGCTCCCACCACCAGCCTGCTCCACCCACCTATTCATGGGGCAGCCAGAGAGAGAGGGAGAGAGAAAGACTGTGTTGGGGAGAGTCACGCCCACCCGTCAAGAGACACCCCAAGGCCGCCTCTGCACTCCCTTAGGGAGGCTGGTGTGGAGCTCGGGCTTCACTCACTTTTCAGGCTTGAGGTCTCTGTAAATGATGCCCAGGCTGTGCAGGTGGTCCAGGCCCAAAGCCAGCTCAGCCAGGTAAAACTTCACGTCCTCCTCCGTGAACATCACCTACAACGGGCGGGCAGGGGCGTCAGCTGGGAGCGTGTCTCCCTCAGGAGCTGGGGCACCGGGAGGTGAGCAGCTTCCTGGTCCTCAGGGCCCACCCCAGGGAGGACCCTCAGACACCCCTAGGCCACACGCTCTTCTCTTTATAAAGAGGGTTGAGTATGAAATGACTCACAAGTCACTCATGGTGGCATTGCTCGGAAAGAGCAAAAGGGCTGCAAAGGGCCCGAGGGTTGAGCAGAAGACTGGACGGAACGGTCTGATACGGATCCATCTCTAAGATACACTGTCTCGAGCAAGGCAAGATACAGAACCGTATATACAGGGCAGTACTTTTCGTGTAAGAAAACGGGAGTTGGAATTCAGAACGTGTAGCAGGATGGCCTGTATTACTAAAGAAACATGGGATGCTTAAACAAGAAATCAATAAAAATGTTTACCTATGGGGGGAGAGGGACTGGGGTGGGAGGAAGACTTCTCAATGACATTTTTCTTTTCAATCATGTAAACGTATTACCTATTTAAATGTTAAAATAATATTTAAAATATTTTTTTTAAATTTGCTTCTCTTCTGAAGTCTGGCTTGTATTAATGGTCCCGTTTTTATATCTGGCTCAAATTATTTTAGGTCCATTAAAATCCTTTTGGTTAGGGGCACCTCGGGGGCTCAGTTGGCTGGGCATCTGCCTTCGGCTTGGGTCGTGGTCTTGGGGTCCTGGGATCGAGCCCGTCAGGCTCCCCGCTTGGCAGGGAGTCTGCTTCTCCCTCTCTGTCCACCTCTGTCCTTTCTATTCATGCTTGCTCTCTCTCTCTCTCTCTCTCAAATAAATAAACAAAATCTTTTTAAAGATTTTTATTTATTTATTTATTGACAGAAGAGATCACAAGTAGGCAGAGAGAGAGGTGGAAGCAGGCTCCCTGCTGAGCAGAGAGCCCTATGTGGGCCTCGATTCCAGGACCCTGAGATCATGACCTGAGCCAAAGGCAGAGGCTTTAGCCCACTGAGCCACCCAGGCGCCCTAAACAAAATCTTTTTAAAAAGATCTTTCTGGGGGGCGCCTGGGTGGCTCAGGTGGTTAAGCAACTGCCTTCAGCTCGGGTCATGATCCCTGGGATCAAGTCCCGCATCGGGGCTCCCTAGTCAGCGGGAAGCCTGCTTCTGTCTCTCCCTCTGCTGTTCCCCCAGCTTGTGCTCTCTCGTTCTGTCAAATAAATAAATAAAATCTTTAAAAAAAATAAAAATAAAAAAATCTTTTTGGTTAACATATAGGACATAGTGTTCAAATATCTAGATTTCTGGGAGGGATTTGGGCTTCTTCCCGTCCTCACAGCCTGGCCTGGGGCAGCCTTGGAAGAACGGAGGTGGAGAGCGGAAAAGACCCCTTAGCTCCTGGGAATCAGGGTGGCATCAGACGCAGGGCCTGAGAGGCTGAGGCTTGGCCAGGGTGTATGCTCTGTCCCAGAGTGGGTTCCTAGGTCAGGGTCTGCTAGGCAGGCCTGGATGGTCCCAGGTCCAAGCCACACTGGTCACACTCTTCCCAGAGCTCTGGGATGAGAGGCCTCGTCCCTCCAGCTCCATCCCGGGGCCCCGTGGCTGTGGGGTGTCAGCTCACCTCTTTAGAGAGCCGGGTGAAGAGGTCCCCACCACGCAGGAAGTCCAGAATAAGATAGAGCTTTCCCTCAGTCTGGAAGGCTGGGGAGAAGGGAAAAGACAATGGTGGAGCCAGCCGGGCCCTGGACCCTGCCCCTCTGCCCTAAGCTCCCTTGGCCTGCTGGCGGTGGGGGCAACATCTGGGGAAGGCAGCGGCCCACTGGTAGAGCAAGGGCTGGCCGGCAGGCTGGGAACTCGGGTAGGGTCTGTGGTCTCACCATAGTGCAGCTTCACCACAAACGGGTGGTTGACATCAGCTAGGATGTCTCTCTCCATCTTGGTCCGAACGCGGTCACGCACTGGCCAGAAGAGAAAGGCAGTCACGGAGAATCTAGCCCCCAAAACGGTCATCCCCAAGCCCTGGCTAAGAAGGGATCTCTTTTCCACTCATTCCTCACACCTCATGACAGTGCCCAGGGCTGGGCCCTAGGTACCCTGCCCATCCCTCACGCCCCATCTCCAGCCCCATCGCTGCCCCATTCAGCCGAGCCAGTCTGAGCAACCTGTTCTGTCCTCTGTGCACCCTTAGCCTTTGTCCCCGAGGCTCCCCCTGGGGTGCTTTTACCAGCCCCCCTCCCCACCTGGCACAGAAAGTCCCTAATGCTGGTCTGGGGGATGGAGAGTATAGTCACTTGGGAGCTAGTTAGGCAGATTCCTTTCCTTGGGCCTAAAATTCAGACCCATGGGTCTAAGCAGGCACCTTCACATACTTTTCTTTTTTTTTTTTTAAGAATAAAAGTCCCTAGGGCACCTGGGTGGCTCAGATGGTTAAGTGTCTGCCTTCGGCTCAGGTCATGATTTCAGAGTCCCTGCAGGGGCTCCCTGCTCATCGGGGAGCCTGCTTCTCCCTCTCCTGCTCCCCCCCTGCTTGTGCTTTCTCTCTCTCTGTCAAATAAATAAAATCCTTTAAAAAAGAAGAAGAAGAAAAAGAATAAAAGTCCCTAGGCATTCTGATCACCAGCAGCTTCTTTGACTCAGCTCAGGCCTCACCTCCTCCAGGAAGTCTTCCTTAAACTGCCAAACTGAATTTGGGCCCTCTCCTACAGTGCTTGTGCTTGCCCCTTCAGAGCACTTTTTACCCTCTCTTCTAATTTCTTCATTTCCCTCACCAGACGCAGCATAGACCATGCTAGAGCTCGACTATTCCAGCCACTGTTACCCAAATACACCTTACATGTTTACACTTTTGCTCAGGCAAACACCTTCTCCTTCCTGGGGTGCCCTTCCTCTACTATTTTTAGTATGAAGAACTCCTAACTCATCCTTCAAGGCATAGCTCAAGCGGCCCCTCCTTATGTGAGCCCACCCTCTGTGAGGCTGCAACCCGCCGTGCCCCGGGCTCCCCACTCACAGCGCCTACTGCCCCACACTGCCGGCTTGGCTCGGCCACTCGTGCCCCGGCCTGGGAGAACTTCACAGCAGTGACCAAGTCCTCCACCCTCCCATGGGCTCCCGTCATCCCTCCTGGGCAATGACTTCTACCCCTACCAGGCTGGCCTGAGGGGATCGAAGCTACAGCACCCCACAAACAACCCTTCACAGGCCACAGGACCCCTAAAGTCTGCAAGGCCGACACTTCTGAGCCTCCCCACCTCACCCCAGCCAGGGCCCACTCCTCCCTGGTCGGTGTGGCTGTACTGGTTCCCAGACTGCTCAAAGGGTCACTGCCCAGCCCAAAGTCCACTACCACTCACCTGATGTCATGCCCTTTGTGAGCCTTGGAATTCTAGACGTAGCCTTAGGCTCCCTTCTGAACCTCGCTGCTATCCATCTCTGTGGTTCTGCCTCAACTCCCCCTCTCCTACCCTCCCTCGCTGCCTCCCCAGACTCCCTGCCTCTTCCCTCACACCTTTCTCTACTCAGAAAGGTCTCCCTCAGGCTCTCCAAGCACCATGAAGCAGCTCTGCCCAACTCACCTCAATACCAGGCACGTGAAAGCCCTGCCACAAACACACGCACTCACCCCTTGCCTCCCTTCCAGACCTTCACCTTCAGCTATGGCAGTGTGTGCTTGGCTCAGGGGAAGAGGGGAAGGATGATGTTAATCCCCCAGAAGTCATTTCTTTGGAATGGCCGCTGTCTTCACCATGAGGTGGGAGGGGGGGTAAGGGGAGGCTGAGGACAGGCCTGTTTCTCTACCATCAGACCAGGTGCTCCTGGAAATAGAGCTGTCTCCTCCATCAGACCCAACACTCTGGAGAGCGGTGCTGTCTCCCTCAATCCTGTGCCCGCCCTGGGCTCTGCATGGGGAGGTGACCTTCACTCACCCTTCAGCGTTGCCTTCTTTAGTACCTTCATGGCATACAGGTGCCCACTGTCAGGTCGGGTGACCTTCCGCACCAGGAAGACCTGAGAATGCAATGGGGAAAAGGCAGAGGAGAAGCTGGGAAGGCCTGTCAGCAACCATCCTCCAGGACGCATGCTGACCTCTAACTTCCCTGAGCCCCAGGTTGACCTTCTGCCCTCCCTGGGTACCAAGGTGACCTCCTGTCCTCCCCTCAGACCCATCAACCCTTGCCCTCTGATCCTGAACCCCAAGGGGACCCCCTCACCCCCACCTCTGACACAACCAGTGCTGCCCTCCCAGTTGTGGGCCCAGGACTCACTTTGCCAAAGGATCCCTGGCCCAGAACCTTGAGCAGCTCAAAATGGGATGGGTCAGCCTTCTCAGAGCCAGCCTTGACATGGTGCGTGATGGAGATCTCCTTGAGGATGCCCTCATCCTGATGGAGGGATAGAGCTGGTGAGCAGGGCCCCCGGAGACAGGGCCCTGCTGGCCACACCAGACAGCCATACCAACAGGGCCAGCCTCCTGCTTCATCAGTACCCCAGGGGCCTCAAGGGCCAGGGAGGCTCAAACTACCAAGTGCCGCGTCAGGTGAGGCCCGGCGCCCACCGCTCCTGCTGCTCGGCCCGGTGAGGCCCAAAGGGATGCCCGGCACGGCCCGGCTCCTGCCTGTGGGACTCCCCTGCCCCTGCTGCAAAGGTTTTGGTTTTGCCACAGTAGGAAGTAGAGTTTGTTCTCATATCGGGGAGGCAGAGCTGGGCTTTTGTTCCTGTCAGAGCGGATGATAGGGTCCTTCTGGCCAGAAGGACAGGGCTCAGAGGCACAGGGACCCAAAGGCCACCACAGACTACCCCCGCCAACCCAGTAAGTGCCAGTCTGGGGTGGCCAGGAGCTAACGCCAGAGACTCCACAAGCCACCCTTTGAAACTGCCTTCACAGGAGTCTACAAAAAACCCCGTGCCAGGTCCTAGCTCTTCCGGGACCCTCCGGCCCTCCCTCCAATCAGCCGCTGTTGCCCGAGAGCCCCGAAGCGCCTCCTCACTTCCCCAGGAAGCAAGTCCGGGCAGGGGCCAGTTGTCCAGCAGCGCCGGGCCGGGGCCAGGAGAGCCGGAAGCCAACGGAGGCCAAACTCGTCGCCTAGGCACCTGCTCCAAGAACCCCAGCCAGGCCGGGCCCAGACATCTGGGCCCACTCACCGAGTCCCGCCTGGGGCCAGAGCCAGGGCCAGGGGCAGGCAGAGAGGTCTGGCTGGTCTGGGGCCGCTGCTTCCTGGGCAGCCAGGGGAGCAGGGCCCAGAGCCGCAGGCGGGGCGGCTTGGGAGCCTGCTCCATCGGCCCGGCAGGGCCGAGGCACCATGGCAGGAGCAGGCAGCGTCGGGGGCCGCCTCGGAGGTGGCCGGGCCCAAGGCGGATGTGCAGGGTGAGGGCGGGGGCTGGGCCCAGCTCGGGGCCGCCAATCACCCGGGGCCTGTGGTTTCCCAGCTCCAGGCCTACAATCTTACCACGATCCCTTCCTCTCTCGCCCCCCCCTCCCCACTGCCTGCGGGCTGCCCCCTGGCCCTGTCCCCCTCACCCTGCCCGTGGGCCTGCGAAGGGAAAGCCCCATGCCAACCCAGCTGCTGACGGGTAGACGGGTACCCGACGGGCAGAGACAGGCATTTAACACTGTTGATCTCTAGAGGCGGATAAGGGGGGACGCCCAACAGGCAGAGGCGGGCATCCACAGGTAAAGACTGGTGAAGGTGGGCAACTGTCAGGCAGCGGTGGGTGGGGACAGGGGGCCACCGGGCAGGGACGGATGGGGAAACACACCCAGCCAGCAGAGGTAGGAAAAGCACACACCCAACAAGCTGACACAGAGGGGGACACGTACCCAACAAAGCTGAGGCAGGAGGGAACCCACACCTAACAGGCAGAGGGGCCCGGGGCATACACCCAACAGGCAGAGACAGAAGGGGACATGAACTCAACAGGCAGAGACAGATGGGGACCCAACAGGCAGAGACAGATGGGGGCTGGCATCCAACAGGTGGAGACAGATGGGGACACGTACTCAACAGGCAGAGACAGAAGGGGACACAACCCAACAGGCACCCAACATGTGACATGTACCCAACAGGTGAAGACAGGCACTCATCAGGTGGAGACAGAGACGGGGACCCGGCAAGAGAGGTGGGTGGGCCACAGAAAGAAAGCCAGGCAGCGAGGCCCAAGGAGACTGACAGATACGCAGGCCAGATGCACAGAAAGCCAGCCCTGGGACTCAAGGGCAGAGCTCCCAGTTCTTGCTGGTCTGCCGGGGGCTGGGGGAAGCGGTGAGGGGACATCACCTGCAAACCCCCTGCATGCCGGTGTTTGTGGCGGACACACCTCGGAGGTTTCATCCCTGCCAGGGCCTGCACAGGGCCCAGGACCGAGACAGCCGACCGAGAAAAACAGCTCCTGAATGCAAGCCGATGGCTTTGACTTGGATCCAAATTTTCCCGAATCTGTTATCCCCATTGCAGATACAGGAAACCGAGGCCCAGAGGCCAGTGACTCACGCAGGCTGAAAGTGGACCCGCAGCAGAGCCGGCTGACCCTCAAATCCTTCCCCTAGTTACTGCCTGGCTTGGGGTCAGCAGGCCTTCAGTGCCAGGACAGGGTGAGCAGGGAAGCCAGCCAGAGCCATGCCCTGCCCATCCGAGCCCACCACCCCCGCCCAACACTGGGGTCAGTCCAGGGACGGCCCATTCTAGGTCTAGGACCTGACAGACACAGCCCCATCTTCAGGTGACCTTGAACAGCCACAGAAACTGCAGCCATAAGAAGCTGCAGGCTCTGCGGGCCCCTGGGCGGGAAGCCTGGGCGGGACAGGCAGAAAGCCTGGCTCAGAGAGGGGCTGAGGTGAGCCAAGGCCACACAACAACCCTTGCCCACCCCGCCCTGAGGTTTGAGCCTCCGCTCGCCTGCCTCTGAGAACACTCCCTGGGGACAGAAGCAGTCACCCGGAAACCCCAGGGGACAGAGCCACTCCCAAACCCATTCCTTGCCCAGGGCCACGGTGACAGAGACTGGGAAGACCAACCCTCTGCTCACCTTTCTGGGACAGGAGAGTGAGTCTCTCTCACCCCTGGGGAAATCTGCCGGGGGCTGCATGGTGGGGCTCAAGCTCGTGGCCAAAGGGCCCCGTTACTCCTCTACTTCTGCTTTTTCAGCCTTCCCAACCCAGAAGGCAGGGTCCCTGACCCCCTCCTTTTCACTTCCCCCTCTGCAGGGAGGAGGGACAGAAGATGGGTCAGGCTCCCCCGCTGAGAAGGGGACACTGGAGACCCCCAAGCCCATGACTCTGGGGCGGGGCGCGGTCCAGGGATACGGCCCTCATCGTCTCCTCTGATCCTAAGGAGGGGAGACTAGAACACAGACAAAAGCCACAAGATCACGAGGCGGTGGCACGCCGGGCATCCCAGCACCTGCGAACAGCCCCTGGAGAGAATGAGGGGCAGGAGCCAGCAAGGCCGCGGCCTCCGAGTGCCCCAGGCCAGAGCGCAGAAGCTCCTTCCTCAGCAGTGACCTTCCTACGGCGGGGCCCACCCAAAATGGCAGCCCACAGAGCAGGCACCGCCACACGGGGCCCTGCCCTGCCGAAGCCTGCTAGGCCAGGGCCCTGGGATGGGCAAGGGGGCCAGAGGGCCTAGCAAGGACCTCACCGAAGTCTGAGAGGAGGGGAAGGTAGCCGTGGGGCAGGCGCTGACCAGGCCCAGCCCCCTTCCACATGGCCGGGCTGCATGGGTCCCACCAGTACCCCCACAGGAACTCGCACGCCCACAAATACACACAGGCCGATGATCGGAAACCATTTCCACAGACATGTGGAAACACACGCCCCCACGTACACACGGACTTCCCCTTCCAGTCCTCAAAGGGCCTCCGATGACAGCCTGATGATGGCCTGCTGGCGGTTGTGAAAGAGCCCTCCTCAGACAGACCGCTCACTGCCCCCAGCTCCGGTAGGCAGGGCTGTGGAGGCCGGGACAGCCCGGGGAGCCGCAGAGCCCTCTGGTCCGGAGCCGGCTGCTCCCCAGCCCCCCTCCAATCCTCAAATCCCTCAGAAGCAAAGGAAGACTCTGTGGCTAGCAGGGTACAGGAAGGGGCTACAGGAAGGAAACGGTCTCAGAACTGCCTTCGCTGGAGGGTCTGTGCTGGGACTGTGAGGCCTCTGGTGGCAGGAGTGGGGGAAGACAGGCAACAGACCACATCCCTTGGTCCCTGCCCCATTCCCCCTTACAGATACTTCCTCTTACTTACTTCCTCCCACAAGGCAGCTGGGAGAGAAGCCCAGAGCCCCCCGGCCTGATCCCTGGTCCCTAGGGTCCCCCCTCCCCCCCCCGTGGGGCTCCCTCCACCACCAGCTGCAGCCCAAAGCCAGCTGCCAATCCCGGCAGTAACGGACAGCCACAGCCCCTTCCCCAGGTGGCAGCGTCCGCAGGGCCTCCCAGGCCTGCCCCCTCCGGTGGGGCAGATGCTCCCGGTCTGTCTCCTAGTGTGCCTCAGAGCCCATGAGGAGAGGCTGGCGGTTCCCAGGCGTCCCTGCTGCACCAGGGACGTGGCTGGCTTCACGGCTCACCCCGTCCTGGCACTGAAGGCCTGCTGACCCCAGGACCAGCATGAGTGACAACGAGAACCGGGCCCCTTACAGATGGAGCACTATCGCACGAGGCCGTCCTTTCCTTCAACCTCTACTGATGTGGCTTCTGCCAGGTCCCGTGTGTTAGCTTCGAGAGAGATCCTGTCATCCCATTTCAGAGGTACGAAAACCAGACTCGGAGAGAAAGTGACTTGCCCGAGACCACACGGCTAGAAAGGGGAACAGCTAAGGGCAAAATCAAAGAGTGTTTGCTTCCAAAGCCTACACTCAAGCGTTTCATTATCGCCCTCAATGCGAGCCTGTTTCCCCTTTGGACATCCTCAAAGCTACCGGCCCCCTGCTCTGTCCCCAGGCCACGAGCCCGACACTAGGAGGCGCACGTGTTAAGACTCAGGCCTTGTTCTCAGGCAGCTCCTGAAAATACATGGTAACAAAACAAGTGACTACGATCCTACTACAGTCCAGTATTATGGGTGCCCAGAGGCAGTAACTGTGTGCCAGGGGTGAGGTCCCAAAAGACCTTCCAGAGAGGGTGCAGTCCAGCTAAAGCCTGAGGACGAACAGGAGTTGGCCAGGCAGAAAGGAGGAGGAAAAAGACCCACGTGGAGAAGAGGCTGAGGCGGGGGTGGGGGGGGGCAGGATCGAAAGTAAGAGCTGTGCACTCACTAGCTGAGTGCTCCCAGGCAAATTTCCCTCCCTGTCTGAGCCTCAGTTTCCCCCTCTGTAAAACAGAGGGTAAAACTAAATACTCCACCCTCGGAAGGTTGCAGCTACGAGCACACTGGGCCACAGAAACGACGAGATGCTGTAAGCAGGACTTCTCCCTGGATCGGGTGGGCAGTCTCACTGCTGCAGTCTCCTCCGGGCAGGCTGCACAGACACAGCCCAGCCCCACGGTCCCAGGGCCCGGGACGGTGGGCTAGCCTGCCCCGGCCAGCCCGAGGGAAGCTCCCCCCAACACCTGAGGCTCCCAAGGCTCCCCGAAGTCCACAGTCACATCCTGCTTGCGCTCTAGCCAGAGGAGCAGGAGGGATCCGGGATGGATCAGGGTTTCATAAACAGGAAGAGAGGACGGGAGGGGGAGACGCTCAGCTCTCAAAATAGACCTGCCGGCGCTTCAAAGGGGTCCCGCTCCGGAGATGGGGGGCGGGGGGAGACCGGGGGAGCCCGGTCCACCCTCATGGAGGGAGGGAGGGTGAGGGGAGCCCCAGTCTGTCTGAGGGCCCCAGGCGTGTCGGGGTGCCACGGGGATCCGGGGAGCTCTTGCCCTGGACTGCTGTCCATACTATGGTGGCTAAAACCCAAATCCCAATTTCCGCCTAAAATGAATTAAATAAGCAACCGTGAAACACCAAACTTTGGGGACGCCTGGCTGGCTCAGTCGGTGGAGCAGGCGACTCTTGGTCTCAGGTTATGAGTTCGAGCTCCACCTTGCGTGTAGAAATCACTTAAAAATAAAATCTTAAAAAAAAAACCACACAGCAAACTTTGTGGGACTGTTTAATTAACACATATCACACTCCCTCCCCCAGGGGGCTCTGAGGGGTAGACCCTACTCGCCTTTTACTGGAAAAACATCGGAACCTCAGAGGAGCACGGTATCCGCCCAGGGTTCTAGAGCAAATGAGAAAGGGGCAGGATTCTGAACTCAGAATGCCTGACTGCCAAGGGCCCCTCCTTGCCTCTTCTCCACCTGGAAGGCCCACTGCTCTCTGGGGCTGCCAAATCCGGCCCTCGGAGGCCCAGCCAAATGTCGGTTCTGCAGGAAAGGGGGGCGGGAGCCCTAGAGCCCACCCGCGACACTTCCTCCCCTGCCACACAGAGCAGTAACCATCCATCTGGTCCATGTCGGCCCCGAGCGCAGGTGCCCCTCGCTGGTTCCCCAGGACACGCTCCTCCTACCATGTCACTGGGAGAAATGTGGGCACCTGGAAAGGGGTATATTTCTCTGCCCAATATGGGGCCTGGCACAGAATGGAGATTCTCTGAGCCCACGCTCATGTTCCCTGCCATCCCAGCTCCCACCACCGCACAGCTCGCCTGTCTCCGCCCTCTCCTCAAGCCTGAGAGCAACCCAAGGCTGGGGGTGCTGACTTCATTTTAGGGTCCCCCAGCACCACAGCACGGTGGCCCTAAAGTCTGATGAAGCGAAGGAGAAACTGGCCTGCTCCCAGCTCATTGCACTGCACAAAGTGATGAGGTCCTGACCACAGGCTGAGCGCCCCCTGGTGTGCCGAGCCCAGAAGCAGGCACTGGGGTTAGTGTGAGGTTCTGGGGGCAACAGAAAAGACAGATGAGCAGGTGTCTAGAAATGGTGGAACCTGGGGTCACGTGGACCCAATACTCCCCTTCTTCAGCATGCAGTGTTCTCTGGGCTGGGAGAAGTATGGGCTCTATGGGCAAGCAATGTTGCATCCATTGCTCACCAGCTATGTGACCTTGGACCTCAATTTTTGCATCTGTATAATGGGGATAGTAACAATCTCTACATCAAGGATGTTGTGAAAACTACACGCAAAGCTCCTGGGGTGGTGCCAGGTATGGGTTAAGCTCTTTCTCTTCCTTAACGTGGCATTCAAGTCTCTCCTTGCCCATCCATCTCCAGCCTTGTCTCCCTTCCCATCCTAGGGTCTTCCGGATCGAGAGCAGGGGTCATAGGCTTGAGACCCAATGCAGGTTACCTGCCTGAGTAAGCTCCTGCCCCCTCCCAACAAGCCCCTCTAGCTCCTGAGGGAGCTTACCACCTGCCCCCCCAAAGCTGCGAGCTCTGCTGCAACCCCCTGAACATGAACCCCAAGATCTGAACATCCTGGTTCTTCCTTGAATCCCTTGGTTTTGTTACGAGGCAACTAGAGGCAGCTACTTTGTGGAAGGAGATTCTCCAGACCAGGGACCCAGACAAACCGAGGGACCCAGTCTATACCACTCGGTCTGGACACTGCTGGCCAAGGTGGCCACAGTAACCATCAGAGGAGGGGTAGGAGCCTCCTTATCTCACCCTGCCCTACCCTGGGCAGCTCAGCTCCCTTATCTCAGGAGGCTGAGACAAGGCAAACATCAGGACCAGCTCTAGGTCTATTTCAAAGGTCAAGCTTATGGCAAGTCTGGTGCCCAGGCCCACCCAGGTCCAGAGGGTGTGGCCCTTGGAAGGAACAGAAGCGGAGCAACACACTGGGCTACCCACGCTGCTGGTGCTAAAGTTACCACGTGCCGGGCAGTTACAACCTCATCTGTCCCCCCACCACTCCTGTGACCCAGGCACCGTTGTCCCCAATTTACAGATGAGGATACTGAGACTCAGGAGGGAGAACACCTCTGGCCAAATAGTGAGGGTGAAGCCAGGACTTGAACACAGGCCTGCCCTACTGTCAGAACCCACGTTCCGTCCTCCCTAGACACCTTCCCAAGTCCCCCCGCCCCCTGCGGCCAGCAGCTCTGGGACCTCACAGCTCCTGAAAACCAGGTGTGCTCTTTCCCAACAGAGAGATGAGAAAGCCCAGGCCCAGAAGGAACAAAGGGCCCACCCAAGATCACACAACTGTGGACACACAAAACCAGCAACAGGGACTGAAGGGCTACAGGGAGGCGCCCAGGGGAAGCAAAGACAGTAGTGGAGAGGAAACCAGCCGAGGGCTGGGAGGTAGGAACCCAGAGAGACAGCCGGGGTGCCACATGCCAGGCACTGGGGCCTGGTTAGACTTGGGGGACCACCAAGTGCCCTACCTTCATGTACCAGCACTGCATATCGGAAGATTCTAGGCCCTCGTCACGCCCAGCTGACCTGAGCCTCTCCCATCACCCCTTCAGCCCTTTCCTTACAGCTGCCATGAGGAAATAAACCAAGGAAGTGGCCTGGGTGAGGAGGAGCCAGAGTTCTACCCGAATTCTGCGTCCGACCCTGTCTCAGCCGCAGTCCCCTCGCCTAAGAAATAGGAAGGTTGAGGGGCTCCTGGATGGCTCAGTGGGCAGAGTGGGCGACTCTTGATTTCAAGGATGTAAGTTCAAGCCCCTCTAGGGATGCCTGGGTGGCTCAGTCGGTTAAGTGACTGACTTTGGCTCCAGCTGTGATCTCAGGGTCCTGGGATCGAGCCCCACATCGGTACGCACATCTCTCTCTCTTTCTCTCAATGAAGAAATAAAATATTTTTAAAATAAATAAATAAAATCTTAAGAAAGAAAGAAAGAAATTAAAAGAAACAAGAGAAAGAAAGAAATTAAGAAAGAAAGAAAAAAGAAAGAGGGAAGTTAGAGCAAGCGATCTCTGTGCACGGGTCACCTCGAGGACTCGGTGGGACCAGAGAGGAAGGCTGAGCTGGGCGGGCCTCCCTCCTCCTCTACAACCATGCAAACGGTCTCTTGCTCAGGGTGCTTGCCTTGGTCCTCACCTTGGATGGCTGCAGTCCAGCTTCTTCCCCCGAGGCCTGTCCATTCTGGAAAAGAGAAGGGAGATTGGGGAATATTACCAGAACTTCCCAGGGTGGAAGAGGGCAAAAACAGATCTTGCCAGGACACCCCCGCACCTCCCCTCCCTGCTGTGGGGCTGCCCCAGCTAGCTAGGGAGGCCATGGACCCAAGGGCCCTCTGCCTCCATCCTCACTGCTGGGGGAGGGGGGGAGAGGGGGGACAGCTATCAGGCCCTCCTGCAGCAGTCCCTCACCCGCATCTCCCACTCCTCCTCCCTCTTGCTCTCTGCCTGGCAAACCCCTCATCTTTGAAGACTGAGCTCGAATGTCACCTCCTCCCAGGGAGAAGGAAAGCGCACGTGTGGCTCCCAGCTCTGCTGGAGACAAACTGACTCTGTGCCAACGAATCGATTGCCAAGAGGCCTCAGTCTCCTGATCTGTAACCTGGGGAGAGTTACCCCCACCTCCCAGATCTGCTGCAGGGATATAAGAAGACCAAGTCTGCACAAGTGTCCAGCCCAGAGCTGTTGGCTGCCCTGTCCTTGCCCCATTCTGGGACTCCTCTCCTGCCCCTGCCAGGCAGAATCACGGCTGCCACACGGCGCCCCTGCATTCCTTCCCTGCTCCACTGGCCATGCGGAAGGGACTACATACACAGAGGCCTGCCCTTCCTCGTAGAGGGGAGGACAGAGATTAGGTCTTGGTGCTAACAGCTGCTCTCTTCTGAGCCCCTGCCACATGCCAGGCACTGGGCTCGGTGCCTCCCACTTGTGGCACAATTAAATCCTCCTGACCTGGAGGGAGGCCCTGTGCCCATTTGGCAGCTGAAGAAACTGAGGCTCAGAGGAGCATAAGCGATGGCACCTAAGGTCACATGACTGGGAAGTGGGGATTCAAAATCCCGTCTCTGACACCCAGGAGGTACTCAAGAAAAGGTCTGTTGAAGAGGAGCCCACGCTTCAGCGGGGGAACCACCTGCAGAGAGGCGGCCACTGGGGCCCATTTCTAGGCAGCCCTGCTTCTTTCAGCCCCTAGACTTCGCCCTCAGGGGTATACCAAACCCAGCCCATCCCTTTCCTGCGTGATAGGAGGTGAGTAACCAGGCCTTGGGAAGCAAGGAAGGAGGAGTCCCCACCCCTGCTGGCACAGCCGGAGTGTGGGGAGGCAGACCGCGGCTCCTCCTGTTAGCGAGACCCAGCCTCGGGCAGGTCAGGACTTTGGAGCCAGGGGCTGGGTCCACAGGGCAGCTGTGGCTTTGCCTGGCAGAAGCAGGCACAGCTGTGCTCTGCCCATTACATAATCTCCCGGCCCCTGGAGCGGCTCCTCCCTGCGGCTCGCAGGACATCCTGCCCCCTGAGCCCCTTTAATGCCCCTAATCCTCCCCAGGGCCCGATGTTCTGCAGGTCCGTCCGCATACACATACACATACGTGCTGTCATCTCTCAGCAGCCTGGGGGGAGGGCTGGGTGGCTCAGGGCTGGGGAGTAGGGAGCAGGGGCCATGATGCCTTTATATATTGAGCTCACCTGGCATACTAGACTCTTGCAATAATTCCCACAGATGGTCACAACGGCCTACCTGCAGACCAGCTCCCTCCACCCCGCCCCTCGCTCCCCATTCCAGAACCCCATCCTTCCTCAAACTCAATTGTGACCCTTGCATCGAGCAATCAACTCTCTTCCTCACACACTCCTTATTGAGAACCTTCTATGGACCAGGCCCCAAACCTTCCATGGCTTCCCACTGTCCGCAGAATAAAGTCCTAACTCCTTAGCATGGCATCCAAGACCATCATCCCCAACTGCCCAACACAGGTGATTAAGTATGTGGGTTCTAGAACCTGACCTTCTGGGTTCAAATTCTGGCTTCTACCACTGCATGACCCTGAGGTTACTTCATTTCTCAGGGCTTCCACTTCCCCATCTGTGAAAGGGACACGAAAGTAATGTATCTATCTCATTGGGCGGCTACAAGAAGCAAACAAAATAGCTCCTATCAATATCTACCCCTGGGACATAACGGGGTCCACAAACAATAGCCATTATTATTACTGGATCCTATTCTTGAGCTTAACCGAATGACCTGGGACCCTAGGCAGACCAGCTTGTTTCATATCCCCAAGCACCTGTAAGGTGGCTCCTTCTACCAAGAAAACCCTTCCTGTCTTGTCTCTTTGGCAAAGGCCTGGCCTTCTTTCAGAACTCACTTCCAATGTCCTCTCCTCTCTTCACAAAGCCTTGAGTCCTTTCCTCCCTCTTCTGAGCCCCAGCGGCCCTGAGCAAACCCCAGGTTAACTCAGGAAGAAGCTGTGGCTTGTCCATCATCACTTCCCAGCACCCAGCTCAGGGTCTGGCATGCAGTCGGTCACAGGAAAGCTCTGCTCAGCAGAGAAAACAAGAAGACCAGACCAGCTTCTAGTACTCCTATTTTTCAGACGAGGCTCAGAGTTAAGGGACTTACCTGAGGTCCCTCAGCTAGCAGGTGACGGACATGGGGCCATAACCCAAAGTCACATGGCTGCAAGCCTAAATCCCCAGTGACGGAGGGGAGGAGGCCTAGGATGCCCCCAGAGGTGTGGGCTTACTGAGCAGTATCTGGACGATTCAGGAGACCCCACAGGCTCTGTCTGGCTATCTCCTGTCCCAGGGTCTCTGGCCTCGGTGCCATCTTCATGAAACCCCATGCCTATCAGAGGCATGACATGATGCATGACATTTCTAGAGGAGGGTGGGCAACCCTAGAGAAAGGACTGGGAGCGAACACAGGTGAGCATCCCACTCAAAGCCAAAGTCCTGGGAAGACAGGGTCCATGCACCCCTCTGGCCTGAATGCTGCACAGGCAGGTGGGAAGAACACAGCTTCCCAGGCACAAAGACAGAGCTGCTAATCCGGCTCTGCCAGCCGCTTGCTCTGACCTTGGGTCTGTCACATCACTTCTCTGACTCTCGGTTTTCTCCTCTGTGTCCAGGCCAGGTCTGTCTTGTTCACAGCTGCACTGTTGCTTGGCACACCACTTGTCACATGATGAGTACTCAATAAATATTTGCTAAATGAATGAATAAATGAATGAATGAAAGGGAACAATGACGCTGACCTTGCAGCATCCCGAGTCAAAGACCTTGTCTAAAAAGTCTCGTAGAGGGCCTCGCCCACTCTTCCTGCTCTTCTTCAGAGAGCACCGCTCCTGGGACAGCTGCCCCCAGACCACCGTGCCCCCTCCCCAGAGGTCAGAGATGGATTCTAAAAGGCATTCTTCCTTCCCACCCAAGCAGCTCTATCTTGAGAAGTGGGGCTCAGGGCAGCGTCTGGAGAAGCCAGGCAGCAGATGGACAAAGACAGCACGTGCCCCACGGGCAGGAAGCAGCCCTAGGAGCTGGGTCCAGAGCCCAGCCCTGGCAGCCCTGCACGCTGCTGGAGGCTGGGGGCCAGGTGCCAGGACTGGCTGGCACCACCGGCCCTCCGAAAAGGCTGGACAGAGGCCCTGTGGAACGAGGAGAGTCTGCCAACATCCGGAGCCTCTCCTGGAGTCCCTTCCACCTGGGCCAGTTTGATCCCAGCCCTTCCCCATCCTTGAGCCCTGCCCCACCCCCCAACTTGTTAGAAGACAGCGAGAGATCTGGACTCCCATCCTGTCTCTGACATTAGTTCATAGGCCAATTCTCCTAAGTTCAGCTGCTCCATCCAAAAATGGGGGTAATAATCCCTTTGTTTTTTAAAGAGGCTCCTCCCCTAACATGGGGCTTGAACTCACAACCCTGAGATCAAGAGTCGCATGCTTTACCAAGTCAGCCAGGCATTCCAATAATCCCTATTTTGAGAAGCTGTTTCAAGAGAGAATTATTTTATTTTAACAAAGTAACAGAGGTGAAGCAGGGTCGGTGGCACACAGTGAAGCTCTGTACATGGCAGGGCTGGGCCACCGGAGAAGGTTCCTGCTTTCAGCAGGGCCAGGGAAGGCCCAAGGCAGAATCCTCACCCACACCGCCACCTGGGCCAGGCCCTGCCTCCCAGCAGCCCATTTTCGGCAGCGTCACGAGGAGGGCAGGGCCACCCAGGTCCCAGGCCTCTGCCAAATGCCCCCAGCAGCCCCTTGCCTGCCTCCTTCCCGGCCAGGAGGCGGTGGCAGCGCCTGTACCTGTCGGTCAGGCTACTGTATCGCTTACATGTCACCTGGGCTAAGAACAGCAAGGCCCTGTTCTCCAGTGAGAGCGGCCCGACCGGCGCCCTGGCTGCCCCATGGCTCCTATTACCCAAACAATAACACCCAGTCGCCTGGCACTTCCATGCAGTGGGGGAGGGGGAGAAGAGGCAGCAGCGCCCAGGGCTCTGCACCTCTCAGGCCCAGGCAGCACGAAGCTAGGACCCAGCACTGGCCGCTGGAGGAACAGAGGGGCAGAGAGGCTAGGGACCAGCTGAGGGTCACATAGTGCTTCCAGGGTGAAGCTCCGAGAAATCACGATGTCCCCCGTCCTAGGAAACACGCTAGTCTTCTCCTCTCTCAGAACTCAGATGCAGTTGTACTCAAAACTGCGTCGAGTTTCCTGTTTAAACCTGGTCCCCTGCCTCAGGATTCCCCAAAGGGAAGCAGGAAGTAGTGCCCTGCACTGGGAATCAAGCTCCTGGGTGGCTGCCCTTCCTGTGAGTATAACCCAAGGTAAGTCCCTGGGTTAAGTCCTTCCCAGTCTACCTTCCTCTAGGGAGGCCTAAGTCACAGGGGCATGCCAGGGCAAAGGAATCCACCTCTGAGCGCCCCCCCCAACCAGGCCCTGATGCCCCAGGCCTGGAGGTGGGGGGGGGGTACTGCAGAGGGCAGTGTTCCTCACCTCAGAGGGTGAGTCAGCGAGAGAACCTCCAAGAGTCGTGCAGGGCCTGTAAAAACCCCATGGCAGGGATCCCAGAGCAATTTACTCCAAATTGCACCTTCAGGTTGGTTACCTAATCCTGCCGCGCCCACTATCCAATAGCCAGTGTCAGCTACGACCATCCCTTTAAAGGGGTAGCACACCCTGGGTGCTGGGGACCTGGGGTCCTCACTCTAATCGCAACCTGTGGCCCTGAGAGCCAGGGTACTGGGTGGTTGCCCCAGGTAAGAGGAGGCAGAGGACGGGAGCTAGGCAGGGGGTAGGGACCAAAGCCAAGAGAAAATCACCTTGTCTTCCCGGCTCACTGAGATCTTCACACCCTCCCAGTATACCCCCACATCCCCTCTGGAAATGGAGTTTCATCTGCCTCCTTCCCAGCATGAGGCTGAGGGGAAAGTTTTCTTAATCTGC
Source organism: Ailurus styani (assembly GCA_002007465.1). Classification (NCBI taxonomy): domain Eukaryota; kingdom Metazoa; phylum Chordata; class Mammalia; order Carnivora; family Ailuridae; genus Ailurus; species Ailurus styani. Next base: position 1,024,006 of record LNAC01000035.1, on the reverse strand, counting down.
TGGTTCAGGGCCTTGACCTTGACCCTGGCGGTCAAAGGGCACAGGAAGAGCTGGCCTTCTGCATCCTAGGGCTTGGCAGCACAGAATCCTCAGAGGAGGCCAGGAGCTGCTTCTGGGAGAGGCTAGGTGACAGAGGCCAAATACCCCAGGGGCCCAGCCCTTCCTATGGGAGGGCTCACAAGAAAGAAGGCAGGCACCAAGGTTCTCCAAGTCTCCGGGAATAATCTTCACAAGGTCTAAGGGCTTTTCCCCACTGTCTTCTCCACAGCCCAGGGGGAGGGGACACAGGTGTCCTCTGACCCTAGCCTGGGGGCAAAGAAAACCAAGAGTTTCTGCCCTAGACAGGTGATGTCACCCCATATCCCACAACTGCCAAGGGTCACGAGGGGCAACCCTGCTAGGGTCAGCAGCGGAGAAGCGGGGAGCTCCCGGGGTAGGGCGCTGGGAGACATGAAGGAGACGTGGGGTTCCCATGACCCTCTTCTCTTCTCTTGTAGAATCCCAGGCATCTGGCACCTCAGCCCTGCCCTTCTGCGCTGATAAAGGAAGCTCGGACAGCTCCCGGTACAGGTCCTAGGTGTGTGGGGTGAGGGGGGCCAGATCTCAGGGCCCCGCGGGATCCCCTCCCCGGGCTAAGGGGTTCTGGGCGCTTGGCGGAACTGTCCCTCGCGCGCGCGCGCACACACACACACACACACACACACACCCGGGGCACAGGGGGGTGGAGCCGAAGAAGGGCAAGAGATCGGAGTGCACTCGCGCCCTCGAGAGCGCCCGCCAGGCTGC
>LNAC01000035.1:1004634-1022860 GCA_002007465.1 Ailurus styani | reverse complement strand
GGGCTCCGCTCCGCTTAGAAGAGGCCTTTCGGGCTCCTCCCTCCCAAACCTCGTCCTCCCCGTGCGGACCACGCCGGGGTCATCGCTTTTCCTCCATCTGCTCGCGTGGAGTCACGCCCCAGATATTCCTTCTTCCTCCTGCGGGAGGGAAGCCCCCTGATCCCCTAGCCCCCATCCGCCCGCCGCTCCCCTTCCCGCCGCAGGCAAGCACTCACACCGCATACCCGGCCTGTCCCAGGCAGAGGTTTGAAAGGAACCTGGGCCCCACGCCCCTCAGGCCCTCACCTCGAGAGGCCCTAGAGATGCCCCAGCTCCAGGTAGGTTCCTATTCTTCTGTTGCCACCATCATTACCCATAGCGCCACCAGATTTTTTGGTACTCTGTCATCTAGGTCTCCCCAGAATCTCCCAACTTCAGGCCCAGCCGTGGGTAGATTTGTGTTTGCGCCCCCACTGAGGAGGGCAGGGACCAGACTCCCAGGGTTGAGGGACACTTCGGCTGCACGTGGAGTAAAAGGTTAGGGAAAACGGTTCCTCTTGGAGAGATTCAGCCTCCATCTAAAGAAGTGTTAGGGGTCCAGGTGCGGAGAGATTTATTCCCAGGTGGGGCAGTGGAGGGCTGGACCTGCAGGTTTCATAGGTGGGGAAGAATAGCTAGTTATTTGCAAAGCTGTTGGAAGGCAGGGGCATGGTTGGGGTGCCCAGGTGGCGCAGGGGTTAGGCATGGGACTCTCTTGGTTTTGGCTCAGGTTGTGATCTCAGGATTGTGAGATTGAGCCCTGCCTCGGGTAAGACTCTCTCCCTCTGCTCTTACCCCCACTCTCTAAATAAATAAATCTTAAGGCAGGGTGATGCAGAGGATTGTTTATCAAAAACCTTCTGTGAGCCAGCTCCAACAACCTGTGATTTCTTTAAATTCCCCCACCACCTAGTTTACAAATCATAAAACAGCCTCACAAGGATGAGCTGATTTACCCAAGGTCACACAGCTGGTCAAGAACAGATAAGGACTTTTAAGAAATCAAAGTGTATGAAGATTTCTCCTAAATCCAGATGCTCCCCTTATTCCATGACTTTCCTAGGGTAGCAAATGAGTTGTGTTTTCAGTGGAAAAGACTGGAACCCCCCCAAATTTTTTTAAGATTTGTTTTGGGGCACTTGGGTGGCTCAGTCGTTGTCTGCCTTTGGCTCTGGTAATGATCCCAGGGCTCTGGGATGGAGTCCCGAGTTGGGCTCCCTGCTCAGCGGGAAGCTTGCTTCTCCCTCTCCCACTCCCCCTGCTTCTGTTCCCTCTCTCACTGTCTCTCTCTCTGTGTCAAATAAATAAAACCTTAAAAAAAAAGATATATTCATTTTTTATGGGGAGGTGACCAGAGGGAGAGAGACTCAAGCACACTCCGCTTAGCTCAGAGCCCTACTTGGGGCTCAATCCCACAACCCTGAGATCATGACCTGAGCCAAAGCGAGAGTATGATGTTTAACCCACTGAACCACCCAGGCACCCCTTCCCCCAACAAATTTTTTTTGAAGCAGGCTCTGTGCGCAGCATGGGGCTCAAATTCACAACCCTGAAATCAAGACTTGCATGCTCTATGGACCGAGCCAGCCAGATGCTCCAGAACCCAACAAATCTTGATTTGAATCCTAGCTCTATTATCTCCTTAACATGGGAAAACTAACTTACTTTGTATCTCTAAACCACGGTTTCCCTAACTGTGAAAGAATTATAAACCAAATCTTTCAGGTATATACTGAGCACAACACTCATTTTATTTTTTATTTTTTCTTAAGATTTTATTTATTTATCTACAGAGAGAGAGACAGTGAGAGAGGGAACACAAGCAGGGGGAGTGGAAGAGGGAGAAGCAGGCTTCCCACTGAGCAGGGAGCCCAACACCGGACTCAATCCCAGAACCCTGGGATCATGACCTGAGCCAAAGGCAGATGCTTAACAACTGAGCCATCCAGGTGTCCCTATTTTATTTTATTTTTTTTAAGATTTATTTATTTATTTGAGAGAGAGCGTGTGAACTGGGGGAGGGGGCAGAGGGAGAGGGGAGAATCCCCAAGCAGGCTCTCTGCCAAGCATGGACCCCGACTCAGGGCTCCATCCCAGGACCTGGAGGACCATGACCAGAGCTGAAATCAAGAATTGGCTGTCCAACCGACTGAGCCACCTGTGCGCCACTACATTCATTTTAATTCAATTTATTTCATTTCATTTATTTTAATTCAATTTTAATTCATTTATGCCTATATATGACACACCAGGCCCTCTTCCTAAGCATGTGTAATATCCCAGGACGGCTTCTAGATGCTGAGGATAGAGCGTTGAACAAAACCAAGCCCCTGCTCTCCTGGAGTTTATGTTCAGTCTGGTGTGATTACAGAAATAATTACAGCCAGCACTTACTCTGGACTGGGCATTGTTCTAAGCACTTCACCTGTATAAACTCATTTAATCCTCGCAGCATTGTGAGGTGGGAGCTGGTACTCTCTCCAGTGAACAGAAGAGGAAACTGAGGACAGAGAATCCCATTCTCTGGGTCTGTCTGAGGTTACACAGCTTGGAAAGTGTAGAGCTGAGAGACCCCTCTGGCAGTGTGGGCCCAGACTTTGGTCTCTCGTTCACTCACTCTCCACCTCCCTGATGGGAAAGGGCGGGGGCTTGGACCAGAGGCGGCGGCCATTATTAACCTCAGTGTTAGTTGTCCGCCAGTTCGCTTGCCTGGAACCGTTTGCACTGTCCCGACCCCTGCTGCTCAGGGCTAGCATTGTAATATGTGGACTGACTTGCAGTAAAAAAACTGTTGCTGTCTATCTGAAATTCAAATTTAACTGGGCATACTGTATTCTGATTTACTAAATCTAGTGATCCTACTTGGGGTCTAAAAGAGACGGCACAGGGGAGCCAAACATCAGCAAGCTGGACGGAAGTGAGACAGGAAGAGGTCCCGGAGCATTAGGGCAAAAGACGGGGTGAGAGAGATGGGGTAGATGGGCAGGAGTAGAGGAAGTGAGGGGGAAAGCAGGACCAATTTTGTCTTCAGTCTGCCCCCTTCCTGGGGCCCCTGGCCCTCTCTTCCTTTCCCTTACAGAAAACAATTCCCTATCAAGTGCATTTGTCTCCATGTAAGGACTGAGTAAACACTGTGCTCTCCTATGAATAAGTTTCACTTCCTATGTCCCCTCTCCCAAAGGTATTGGAAAGGCTGTGGTGGGGCGTGCTGGAAAAAGAAAGCCCGGAGGACACCCGGGCCCAGCCTGGGCAGCTTGGGCAGGTCAGCTTGTCTACTTACGTTGTAGAGACAGAAGTCGCTCAGGAGAGAACTGTGGAGATCAAACCACTGCCTACAGGGCAGTGATCCTGCTATTGCCTCAGCTCACAATTTCCCCCATTTCCCTCTAGACTCCAGCCATACTGACTTTCCTTCTGTTGTCCTGTCACAGGGCCTTTGAACATGCTGCTCCTTGTACTTGAAACTACCTTCCTTCTTCCTCAAACCAGCTTATCTCCACAATCACTTCCTCCAGGACATCTTCCTTTGCCTCCCTGTTATATACACTTGTAGCAATGGATACCTCTCACGGGTGTGCCTTTCCATGTGTTTATATGATTATTTGATTAACACCTGGCTCTTCAATTAGACAGTAAGCTCTGAGAGGGCAGGGGCCGCATCTTGGTTCTTCATTGTCTTCCTGGCACCTGACACAATGCCTGGCACATAGTAGGTGCTCAAAGAGGCTAAGTGATATTCTAGATATTCATCATCTAGGTATGAAATGGTAAACCCAGGACTCAGACCCAGGCAGTCTAACCCCATGCTCTGAAATGCTACACTTTGAGTAGTGGATAAGTGCTAGCTATTATTATTAGTAATAATAATAACGGGGTTAGAACAGTCTGTTCTGGGCGGTCACTTGAGGTGTTTGTTAAATGAATGACTCATGAAAGGGTTTTGCTGGACACAAGTGAGGTTATTATTTTGTATCCTGTTGGAGAGATTTTTCTGGCATGGAGCAGGGGGGCTGAACTGACAGGGGCTGAGGGCTGGGTTTTGGGTCTCTCTAATGCAGCCTGGGCATGTGCTTGCTATAATGTTCAAGAGCAGAAGGCATTGCCTCAGGGAGAGGGTCTGTCATTATTCTTTCTTAGCCTTTCAGTAGGGGAGGGTCTTGGCCCATGTGTCTCCTGGTAGCAGGTGGAACACATAACATAAGAGCAGTCATCTTTGACAAGTGATTACAAAAGGCCAGAGCTTGGCTAAGTATTTAAATAATAATCACCAACGATGAAGGCTTATTGGGAGAGTACACTAGGGCCTGTTTGGACAAACAAGAGCTCGTCCAATTGTCCCAACATGACTGTGAGATAGAAACCATTGTCCCCATTTTTCAGATGAGAAAACTGAGGCACATAAAGGGACAGGATTGCCCATGGTCAGACAGCTGGTAAGTACTGCAGCTGGGCTGAGCACCCAGTTCTCTCAGACTCAAAGCCAGTGCTCTGAATCACTTCACTACACGGTCAGCCCAGAAGGGGAGTGCAGGGGCACACAGGGTGCAGGCAGAAGTAGTGGTGAACAGGTGATGGAGTGGAGTCTCTCGTCTGCTCCATCCAGGTTTGGGGGATGGCGGTGGCATCACTCCCCTGCTTGAAACCCTCCTGTGGCTCCTCCATCACATTTCAAACAAAATCCACAGATTTTGCTGGGCCTGCAAAGCCCCACAGGACCCACCTCCCTGCTGCCCAGGTCATCTCCTCTCCTGCCATTCGCTCACTGCCTTCCTGCCAGCAGGCTTCCTTCCTGCTCGCTGACGTGCCAGGTAGCTCCCACCCTGGGCTTTCACTCCCGCTGTCCCCTCCATGTGGAACGTTCTCTCACTTCATTCACACCTCTCCTCAAATGTCACCTCTTCAGAGAAAACTGGCCCTGTCTACGCTAGCTCTCCATCAATGGCATCACCACGTTGTCTCATTTTCACGCCACGCCTCTCCACCAGCAGCAATCGTACTGCCCATTTACTTACCGGTTTGCTGTTGTTCATTGCACCCAGTAGAATAAAGTTCCACGGGGCAGGACCTGTCTGTTTTGTTTACTGTTGTATCCCAGGATACATGTGGCATATGGCAAGCCCTCAAACATACTTATGAATGGAGCCACACCAACCTGGGCTCTAATCCAGGTTCTGCCCCCTCCTAGCTCTGTGACTCGGAGCATTTAGTTAACCTCGGTTTCTGCATCTCTAAACCAGAGGTGTCTCCATTAAGTTAGATCGGGCAATAAAATATCTCTGTGGCGCCTGGCACACGGTAGGTGCTCAAGAGAAATGGCAAGCAACAACCATAGCCCTTCTCCCTTCCCCCCTCATTCTTCCCCCTGCAGAGGAGGGGAGCACGGGAGGCTGGGACTTGGAGAGTTCACTGGATACATTCTCCACTGGTGTGAGATGAAGATGTGAGAAGAGGCTTCTGTTTGAAGGCACTCCCATGACTGTGATCACGAGGCAGGTGAAGAATGAGGCCAGAGATGAAGTGGTCAGAAAGGAAGAGGAGGAACAGGAGCGTGCAGGTGGGATAGTCACCCGACTGCTGGAGAACTGGCCGGGGGGGGGGGGCCCCCCGCAGAAGCTCACTGCTGTCAGTTGGAGAGGATGGAAAAGGAATTGGAGTTCGAGGGACAAAAGAGGAAGAAGTGGGTCATCAGTAGATACTCATCGGACGCCAGCTATGTGCCGGGCACCGTTGTGGCCGCTGGGGACACAACAGAGGGGGAAACGGAGAGGGTCTCTGCCCTCTGGGATAGGGGTGGCCGAATTACTGCCCATGGGCCAAACCTGACCTACTAGTTTTGCACACCTGTGAGCTAAGAATGGTCTTTACCTCTTTAACTGATTGAAAAAATCAAAAGAAGATTTCCTGACCCGTGAAACTGACATGAAATTCCGATTTCTGTATCCACAAATAAAGTTTTATTGGCACACAGCCAGGCTCCGTTTACGTGTGGTCTAGAACTGCTTGGCACTACAACAACAGAGTCGAGTAGTTGCAACACAAACCATATGGCCTGGAAAGCCTGAAAAAAAAATTTTTTTAAGAGAAAAAAAGTTTGTCAACCTCTGCTCTAGGAACTTCCGTTCTCTTTGGAGAGACAGTTAAAGAAGCAGGTAAGTAAGTTTCAGGGTGCATCTGGAGACGGGCGTCGGCTCCTGACCTACCCCTGGCAGGGAAGTGCTCCGTCCAGCTGGGCTACGTTACAGCCCAGAGGAGCTAGGGTCATTGTCATCAGCTCCCCACCTCTGGGCCAAGAGGAGCGAGGCTTTTCCTGAAAGGAAAGAGTCACACTCAGTGATTTGCAAAGTCCAACACCCACCGGATCCTCTTCTCCTCCCCCAGATCCTTAATGCAAGAACAGCTTGCATATATGACCTCAGAGGAATGTCCCCTTTGTCACCAAGGCCTGCCACCTACAAGTCTCCTCCCACACTACCTCATGGAGCCCTGACAGGGATTAGGCATGGGCTGGGGTTATTATTCCCATTTCACAGACATGGAAACTGAGACTTAGAGAAATTACCTGAGTTACCCAGGGTCATACAGCTTGAAACAGCTTGCAGATCCAGAATTAGAAAGTAGTGGACTGTCAGCTTTGAAAGGACCTCTGGGATTGTCTTAGCGAGCCATGGAAAACTGGTGGCCTGGGGCTGAGGTGAATCAGGTAAGGGTGTTGGCGCGTCCTCCGTGTGCAAGACATAAGGCATGCATTGTCTGTAGAGAATTTAAAAACATGAATGAAACTGGGTAGGTCTGCTTTTTATTATCACCGTGCCCTGGCACCTCTAGACAATGTCAGGCATAAAAATCCTCCCTCCTGAAGAGATCTTTCTGTTGGTCTAAGTTCTAAATCATTGCTGTGATTATTTAAGAGTTTTAAGAATCTAATACGTATGTAGGCTTCAAATTAGTACATTTATGTTACCTAAACTTTGATGATAATATATGCTACGTGGAAGGTAATTTGGAGAGCTCCCCAGTACACAATTGGCCCCCAACATATGCCTTCGACTTGAGAGCTCCTAGCAGGTCAGAAGCACTGGAGTCCCTTTGGGAGCGTCCAGGTCCCCATATCCCTGTACATAAGCGGATTTGAAATCAACAATGACGATACAGTGACCATAAAAAAGGAAGGAACAAAACTTGAATTACTGCAATTCTTTCATTCTCTGTGCCACTCATTCTCTGAACCCTGCCTTTTTGCCCCTCTTGGAAGCACTTTTTCTTGTGTAGGTGTATACATGTTCCTTTTTATTAAAAAAAATAATAATGTAACTAAAAAATATTGGTCCATTACTTTTTTCTCTTTTGTGTTGTAATTTTTTTTTTAATTTTGGTTGTCTGGGTGTGTATATGAAGTCAATAAAAGGAAATTTTTACGGTGTTTCTTTTCTGGTCAATGTTATTTGTTTTGTTTCACAATTATTATTGAAGATAATTCTGTCAGGTTGTGGTTAAAAAATGATCCATTCTGAGGGTTAAATACATACTAGGTTCACCACTGAAGACACAAGACCCATAGACAATGACATTATCTTCTCAATCATGATCATCATTATTTTATTGAGCACCTACTTGGTGCCAGGCCCTGTTCTAAGGTTTGACATCATCTCTCTCTGTCTCTGTCTCTGTCTCTCTCTTTTTTTTTGTGACATTCAACAAATATTTATTAATATCCTACCCTGTGTGAGCCCCATTGTAGGTGCTGGGAATATGGCAGTGAACAAAGTCAAGTGCTTTTTCTCTATTACCCTTGAACCACTGGGCCTGGAGGTGTTTCCTTGTGTGTCATCTCATTTTAAAAATGAAGACAGGCTCCCACAGGGCTGGGATTAGGGTAAAGTGAGTGAGGCCAAGTCATCAGTGCAAGTTCAGATCCTCTCTTTACTTAAAATATTGATAGTTTGTTCATCATAAATATTTATTGCATTACTTTTGACTTTTTTTTAAGGATTTATTTGAGAGAAAGCGAGCAGGGGGAGGGGCAGAGGGAGAGAATCCCGAAGCAGACTCCCCACTGAGTACAGAGCCTGACTTAGAGCTCTGTCCTATGGCCCATGAGATCATGATCTGAGCCAAAACCAAGAGTTGGACACCGAATCAACTGAGCGACCCAGGCGCCCCTACTTTTGACTATTTATTTTTTAAATTTTTATTTGTATTTTGTTTTAAGATTTTATTTGTTTGAGAAAGAGAGAGAGAGGGAGCACAGGAGGGGCAGGGAGGGGGGCAGAGGGAGAGAGAGAAGCAGACTCCCCTCTGAGCGTGGAGCCCAACATGGGGGGGATTGATCCCAGGACCCTGCAATCATGACCTGAGCTGAAGTCAGATGTTTAACCTACTGAGCCACCCAGGCATCCCTACTTTTTAAAATATTACATTAAAATATTGGTTATCTTGATTGTTGAGTTTTTTGGTGCCCCCTAAAAATCTTACACCCAAGATGATTCCTCATTAACCTCACCCTATTCTCATCTTTGCTCATCTAACCCTCGCAGCAATCTTGTGAAGCAAGTGCAATAATTATCCCCATTTTCCAGATAAGAAAAGTGAGGCTCAGAGAGGCTAAATGATTTTTACAAGGACACACAGTTATTCAGTAGTAGACCTGGCACATGAACATTCTTACCTTAGAGCCCATGCACTTAATACTACTTTACATTTGTTTGGTCCACACAGGTTGCTCAATAACCCAAATAACTGCCATTGCTTTAATTTAAATTAAAAATACAGCTTACTTGCTTTCTTTCTTTTGTAGGCTCCATGTCCAGCTCATGACCCTGAGATCAAGACCTGAGCTGAGATCAAGAGTTGGACACCTAACCAACTCAGCCACCCAGGAGCCCCTCCAGCTTCTTTAAAAGTCTGGCAACCTGGGCTCACATTCCTGTTTTGGAAGTATCAGCAGGATGAGTGGTAGCCTTTCTTAAATCAGGCAAGCTCATTAGGTAGCCACAGCCCCCACTACCCCCTATTGTCTCAAATCTTCTCCTGTTTCACTGTCATGTTGCCTGCCTGCTGCTGGGGGCATCTGGGTTTGGATCCCTAATCTGGCCATTTCACAAATGGAGGAATCCAGGCTCCAGAAAAGAAGAGGTTTACCCAATGCACCTAGCACTTCTTTCACAAAGCTGGGCTCCAAGCCAGGCCCCACACAGTCCCTCAGTCACAGGAGACAATTGTGAGTGACTTTACTTTTAAGGGAAGCTCAGAGAGGGAGCTCCTAGACTCAGATCCAGCTAACACTCATTCCATGAGCACCTCCCAATGGCTGGCATTGAGATGGGCATGCCCATGTCCACTCAAACAACTCCCAGCAACTCTGACAGGTCGACCTTGACGACCTCCATTTTACAGGTGAGAAACTATGGCTTGGGAGGTCAAGTGACTTTCCTGGGATCTCACTGCAAGTTTGTGGCAAATCTGCCTAACTTAGGTTCACTAGCTCTTGATGCAAGACCAGAGAAAGCTACCTCCTGCTCCCTCCCAGCAACCCTCTCTCTCACTCTTGCTGGGGTTTTCTGGGGCTGAGGCTGTAGTCACTCCAGATTAAATTTACTCTCTTCCAGGAGGATATTGACACTGAGTAGCCTGAGAAGCAAGACTGAGTTGTCAAAAATATCTGCTAGGGGCACCTGGATGACACAGTCAGTTAAGTGTCCAACTCTTGGTTCCAGCTCAGGTGACCTCAGGGTCATGAGCTGGAACCCATGTGGGGCTCCATGCTCAGCAGGGAATCTGCTTGAGATTCTCTCCCTCTCCCTCTCCCTCCACTCCTGCCACTCAGGCTCATTCTCTCTCTTTCTCATTCTCTCTAAAAAATAAATAAATCTTGGTGCACCTGGGTGGCTCAGTGGGTTAAGTGTCTGCCTTCAGCTCAGGTCATGATCTCAGGGTCCTGGGATCAGGCCCCCCACTGGGCTCTTTGCTTAGCCAGAGTCTGCTTGTCCCTCTCCTTCCCCTACTACTCCTCTCCTCCACCCTCTCTGTCAAATAAATAAATATTTTTTAAGTAATAAACAAACAAATAAATCTATCTTAAGAAAAAATAAACCCTGCTTTACGGGGAGGGCTGGCTGGCTCAGTGGGTAGAACATGCAACTCTTGATCTTGGAATCATGGATTCAAGCCTCACCTTGGGCATAGGGTTCACTTAAAAACATTGGAAAATAAAACCTTTAAAAACAAAATACCTGCTTGATGCCAAGCGTGTGTTAGATGCTTTTCACAAGGCTTATATTCCCTTCTTTGTGTTTATCTGCATCCTCTAAATTTTCCACAATGAATACATTTTACTTCTGGTACAAGGAATTGCTTGATCGTGGCCTGGGAATGAGTCTTCTAAAGATTTGGGGAAGTTGGGGGATCAGTATCCCCAATTGGCAATCAAGGAAACTGAGACTCAGAGGGATTGCCCAAGGTCACACAGGTAATAAGTGATGGAGTCAGGATGCTGCCTGAGTCCAAGGCCTGTGCTCCTTCCACTTAATTGCTCTGTGGGCCTTTTCTTCACATCTTGTTGCACAAAGGAATTAAGGCACATTCTAAACATACATAAGAGAAAGCAAGCATGTATCCTACTACATTTCAGGAAGATCAAATAATGAATGAGGAAAAGTTCTTTCTGTAAGAATTTCAACTAATTAATGCAAAAACAATGACAGAGGGCGCCTGGGTGGCTCAGTGGGTTAAAGCCTCTGCTTTCGGCTCAGGTCATGATCTCAGGGTCCTGGGATAGAGGCCTGCATCGGGCTCCCTGCTCAGCAGGGGGCCTGCTTCCTCCTCTCTCTCTCTGCCTGCCTCTCTGCCTACTTGTAATCTCTCTGTAAAATAAATAAATAAAATCTTTAAAAAAAAACAAACAATGACAGAATTATAAAATTACCTTTGGGGCACCTGACTGAGTCATTCGATAGAGCATGGGACTCTAGATCTCTGGGTCATGAGTTCGAGCCCCATGTTGGGTGTAGAGATTACTTAAAAATAAATAAAAACTTGGGGTGCCTGGGTGGTAGAGTCAGTTCAGTGTCTGAATCTTTGTTTGGACTCAGGTTATGATCTCCAGAAATGAAATCCACCCCACATCACGCTCAGTGGAGAGTCTGCTTAAGATTCTCTCTACCTCTCCTTTTGCCCCTATGCCCATCTCTCTAAGGTGAATAAATAAATCTCTTAAAATAAATAAATAAATAATTTTTTAAAGATTTTATTTATTTGACAGAGAGAGACCCGGTGAGAGAGGGAACAGAAGCAGGGGGAGAAGGAGAGGGAGAAGCAGGCTTCCCTTCAAGCAGGGAGACCGATGTGGGGCTCAATCCCAGGACCCTGGGACCATGACCCAAACCAAAGGCAGATGCTTTTAATGACTGAGCCACCCAGGTGCCCCAAATAAATAAAATATTTTAAAAAAGAAATTTTTTTGGTAACATCTAATGAAATGATGGCTCATAGGTGGATGCTAAAACAAATAGATAAAACATTGATGGAGAATTTCATAATGAAGAGAGCAGGCCAAGAGCCCTGACTGACAGATCCATCAATAAAAATGTTTCAACTAAATATTATGTGCCTCCAGATGTGACTTAATAATAAGTACACAGCACCATTGCCAAGAAGTTATTCTTGCCAAAATCGTTAAACCCAATCTAATCAAGCTGCTAGATCTAACTTTCAGTTTACTGAAATACAAATGACAGAAGAACAAGTTAAACTACACCATTAGGAAGCAATCAGCCAAAACTTCTGTGACTTGGGAAATTTCTCAGGACAATGCTCTGGTTTCTTTTACAAATAAATAGCACCAAAAAAAAAAAAAAGAAGAAGAAGAAAGAAAGAAAGAAAGGTGGAACTGTTATAGGTTAAGAGTTACTTAAGAGACATAACAACGAATGACTTTTGTGAAAGTTATTTGAACCCTGATTGGAACAAACCAACTATTAAAGAAATTTGACCATGAACTAGGTATTCAGCGATTTTAGGGAATTTTTTTTTAAAGATTTCATCTATTTATTTGACACAGAGAGAGAGAGAGAGAGGAAGCAAGTGAGCACAAGCAGGGGGAGCAGCAGAGGGAGAGGGAAAAGCAGGCTCTCTGCCAAGCAGAAAGCCTGATGTAGGGCTCGATCCCAGGACCCCAGGATGGTGACCTGAGCCGAAGGCAGACATTTAACTGACTGAGCCACCCAGATGCCCCAGATATTAGGGAAATTTTATTAATTTTGTTAGGTATGATAGTTCTGTTTGAAACAGCCTTATCTGTTGAATATATATGCTGAAATAATTTGGGTGAAATGATATGATGTCTGGGATTTGTTTTATAGTACTCCAGAGAGAGGGGAAAGTGGAGAGGTAATTAAAACACGATTGGCAAAACATTGATAATTTTAAAAAATAGGCGATAGGTACATGACAATTTATTGTCTCTACTTTGATGCATATTTGAAGTGTTCCATAATAGAGTGGTTTTGGTTTTTTTTTTAAGATTTTATTTATTTATAAATAAATAGAGAGAAGGAGCACAAGTGGGGGAGGGGGAAGAGTAGAGGAAGGGGGAGACGCAGATTCCCCATTGAGCAGGGAGCCCAATGTGGGGCTCGATCCCAGGACCCTGAGATCATAACCCGAGCCCGAGGCAGATGCTTAACTGACTGAGCCACACAAATGCCTCAATAGAGGGTTTTTTTTTTAAGGCTTAAAGTAAATAATTAAGAAAATTGGGACAAAGAGAAAATACAGATGAAGAAATAGATAAGTTCTGAACCTCTTAGCAGCCAAAGCAAAGAGGGAAATAAGAGTCATGCTAGCCAAGCGTTGAGAAAGGCAATCTCAAGCTTGTAGTCTTTTGATCCCCATTCAGCTGCATAAGAATGCGCCCCAGGCCTGGGACACTTCCTCCCCAAAAGACAAAGAGCCCACACAGCTTGTGCTGGGTTTATCACCTTGTGTGGTATTATCTTTCCTTGTCTTAAGTGCAATGAGTATTCTTTTGTTTCTTCTTAAAGCATGGGCTTCATATGGCATCTGGCCAACCCCACTGCTTTATCTGTTCCCTGGAAGGGGACGAGGTCCTTCTACCATGGAATGAGAAGAGTGAGCATATAGGCAAATTGCCCCACGTCCACCACTGGGAGAGATCCACTGGCCATGAAGGACCAGTGCCCAAGATTGAAGGTGACCTCACCCCGTCTCTTCCCTCTGTGAATAAAGCATCATTCCATCAATGCTTGACAGCATGTGTTTTCTTTGGTGACTCAAATACCAAGACAAGATGGGTTAGAAGGGTTTAGAGTTCTCCCCTGGGATTTGTTACAGGTGCACACTAAGTATTCTACTCTCTTGGGATTGAAAACTGGTGCACAGTACTTCACCTGACACCAAGAGATATAGAAAACCACCAAACCACACAGTCCCTTATTTATTTTATTTAAATTTTGTTAGCTAACATATAGTTAACATAAACCAATTGGTTTCTGGAGTAGAATTCAGTGGTTCATTACTTACATACAAAACCCAGTGCTCATGATAGCAAGTGCCCTCCTTAATATCCAACACCAGTCTTGCCCATCCCCTACCCCCTCCCATCAACCTTCAGTTTGTTCTCTATAATTAAGAGTCTCTTATGGTGGGGCGCCTGGGCGGCTCAGTCCCTTAAGCATCTGCCTTCGGCTCAGGTCATGATCCCAGGGTCCTGAGACTGAGTCCCACATCGGGTTCCTTGCTTAGTGGAGAGCCTGCTTCTCCCTCTGCCTGCTGTTCCCCCTGCTTGTGCTCTCTCTCTGACAAATAAAAAATCTTAAAAATAAATAGTTTTTTAAAAAAAGAGTCTTGGGGCGCCTGGGTGGCTCAGTGGGTTAAAGCCTCTGCCTTCAGCTCAGGTCGTGATCCCAGGGTCCTGGGATCGAGGCCCGCATCGGGCTCCCTGCTCAGTGGAGAGCCTGCCTCCTCCTCTCTCTCTGCCTGCCTCTCTGGCTACTTGTGATCTCTCTCTCTGTGTCAAATAAAAAAAATTTTTTTATAAAAAGAGTCGTGGGTGCCTGGGTGGCTCAGTCGGTTAAGTGTCTGCATTCAGCTCAGGTCATGATCCTGGGCTCCTGGGATCGACCCCCACATTGAGCTCCCTGCTCAGTGGGGAGTCTGCTTCTCTTTCTCCCACTCCCCTTACTTGTGTTCCCTCTCTTGCTCGCTCTCTCTCTGTCAAATAAATAAATAAATAAAATCTTTTTTTAAAAAAGGGTCTCTTATGGTTTGTTTCCTTCTCTCTTTTTCCCTTCTTCCCATATGTTCATCTGTTTTTCTTCTTAAAGTCCACAAATGAGTGAGTTCACATGGTATTTGTCCTTCTCTTACTAATTTCACTTAGCATACAACATTCTAGCTCCATTCACTTCATTGCAAATAGCAAGATTTCATTCTTTTTGATGGCTGAGTAATATTCCATTATACATATATACAACCTCTTCTTTATCCATTCATCAGTCAATGGACATTTGGGCTCTCTCTATAGTTTGGCTATTGTTGATAGTGCTGCTATAAACATTGGGGTGCACGTACCTCTTGAATCTGTATTTTTGTATCCTTTGGGTAAATACCTAGAGATGCAATTGCTGGACTGCACAGTTTCTTATAATCAAAGAGATTTCACTAGTGGCAAAATTGTCACTTAATATAAACTACCAGGTCAGGTGCCTGGGTGGCTCAGTTGGTTAAGCGTCTGACTTAGCTCCAGTTATGATCTTGGGGTCCTGGGACTGAGCCCCATGTCAGGCTCCCTGCTCAGCAGGTAGTCCCCTTGTCCCTTTCCCTCTGCCCCTCCCCCTGCTCATGCTTTCTCACTCTCTCAAATAAATGAATACAATTTTAAAAAATATATGGACTACCAGGTCACCAGTAGGGGGCCCAGTCGCCTGTCCTTACCTGGGCTATGAGGGACTTGCAAAGAGGTGGGCCTTAGAGGATGAAGGAAATGGAGCAAGACAGGAGAGAGGCAGGACATTCCAAGTGGAGGGTACCCAGGGAGCAAGGACAGGAAGGCTATCCTTTCTATGTAAAAAATAAATAATAAAAAAAAGATATAGATATATAGATATATATATAGATATATACACTCAGCATATATATATATATATATATATATATATATATATATCATACAAAACGTATGTGAACCAAAATAAAACTGGTCTTTTTTTTTGCTCCCTCCTTATCCAAAAAAAATTGATACAACTCCAAAAAGCACTATCAGGAAACAGGTCTTTTTTTTTTTTTTTTTTTAAGATTATTTATTTATTTATTTATTTGATAGAGAGAGAGAGCCCAAACAGCGGGGACAGCAGAGGGAGAGGGAAAAGCAGGCTCCCCGCTGAGCAGGGAGCCCGATGCTGGGCTCGATCCCAGGACCCTGGGATCATGACCTGAGCTGAAGGCAGACGCTTAACCATCTGAGCCACCCAGGCACCCCAAAGCCTTTTTTTTAAAGATTTTTTAAATTTATTTGAGAGAGAGAGAGCACGCCTGTGTAAGACAACAGGGGGAGGAGCAGACAGAGAGGGAGAGGAAATCTCAAGCAGACTCCCCACTGAGTGGGGAGCCTGAAGCAGAGCTTGATCCCAAGACCCTGAAACCATGACCTGAGCCTAAACTATGAGTCACCTGCTTAACCAACTGAGCCACCCAAGTGCCTAAGAAGACAAAAGTCTTTACCAAATGTCTGTGGAGGACACTGCAAAGGGATTACACAGCACACTTCGAAATCTCCAAAATTTTTCTTCCTCAAAGTTCCATGCTATCAGAGTAGCTCCCCAAACATCTTTCTTTTTTCCCCCAAATTTCTGGCCACCCAAATTCCGCTAGCCCACTCCCCTCCCATCTCTCGGTAGCAGCTTTTCCTGAGTAGGACTGGGAGGAAATTTCTCCAGGTCACTCCTGTCCTTTGCTTAGGTCTGTTTCTCTCTTTGCCCTCCTTACAAAGACTCCTTAGAACTACGTCTGGGAAGGAGGAAAAGCCATGAATATTTACATGTGAGTATTTTTGTCCTGTTGCATAGAAAAAAGATGAGAAGGAAGTACACCCGAATGTTAACAGTAAAAGACCAGCAGAGCTTTGGAATCGGGTAAAGCAGGCCCAGGTCCTGGCTCTGGCACTTACTAGTTGTGTAACCTTGGGCAAGCCTCACAGGAGATATTTCTCTAACCCTCAGATTGCTGTTCCATAAATTACTTAGCGTGTATCTGGCATATAGTAATCTTCTGTAAAGTGTAGCTTATAAAGGAGTTATCACTACCTGGTAGGAATATGATGAACTTCATTTTGTCTTTATCACTATTTTTTGAAAAGTTTTACATTGAGGCATGCCTGAGAGGTTAGGTTGGTGGAGCTGGGGGACTTTCAGTTTCAGTTCAAGATCTCAGGATGCAGAGATCAAGTCCTGCCTCCAGCTCCCCCACTCAGCAGGGAGTCTGCTTGGGATTCTCCCTGTTCCTCTGCCCCTCGCCGTGCTTGCACACACTCACACCCTCTCTCTCAAAAATAAATTTTGCAACCTGCTATCCCGTGGACATTTGTTCCATGTCATCATACTGATATTTGTAGTATTTCAGAATATGGTACCCCATAATTCATTTAGCCCTCTACTGATAAACAGTTTATGCCTATGTTTATAATAATCTTTATCGTGTTTTACTTTAAATTACAAATGTGTGCTCATTGTAAAAATTTTTTTAATTTTTAAAAGATTTTATTTATTTGCAGGTTGCAAAATGACATGTGTAGCACGACCCATTTATGTCTATTTTTATACATGTTTAGGATGTAAATACACAGAAAAGGTTAAGGATACTCAACACCATAGCTAACTCAGCAGTGAAGATGAGGGTTTTCATTTTTTTATCTATGTTTTTGTAAGGTTTAATTTTTTAATAAAACTCATGGGGCGTCTGGGTGGCTCAGTGGGTTAAAGCCTCTGCCTTCAGCTCAGGTCATGATCCCAGGGTCCTGGGATCGAGGCCCACATCGGGCTCTCTGCTCAACGGGGAGCCTGCTTCCTCCTCTCTCCTCTCTCTGCCTGCCTCTCTGCCTACTTGTAATCTCTCTCTCTGTGTCAAATAAATAAATAAAATTTTTAAAAAAAGACTCATGAATTTTTTTTACATAAAAGAAAACATTTAAGGGGGGGACATGGGCGGGGTTTCCCGTGGTGTTTCGCCGGCCCAACAACAGAGTATGGCAAAAAGCCAAGGACTTCAAGACGATCCGCTCCGCAATCCTGTCGCTGTGCGGCTCCAGCCAGCTCCACGGTGGGGAGGGTGGGGTTAACAGCCGCACCCCGTCTTCAGCCCTCAAAGTCCACCCCAGCCAAAGTCCTCTTTTGCAAAGGCCGCAACAGAAAGGAGCTAGTTGAGGTCGCTCCCTTCCGGAGCCCTCCCACCAGGGGCCCAACCTCCGCTACCGGGAGTAAGATTTGCTGGAGCCGTGAAGAAGGCAGGAGGACGAGAAGGCCGTGGGGCCTGGAGATCTTTCTAGATGTGGCTCGTGGCCCCGAAGACGTCTGTCCTCCCCCACTCTTGTTGAAACTGAAGAAGAGGAAGGACCGTGGAGGGACTGCAGGTCCTCCCGGGGTTCCCAGGGTAGGGTCCGCCCCGCAGGGTGTGGAGGCAGGGAGCCGCTAAGTCCTCAAACACTTGGAGGACAAGCCTGAGCAGTTCCTGGAATGCAGAGGAAATGAGTGCGATGACACACCGGAGGGCCCCTATCAGCGGTCTCTATAAAACCGTCGCCTCCAGATCTGGCCCCTAGATTGGGTCCCAGGATATCCTGGCTGGTTCCAAGAACCCGGCCCGGAAAGTGGGCGGGCTTCCCGCCCCCTCCCCGACCCCTCCCCGCCCCGCTCTGGCCCCTCTGGCCTGTGGGCCCCAAATGCCAGGCCAGCCCCAGGGGCAGCCCATTCAGCTCCCAGGTTTACCCGGCCCCGCGCTCCCTCAAATCCCGCCCGGTGCCCGCGGGGCCCTGAGCGGACCTCTGCCCCGCCCCCCAGCCCTGCGCCCTCCCCTCAACCCCGCGCCTCATTTCCGCATAGTTCCCGCTCCCGGCACCCCGCGCGCGCCCCGCGGACTCTGTGGCCCGCGGGAACCGGAGCCCGCGGACCCCGCCCCGGGCCCCGCCCCCTCCGAGGCCCCG
>LNAC01000035.1:974371-1004439 GCA_002007465.1 Ailurus styani | reverse complement strand
GAGAAGCTCGGAGAAGATGCCGGCCCGGAGGCGGAAGCAGAGGATGGGAAGGTCCGGAGTCGGGGCAGTGAGGGCCGCAGAGTTCGAGCCCACGCCCACCTGCTTTCCTCCAGCCGGCGCCGTTGGGCCCCGCGGGCTCGGAGCCCGGGTTTGAGCCACGGTTGGCTCGGTACCCGCCAGGTGCGCTGCGCGGGATGGCAGCGAGGCGGGGTGGCCCCCGGAGCCCTGGTCCGGCTGGGGGGCGAGTCACGTGAGCTGGGAATGCCCGACCTAGAATCTGGAATCCAGGGGCCGACGGGAGGTAGTGAGGTGAGCTCAGGACCAGCGGCTCTCTCACCATGGATGCCACGACCTGTGCTGGCAGGGGTAGGGAGCAGGGCCCAGGAGGCTCAACTGATGGGGCGCTGCCTCTCCAGCGCCGCCCAGATACGGGGAGCTCGGCTCTGTGTCGCCACCGTGTGGCCGCAGGGAGCAGCGCCTGCCTAGCACCCGGGGACTCTTCAGGGCTGGGGAGACAGACCTTAGCGACCAGGGGGCGGGCCGCGGTCGGGGAGATCGGATTTCGAGGTCCCCCCGCCCCTCCCGAGCCGGGTTCTGGAAATGGGGTCGAGGTTACCCTGGCAGTCGTTCTTTCGGCCACTGTGAATCCTGCTCAGGACTGTGTGGGGCTTGGGTGTGGACACCCTGCATCCGCCCCCATCGTGCTCACCTAGTAGCTTGCGTGGATGAGAACGATCCCTCCCAAAGGCCCCAGTGCCACCAACAGCCAGCCAGCTTTTCCTAAGTGCCTGCTATTTGAAAGACACACAAAAATGAATAATTAAAATAAGGAGAGAAAGGCGTTTCAATTCGTGGCTCTCCATTCTCATGAAAATAACAGGTAACATGGAAGGAGGACTTACTGTACGCGATGCACTTACGACGTACTTTTATCTTCATGACATTAAATTCTCACCCCAGCCCTCTAAGGGTAGGCTGTTTTGCAGATGTTCCTATTTAACACATGAGGAATTTGAGGTTCAGAGAGATCAAGTAACTTGACCAAAGTCACACAACTAAGAATTGAATTTCTGAGCCATGGCTTATTTATTTATTTTTTTAAAAGAACAGTTTTATTTCATAGAAAATTGAGCAAAAGGTGCAGAGCGTCCGTATAACCACCCTGCACACATTCATACCTACTATCAGCATCCCACACCATAGTGGAGCATTTGTTAAAATTAATGAACCCACACTGACACATTATTATCACCCAAAGTCCAGACTTTATTTTTTATAAACCTTGGCTTTTAAACACTGTGTCAGTCTCCTGGCCTAACTGAAGACCACTTTGCCCAGGGGGAATTCAACTGGGACCTTGGATTATCTGCAGAATTTCCGAAGCAGGGGTAGGAAGGGCATTCCAGGCAGGAGAGCCATAAAAATCTGGAAGGATTTTCACAGTACTTGGTGAGTTCGGCTTGAGTAGGAGGTCCCAAATTTTATTTTATATTATTTTTAAAGATTTACTTATTTATTTAAGGAGGGGGGAGAGAGAGAGAGAACGGCAAGATCGAGCAGGGGGTGGGGCAGAGGGAGAGAATCCTCAAGCCAACTCCTCCCTCACCAGTGGGAGCCAGAATGGAGTTGGAGCATGTCTCCATCCCTGGATCCTGAGATCATGACCAGACCCCAAATCAGAGTAGGCAGTTTAACAGACTGAGCCACCCGGGCGCCCCATGAGGTCCCAAATCTTAGTCAATGGAGTACCAATCTCAAGAAGTCAGTCCTGAGCAATAATGGCCATGGAGTCATGGGTTTAATATGCACGGTTTTTTTTTTTTTGAATGCCAACTGAAATAAAGATGTAACGTTAAAGAAAACATTAATTTTTTAAGTAATCTCTACACACAACATGGGGCTCAAACTCAAGCCCGAGGCTCCCATGCTCTATGGACTGAGCCAGCCAGGCGCTCTTAAAAATGTAACTATTTAAAAAATATTTGGGGGCACCTGGGTGGCTCAGTGGGTTAAGCTTCTGCCTTAACTTCAGGTCTATGATCCCAGGATCCTGGGATCCAGCCCCACATTGGGCTCTCTGCTCAGCAGGGAGCCTCCTTCCCCCTCTCTCTCTGCCTGCTGCTCTGCCTACTTGTAATCTCTCTCTGTGTCAAATAATCTTTAATAAATAAATTAATTAAATAAAAAATATTTGATCATGAGGAGCCTGGTGGTCCCCGCAAGTGTGGAGGGCATAGTGACGCTGGCAGGAGTGAGGCGCAGCCATGACCATGGGCCACGAGTCTGGGAATCTGACACGGATGTGGCATGCGATCACCTACAGCTTGTCGCCCTCTGAGCGACGCATCTTCTGGCACTCTTTCAGCCAGAGCCTCCCCCTCGCGCTGCTCCGCTCTCGGGCCTACATTCTTGGCGTTGTGCCATTTGTAGTTTTATCTGGTCTGCACGTGGGGGACCCAGGACTTTGAGAAATCCAACAGGAAGAATCCAGCTGCCTATGAAAATGATAAACAAGCCACACTCATCTGGATAATGGTTTCCTGTATATGAAAGACCCTTCTCTGGGGGAAAAGTCTACATTATAGAATCTTTTTTTTTTTAACTTTTATTTATTTGAAAGAGAGCGAGCACACGAGGTGAGGTGAGGGGCAGAGGCAGAGGAAGAGGCAGGCACCCCTACATTATAATATCTTGAAGGCATAATAAACTCCTTATGGACCGAAAAAAATTTTGCTCACACATCATTATAATCTTCCCTAGAACCCTACTGCTAGTCATACCCCATTCTGTAAAACTACCATAAGAAATTACTGGAGAAGCCCTGGGGAGGTACGATCAGGTCACTTTTTGTTGAGCAAGGGTCAACATGTCCCAAGTAAGGGGCTTGCAACTTTTCATAATTCTGAGTCTCAGACCTACCAGCATATCTGATCTGATCTTTCTTGGCTGGCTCCTCATTCTCTTCTGCATAATGAGTAAATGCCTGGAAGGGCCTAGGTGGCTCAGTCAGTTGTGCATCCGACTCTTGATTTCTGCTCAGATCATGATCTCAAGTCATGAGATCGAGCCCCACACCAGGCTCCATGCTCAACAGGGAGCCTGCTTGAGATTCTCTTTTCCGCTTCCTCTGCCTACCACCCCCCACATGGCTGTCTCTCTCTCAAAGAAAGAAAGAAAGATATTTTAAGCGAATGCCTTAATATGGTCTACGAGGTCCTTTGGGATCCTGGGATGGTCCCACCGTGGCCCCATTAGGCTGATGAAGAGAGGGATACAGGAGTCGGGGAGGATCTCCTGGAGGAAAGGACATTTGAGCTGAAATCTAACCAATTTGTGGGAGAGAACTAGGTGATGGTGGTGAAGAGCTTTTCAAGTAGGAGGAACAGCATGTGCGAAGTTCCTGAGGCTGGAGGGACTCACATGCATGTGAGCACCTGAACAACTCGTGAGGAAGAGTCAGGGAGAGGAGTCTGCAGATGCCAGATCCTGCCTGTAGTTTTTTGAGGCATCACAAGCACTGTGATTTTTTTTTAAAGATTTTATTTATGTATTTGAGACAGAGAGCATGAGCAGGAGGAGGGACAGAGGGAGAAGACTCCCTGCTGAGTGCAGAGCCTGACATGGGGCTCCACGTGGGGCTCGATCCCAGGACCTCAAGATCATAATCTGAGCTGAAGACAGATGCCCAACCGGCTGAGCCAGCCAGGTGTCCCAGCAAGCACTGTGATCTCAATGCTGTGCCCTACGGAGAGCCATTTTGAGTTTCAAGTAGGGGGATGACTTCTATCTAATCATTCAAATAACAAATACTTTTTGAGCTCCGGATTTTATAGTAACAAGACTCTCATGGTCCCTTGCCATCTGGAAGCTCATATTCTTTTTTATTTTATTTATTTTTTTTTAAGATTTTTTTTTTTGACACAGAGAGAGAGAGATCACAAGTAGGCAGAGAGGCAGGCAGAGAGAGAGGAGGAAGCAGGCTCCCTGCTGAGCAAGGAGCCCGATGCGGGCCTCGATCCCAGGACCCTGAGATCATGACCTGAGCCGAAGGCAGAGGCTTTAACCCACTGAGCCACCCAGGCGCCCTCTTTTTTATTTTATCTTTTAAAATGCATTTTTAAAGTTTATTTATTTAAGTAATCTCTACAATCGATGTGGGGCTCGAACTCACAACCCTGAGATCAAGAGTTGCACACTCAAAAGACTGAGCCAGCAAAGTGCCCCTAAGATTCTTTCTTTTTAAACAATGGGAAGCTTCTTATTTTATTTTTTTTTTAATTTTATTTATTTATATTGAACAGAGAGATTGAGAGAGAGCACAGGAGCGGTGGGGGGGAGGGGGTGGAAAGGGAGAAGCAGATTCCCCACTGAGCAGGGAGCCCAAGAGGGGCTTAATCCCAGGATCCTGGGATCATGACCAGAGCGGAAGACAGCCACTTAACCAACTGAGCCTCCCAGGTGTCCCCAAGATTCTTTTTTTAAATGAAAGTTATACATACACATGGTTTAAATAACTAACAAGTATTATAAGGTTTTCTATGGAAACAGAAGGCAGTTCATCAGCCTTCTCCCCCATTTCCACTTTCCCATAGGCCCTATCTTCAGTTCCTTCAGCCGACTGTTTTTTGCATTTATCTCCATCATCTCTAAGTAGCCTGCTTGTTTTGCCATTTCTTGATGTTTCAGTTTTAAGCACTATCTCTTGATTTTCTACTGAGGAAGATAAAGTTTTAACTCTTTCCCCATCACCTGCCCCACCATACACATAATCCTGCTTCCCCAAGCAGCCAACACGATTTTGGTTGGTTCAGTAGGCATTATGCACATTAGTACATGTAAGCTATGTTTCCTTTCCTTTTTTTTTTTAATTTATTTATTTATTTGAGAGAGAGGGGGTACAAGTGGGGGTGGGGAGGGCAGAGGGAAAAGAAAAGAGAGGGAAAGAAGCAAACTCCCCACTGAGCACAGAGCCTGAAGGACGAAGGACAGAGGGGGGGCTTGACCCCACAACCCCAAGATCATGACCTGGGTGGAAACCAAGAGTCGGATGCTCCACCGACTGAGCCACACAGGTGCCCCTATTTTTCCTTTCTTGCACAGCTGTTTTCCCCAGTTAGTAATTGTCCTGTTTTGTTAGTTTTTATGAATTCTACTCTCCAGCAGTTATCCAAATGTCTTCCCAAAATGTTCCCACACATCAGGTGGCTCAGGTTGATACCTCCGGAGGTGGGCAGGGAGATAGAGATATTTATTTAGGATCAACAGCTGGGAGAGGAAGTGGGTGGAAGCAGGATTGGGCGGAGGGAAAAGGAAATTCGATGAGGCCTGGCGTGGAGCTTTGGAGCAAGGGTTGCCCATCAGAGTGTCCCAAGCCCAGCTGAAATGCTCGGGCCCTTAGACCCTGCCTGGCTCAGTCACAGTTTCGAGGGGCTGCCCCGGGGAACGATGCTCTCTTGCAAGGGAACTCGCCATCTGGGACTGACCCTGAAGGAGCAAGAGTTTACACCTGGTAAAAGCGTCTGCCTTTAATCTGAAAGATCGGGATTTTGTAGGGTTTGAAGTTTTAAAGCTTATACAGTCTGGAGACCCTTAAAAAAAGAATACAAAATTAGGTATAATTTATTTAGATTGATTACGATAAACCAATAAATTCCTGGAGCTTCGAATCCAGTGGAGACTCAAGACCTTTTCTTCTGAGATCTCATCCGGCAATCTAGCAGAAGTACTTTCTGATTTCAACTTGGCTTCTCCTGTCCACCTAGAGCCTTCTATAGCTCCCAGTGCTCGCAGGGCCCCGTGGAAGTGCAGGAACCCGGAACTTAGGCTGTAGAAGCTTCTCAGGAATTTTGCCACTGATCCCGGGATCTTCTTCAGTCTTCCTAGGGATTCCTCTGGGATCACATTTTTCTGGATTTACTCCATCCTTTCTGTGGGGCACCTATTCCAATAGTTTCTTGGGAAATAGGGTGTGGGAAGTGACATTTTGAGACTTTGCATGTTAGCAAATATCTTCATTCTACTTTCACCCTTAATAATTTGGCTGGGTACAGAATATAGCTTAAAAACTCCTAGAACAGGGGCACCTGGGTGGCTCAGTCGTTAAGGGTCTGGCTTCAGCTCAGGTCGTGATCCCAGAGTCCTGGGATCGAGCCCCGAATTGGGCTCCCTGCTTGGAGGAAGCCTGCTTCTCCCTCTCCCACTCCCCCTGCTTCTGTTCCCTCTCTCACTATGTCTCTCTCTGTCAAATAAATAAATAAATCTTAAAAAAAAAAAAGACAACTCCTAGAATAGTGCCTGGAATATAGGGGCACGTGGGTGGCTCAGTTGATTAAATGTCTGCCTTTGGCTCAGGTCATGATCCTGGAGTCCTGGGATTGAGCCCTGCATCAGGCTCCTTGCTCAGCAGGGAGTCTACTTCTCCCTCTCCCTCTCCCTCTGCCTGCTGCTCCCCCTGCTTGTGCTCTCTCTCTCTCTGTCAAATGAAAAAAAGTCTTAAAATAAATAAATAAATATAAATAAAAAAGTACAGTGCCTGGCATATTTTAAATACCATTGGAATTTTGGCATCACTATTATAAAAAAATTCTGGTTGGAAATTATTTTCTTTTTTTTTTTATGGAAATTATTTTCTTTTAGTGCTCTTACTGAGAAATCCAAAGGCATCCTGATTCCTGGTGCTTTGTATGGGATGTCTTTTCTGCTTCGGAAGGCGGAGGATCTTCTCTTTTTCTCTGAGGTTCTGACGTCTCACGACAGCATCCCGATACTGGTCTGTTTCCATCCATGCACTGAGCATTTCAGAGATAACTTTCAGTATGGAAGCATCCGTCCTTCAGTTCTGGGAATTGTCTTCAATCTTTAGTTGATATCTCCTCTTTTTTTGTGTGTTTTCTCTTTCTGTAATTTCTGTTGTCCACGTGTTGAATATCCTGAACCAGTCCTCTAATTTTCTTTTTTTACTTTCCTCTTTTCCATTTCTTTTTCTTTCTGTTTTACTTTCTGGAAGGTGTCCTCAAATTTATTTCAACCCTTCCATTGAGTTTTTAATTTGCAAGGGCTCATTGTTGTTGACGATGTTTGTTCTTCTTCTTCTTCAGTGATTTTTCTTTTTTTTTCTTTTATTTTTAAAGATTGTATTTATTTATTTGATAGAGAGAGACACAGTGAGAGAGGGAACGCAAGAAGGGGGAGTGGGAGAGGGAGAAGCAGGCTCCCCACTGAGCAGAGAGCCCCATGCGGGGCTCGATCCCAGGACCCTCGGATCATGACCTGAGCCAAAGGCAGACGCTTAACCGACTGAGCCACCCAGGTGCCCCAGATGTCTGTTCTTTTTAAAATAACGTCCCGCTCTTGCCTCCTGGATGCAGGATGTTCTCTTATCTCTATGAAGTTATTAACAGTAGGTCTTCTTGGCCTGGTCAGATTACCTTTTGGGAAAACTTTTCTGATCCCCTGCCTGGAGCACAAAGCCCCGATTGCCAGCTTTCTGGGGTGCCAGTTGGGAAACGGGGTGTCCCAGAATTCCCAGCGTATGTTCCCATCACTGCCTGACCTGGGGAGGTCGCCGCTGCCCTCCCCTGCACCTGTGGTTTCCCCGTTCCAGTGAACTCAGGTTATCCTTTCCAGAGAACAAACCTCCAGTCTCCTGTGGGGACTGAGGGAGGAACGCCGATCAATTCTGATCTAGAAACAGCTTCCAAACTCTTCTTATTTCAGACGCCCCTACATTTAAAGAGGTACCTGGGCCTTTCGGGAGAATCTGTGATCCTTCTTCCCCACATCCAGCTTAACCTAAGGTTTTCTGGGGTTTGCTGTGTTCCCACCCCGCCGTCTGTTTTCCAGCTTCCTGATGCTGTGCTCTGATCTCTTCCCTCATTCTCCCTGTCTCAGTGGGTTTGTGCCTTAAACAAAATCTCTTTACTGTAGTTTTCTTGGAGTTGTAGGGAGATGTGGAATTAGACGCGTATGTTCAATCTGCCATAATTTTCAGGACTTCTATTTTTCCTAAATCAGTTAGCAGGTGAATAATTATAGGCTGTGAGAGCTATGGAGGGAAACAGACCTGGGGCCAAGATGAGCACAGCAGGCAGAACGACTCAGACCCTCAGAAATTCAGATCTGTGCCTTTTTTTTTTTTTTTGGTCAGAGAGAGAGGGAGAGAGCACAAGCTGGCAGAGAGGCAGGCAGCGGCAGAGGGAGAAACTGGCTCCCCCGCTGAGCAAGGAGCCTGATGCGGAACTCGATCCCAGGACTTTGGGATCATGACCTGAGCTGAAGGCAACCACTTAACCAACTGAGCCACCCAGGCGTCCAGAGTGCCTTTTTTTTTTTTTAAGAGTTACTTATTTACTTGAGAGAGAGAGTGCTCATGCACCAGCATGAGTAGGGGGAGGGGCAGGGGGAGAGAATCCTAAGCAGACTCCCTCGCTGAGCGTAGAGCCTGAGGTGGGGCTCGATCCCACTTCCCCAAGATCATGAACTGAGCCAAAGCCAAGAATTGGATGCTCAACCGACTAAGCACCACCACCCCCCAGGCACCCTATCAGATTTCTGTCTTTAAACTACACCCCCTCACTGGTAGGAAGAGAAGAGACCATCCAGGAAGAGGTGCGGAGTCAGAGCTGGCAAGGAAGCCACCATGAAGATCAAGGTGAACGTGGGTGCGTTGCAAAGGGGACGGTGCAGAGCTGGAAGGAGCTGTTTAGGACAGGGGCCGTGAGGGCAGGAACCTCCCAGAGGGCACAGCATGCACCACATATGTTTTGTCCCTTGCTGGGTGCATACCCAGGGCTTTCCAGGGTCCCTCGATACCAGATACACTGTATAAATTGTTTATGAACAGACACAGTGAGGGGGGGGGTGAGGAAGGGAAGAGTTGAAGACCATCTAGAGGCTTCTCCTGCTAGTGTGGACTTTGAAGGCTAACTAAGGGCTGTGGAGTGTGCAACCAAAGGGAGACACAGAAGGTGTGGGAGCCAGGGACTGACCAGGTGAGAGGGGGCGGTCTTTCCCTACACACAGGCCCGGCGACATCACATCCTTTCCCCTTCCAACTTGTCTTCTGTCACACCTTTCCCCCTCTGGCCACTCCTGCTGCTGCCTGACGCATGCTGACACTTCAGCCTCTGCCTGACGCCTCCTTCCCCCAGCCTCACCTCTCCCCTTGGCCGCTCCTCACTCCTGTACTGGCCCCAGGAGGCCACAGTCTGATTTTTCAACCATGTGCTTATTTGTTGACTCTGACCTCAGTCTGCGATTGGATTCTGTGTTCAATGTCAGATATGTGTTAATGACACCCCATAGGGTGTCAGTTCCCAAGAGTGGGAATCAGCCTGTTTCACTTGCCATTGTGTCGTTAGCAGCTAAGACTGGGCTTGGTGTGCAAAAGTGGGCTGGGTAAAAAATTAATCAATTAATTAATTAAGATTTATTTATTTATTTGAGAGAGAGAACACAAGCGGGAGGGGCAGAGGGAGAGAGAGCTGATCGCAGAGTTGGTCATGGGGCTCAGTATCACAACTTGAAATCACGACCTGAGCTGAAACCAAGAGTCTGACACTTAAGCAACTGAGCCACCCAGGTGCCCCTGGCTCAGTGAATTAAAAAAATAAACAAACCCTGTATTTATGTTTTATTGAGATAGGATTGACATATAACATCATATTTAAGCATACAGCGTAATTGTTCAATACTTACATATATTACAAAATGATCAGCACAATAAGTCTAGTTAACACACATCACCAGTCATTGTTACAGTCTCGTTTTCTTTTTTTTTTCTCATGGTGATAACTTTTACATCTACTCTCTTGGCAACTTTCAAATATACAAGACGATATTGTTCGCTATCGTCACTTGCCGGACCAGTAATTGCTGCAAGAACGAGATGAAAGTAGGTGTCATCTCGCACAGGCAGTGGGTTGGAGAAGAGGTTGAAGGGGAGACTGTGGACAAGGTACGTGACGTGGAAAGGAGAGGGTACAGCCTGAGCACAGGTGAGGGGCAGAAGTCCTGAGAGAGGACAGGCGAGGTCTCAGGACCTGGTGGGCTTCAGTGGGATGAAGCCGTCCCCGAGCCTTTGCTCAGTGCTCAGCCCTGGGCCCTGGGCCACGTGAACATCTGTAACACAGGACTGGGTGAAATCAACCACGGACCAACTTCGCTATGGGCAGATCACACCTGGTGAGGGTGTCAGGAGGAGGAGGTTGCCCTGGAGATGGATTTTAAAAGCTGAGGCGGTCATGGCCAGGATGGGGGGAGTGATTCCAAGGCCTCCAAAGGTTCTGAGCCTGGGTGAGCGGTTGACTAGTGGGGCCACAGGCAGAGCCAGGGGACATGGGTTTGGAAACACCGACCAGTCCGGATCCTGGAGGAGGTGCAAGGATCTATGAGGTGGGGTGGGGCACACACCTTAGGCTCAGCCCACCCTCTGCACGGCCTTGCTTTCTTCCTGGGTTTGACCTCACTCGGCCCTGCTGCACCCCCTCATCCCTGTTGCATACCCCAGCCTAGGTTCCAGGCCACTGACACTGGGTTGTGATGGCCCCATTCCCCACCTCATTCCCAGCCTCTCCCCCGTTGGCCTGCCCTCATCTTCCACCCAGGAGCCTCTTCCCCTCACTTCAGCTCCCCTGGAAGTCATCTAGGAAATTTTGTGTTGGGCACTTTTGGAGACCTCTCTTTGACCCCCTTGCATTTGGTCAGATACACATTTTAAAGCTAGGAAAATTGGGGCACCTGGCTGACTCAGTCGGGAGAGTATGCGACTCTTGGTCTTGGGGTTGTGAGTTTGAGCCCCATGTTGGGCCTTCAAGCCCCCAGTTGGATCAGTAGAACAGATCAGAGGGTTAAATTTAGGTCTGCTGACTCGGAAGCCTACTCTCCTCACTACCGCAAAGGCCAGGCAGACAAGAAGTTGGGGGTCAAGAGTATTTCTCATAGCCAAAGCTCTGGATGCCCTGGGGTAGGGCGTCCATATTATAACAAACAGGAGAGGTAGGAGCTTGTGCGACAGTGCAGCTCAGTGTTTAGAAGCATAGACCTAGGGGCGCCTTGGTGGCTCAGTCGTTAAGCGTCTACCTTTGGCTAGGGTCACGATCCTGGGGTCCTGGGATCAAGACCTGCATCAGGCTCACTGCTCTGCGGGAAAGCCTGCTTCTCCCTCTCCCACTCTCCCTGCTAGTGTTCCTTCTCTCGCTGTGTCTCTCTGTGTCAAATAAATAAATAAAATCTTAAAAAAAAAAAAAAAAGCATAGACCTAAAGACCCTAAGGGCTGGAGTGCTCAGGTTCAAGTCAGCTCTGCTGCCTCCTATACCTCAATTTTCCCTTCTGCAAAATGTGATGAAAATAGTACCTGCCTTATTATGGGTATTGCAGGGATGAAATGAGGTGCATAGAAAATACTACGTGTCATTATCTTCTTTCCTGGAGCCCCTCTGCTGGTCAGGGGCTGCTGTTCCTCCTACTCTGGCCAGGGGTGAACACCAGGGAGTACGGGTTTCCTTCCTGCTCTGGCCTGGGGACCAAAGACAGGATGAAGCACCACCTCCATTTTATCAATGAGGAAGCCAGGCCTCAGAGAGGAGGGATCACTTGCCGAAGGTCACACGGTCAGGGACAGAGCCAGGATGAGAAACCCCAAGCCTGGCATCTGGCCGCTGTGCCAGTGGCTCCCCCAGCGTGGTGCTGACCCTCTGTGGGCAGGACGGAAAGACCCAGAATCCCCTTTTTCCAGGCCTAAGTTTTGCAGAAAACCCCTTCGGGAATGAGGCTTATCCCCTCCCCCATCGCCTGTCCTGGGCCAGACCCCAGCCCCGCACCGTCACTCAGGAGCTTGTGACAGAGCTGCCCCTGCTCCCACGCCAGTGAACCCTGGGAATGTCCAGAGGTGGGCAGTCAGGGCACGGAAGGCAGGACGACGCTGGTAAGGAGAGTGGACTGTGGGTTCTGGAACCCGGTGGCCTTGGGTTTAAATTCAGCTGTGTCCCTAGTTTACTAGATCACTTCATCTCCCTGAGCCACGCGTCATCCAGCCCTAAAATGATGTGCCATCTCGCCCTCAGCCTGCCAGGCCGCCCCGCCCCTGTTTATGGGCAGCCAAGCCCAGCCCCAGCTTCTGAACATGACCCTCGCTGTCCCGTCTCTGGCCCTGCTTGGGACCTCAGACCCAAAGGTTGTCGCTCGTCAATATCTTATATTCGCCCCCAACCCCAGTTCACCTGTTCTGGTAACATGGGCTGTTTGGTTCCTGCGTAGCTGCAGCCGTGGCAGCCGGGCTGGATGGGCTAGAATACAGTCCCACGGTCCAGTCACGGGGGATCCATGGTCATACAGGATGGTTGCACCTACGCACGGGCTCAGAGTGCTTGAGTTCAAATCCCAACTTGACCACTTACTTGCTCTATGACTTTGGGGAAATTATCTAACTTTCCTCTCTCTCAGTTTCCTCATCTATAAAATGGGATAATAATGGTATCTACCTGATAAAGTTATAAGAAGACAGCAACCTAGAATGGAAGTTTGATCAGAGTGGGATTCTGGTCTGTTTTGTTCATCGCGGTACCAATCATGCCTGACACACTGAAGCTATTCAGCAAATATTCGTTCAATGCGTCTGTGCCATAGTGAAGTAATGCATATGAAATAGCGCTGAAGCACTAATAGAAGTACAATACAAGCCACTTATAATTTTAAGATTTGTAGAAGCCATGTTAAAAAAAAGTAAAAAGGTAAAATTAATTTTAATAATATATGTTTTAACATAACGGATCCAAAATATCATTGCAATATGAGATTAGTATAAGAATTATTGGGCGTCTGGGTGGCTCAGTAGGTTAAAGCCTCTGCTTTCGGCTCAGGTCATGATCTCAGCGTCCTGGGATCGAGGCCCGCATCGGGCTCCCTGCTCAGCGGGGAGCCTGCTTCCTCCTCTCTCTCTGCCTGCCTCTCTGCCTACTTGTAATCTCTCTCTCTCGCTCTGTGTCAAATAAATAAATAAAATCTTTAAAAAAAAAAAAGAATTATTACTGAGATTTTTTTAATCTCTATGCCTAACGTGGGGCTCAAACTCACAACCCTGAGATCAAGAGTCACATGCTCAACCAACTGAGCCAGCCCGGCACCCCTGAGATATTTTCTATTCTTTTTTTCCTACTAAGTCTTTGAAATCTGGTACATATTTTACCCCATGGCATCTTTCAGCTACACGGCAGTAATACTGTAAGCGATGTCCTGCCAAAAAATAAAGTCATATTTAACAAATATTTTTGTTTCAAAATTTAAAGTAATTAAAATTAAATTAAATTAAAATTTTGGTTCCTTTCTGGTACCAGCCACATCTCAAGGGCTCAGGAGCCCCATGGGGCTCATGGTCACCAGGCTGGGACAGCTCAGGTACAAAGCGTCCAGCAGCTCGAGTTAAGTTTGCAGGGAAGTTCGGCTATGATTATTAGTGATCTGGAAGATGTCCATGCTTTCGGTTGAGTGGAACAAGAAAGCCACTGAGCACAACATGATTTCACTTGTACAACATGATTTCACTTGTGCAAAAAAAGAAAATCCCCACCCCCAACACTATTTCTATTTGTAAATATACAACCCAGATGTAAACAGAAGCCTCCTCGCCTTATAAGAGCCTCAGTCCTGATCCCCAAAAGCAGCAGGAGAACACGAAATGTGCCACAGATGTCTACGCAGGAGAGCGGGCCCAGAACAATGGAAAGCCTTTGTGTTAGCTCCAAGGGGGTCTGACAGAGGCACTGAGGGGCTGAATTGCTTGGGTTAGGAAGGGAGGAGAGTGTGAATTTCCCGAGGGTCAAGGTGGTGGAATGAATGGGGCAAAGGGCCAGGGAGCACCCTTCCCTGAGAATGGGGAGGTCTGAGAGGATGTGAACCCATCACAGAGATGACACTTAAAATTGTTCGCCATGTGGGGTTCAACGTGAACATTTCTGGACCCCCCAAACCCTCTGGGAAGTCTGTTTGACTGATCGATGTCTGTGTGCGTGAGTTTTAGAGTAGAATCCAGAAAGAAGCTGACCTTTCATCTGGGTCAGAGAAAGGAGATGGCCAGGGCAGAAGCAAGGGCCAGAGGCTGAGGACACTGAGCACGGACGGGTCCCCTTCTTTCTCCCCACACCATTCTTGGGACTCAAAGAGGTGACTGTCAACCTCCCATGATTCACGGAGGTGGAGGTAGAAGCCCCTCTCAGCATGTCCTCTATATCTCAGAGGCAAAGGGGGCCTCAGAACACATCTGGACTCCTCTGTGTTTGTAAATACCCGGGAAAAACCCGGAAGGGTCCGTATCCACACGACGGAGCCTGCCTCTGGGAGGCGATGCCTTTGGAGAGGTGAAGATTTTCACGTTTGCCTTCTGTATGTCTGTACTGAGTTGTTTCAAAAAATGCTTTTACACTGAGCGGGCACTACGGTCATGTTTAGAAGGAAAAGAGAACCCTGCCCTGCACCTTCCTCCCCGACCACCCAGTGTGGAAAATTCAGGATGTATGGGTAGGTAAGTAGGAATAAGCAGCACAGGTCATTGTAACTCACTGCCTAGCAGGGACCACTCTCCCAACGGCTGCTGAAACTCTGGGGGAATGTCTGGCCTTCCGGCTGGCCCTCTGCAGCGCAGGCCCGAACAGGCCTCGCCATTTTGGCCCAGCCCCAGACTAGCCAAAGGTCAGAGTGGCCAAAAAAGGTTACCTTAGGGCCTGGAGCTGTGAGGGCTCTCAGTCCTGTGCCTGGAGTCTTTGCCTAGGCACGGGGACTGCTGTGGGCCTTGGCTATATCTCTGTTCAATTTGGGAGCTATGCAGGGAACCCGGGAGCCCCCCGTGGCACTGAGGACACTGCTTTCTCATGACATAGAGGTCAGGAGTTTGGTCAACTCACTGGGAGCAAGTTACTTAACCGTTCTAGGCTTCGGTGTTCTCTTTTTTGGTAAAATGTTGTGAGGGTTAAATGAGATAATGCATGTCATACAATTAGCCCAAAGTAACCTTAAGAAGAATAAGGATGTTCTAAGAACAGTCTTTGCTCAGCTAAGCCCTCTAGCCCTCATGAAGGAGGTGAGAGGGGGTGAATTTTTTCCTCTAGGGGAGTGGGGGATGGAGCCCGAGGGCCAGTGTTCTGTCTGGTTGGAGCAGGAAGAG
Organism: Ailurus styani; assembly: GCA_002007465.1. Lineage (NCBI taxonomy): Eukaryota > Metazoa > Chordata > Mammalia > Carnivora > Ailuridae > Ailurus > Ailurus styani. Next base: position 989,284 of record LNAC01000035.1, on the reverse strand, counting down.
TTGTGAGCCCCTGTCTTGGGGCAGGGACACCAGCGAGGAAGCTGGACACTTCCAAAGGTTCAGTGGTAGAAAACGGTGGGTAGTGGGGTGGCAGTTGGCTGCTGTAAAGGCTGGGGCCTATCCTGGGGACCAGACCAGTGTGGAGGCAGGTGTGGATTCTGGTCTCCTTTCTGCCATCAGTGTGGCCCAGGACATGCCACTGGCCCTCAGAATGTGTGGAGGTTTCTTATTTTTGTTTCTAAAGATTTATTTATTCTGGGGGCACCGGGATGGCTTAGTCGGTTAAGCGTGAGACTTCGGCTCAGGTCATGATCCCAGGGTCCTGGGATCGCGTCCTGCATGGGGCTCCCTGCTCAGCTGGGAGCCTGCTTCTCCCTCTCCCTCTCCCTGTGCTGCTCCCCTGCTTTTACTCTCTCTCTCTCTCTCTCTCTGTCAAATAAAGAAAACTCTTTAAATTAAAAAAAAAGATTTATTTTAGAGAGAGAAAGAGAGCACATGTGAGTGAGGGGAGGGACAGAGGGAGAGAATCTCAAGCAAACTCCCTGCAGCCTGATGTGGGGCTCGATCCCACCGCCCTGAGATCATCTGACCTGAGCCAAAATGAAGAGGCGGATGCTCAACTGATTGAGCTGCCCAGGCGCCCCAGGGTGGAAGTTTCTAGTGCAGCCTTCCTTCAGGCGCATTCCATCCAAGTCAAATCAGGTTTAGTCCCTCGTCAACTATGTGATTTGGGGCAAGTTACTTAACACTCCTAGTGCTTCAATTATCGCATCTGTAAAATGGGAAGCATAACGTTACTAGCTTGTTGTGAGAGTTAAATGCGATAAGTCCGACACCTTCCGTAGAGGCTCGCAGGCTTGCGGGGAGCGCTCGCTAACGGTGCGGGTTTGTTGGTGTTGGCTGCCCGCAGCACGGAGGTGGCGGGTGATCCTTGGGGTTCATTCTGGTTTGGGACATCATCACCTTTCGTGTCTGAGCCAGCTTCTCGGAGGGCAACTTAAGACCAGTCCCCTCCTGCTCCATTCTGCCTGCAGCCCCGAAGAATGGAGGGAACGTTTCTGCTCTAGCGCTAATGCTCCCAACTTCTCAGCCCAGAGCAGGCTCTGATCCTTTACGTCCCCATCTTCAAAGCCAGCTCACTCATGCGCACGGAGCATCTGCGGAGCATCTGCGGAGCCGAGTCACGGTTCACTACGTGGGTCCTGGAGCCAGAGGGCCCTGGACTGGACTGGCGGCTGGACCCCCCTGGGTCTTCCAGACCCTGTTCCTTCACCTGTAAAATGGAGAAATTGATTCCCACTTCTCACGTGAGTGTGAGGATAAAATCAAACAATCTCTTGAATCCTCTGGGGCTGTTTTTAGCTGCAAGTAACGGGTTACCTGACAAAACCAATCAAGACATTTCATTCTCTCCCAGAAGTATCTGGATTTGGTAGCTCTCGAGTTGGCTGGGCAGCTTTCTCAGGCTCGCTCTTTTTGCTCTGCCATCCTCAGTGTCTTGACCTTACGAACCCCAAGTGTTTGCTGCAACCCCACGCTCCATATCCCATTCAACACATTCAAGCGAAGGGCGTCTGGGGGGCTCAGTCGGTGAAGCGTCTGCCTTTCGCTCAGGTCATGATCCCAGGGTCCTGGGATCGAGCCCTGGTCAGGGGGGAGCCTGCTTCACCCTCTCCCTCTGCAGCTCCCCTTGCTTGTGCTCTCCTGCTCTCTCTCTCAGATAAATAAAATCTTAAAAAAAAAAAAAAAAGGAAGAGGCTGAGGAACGGGTCCAAGTGCTGGTACTTTACTGGGAAGGTGCAGGCCCAGGGAGTGAGGGGGTGAGGAGGAAGGGAAGGGGCGAAGCAATGAGTGGTCCAGGCTACTGCTTCCCTACAGGCTGCAGAAAGCACAGCTGGGCACTCAGCAAGTGTGATAATGAGCACAGACCCTTTTCTGGAAGGGCCGAAGGGAGGAATCTTGCAGAAAAGGAGGCAGTTAGCCCAGTTCCCTCCCTTCCCATCTACCATTTCCTACTTTTCAACATTTGCCTCTGGGGAGCTAATGTCCCCACAGGTCTGGACTGAATCACCCAGCCACTGGCTGCCTCTGAGGAAGCCGGATCTCATGGCCCTAGGACTGGTCTTACATCCAAGTCTGAAAATGGAGGGGTGACTTAGTGCAGGGGTGGGATCCAAACGGGAGCACTAAAGAGGCAGTTGAGAAATCCGTGGGAACCCACGGGCTTTGTGTCCACTGCAGGTAGAACAGTGCAGACCGTGGCCACTAGTTGGGTCCGAAGCAAATTTTAAAAAATGAGCCAGGACGCCTTGGGTGACTCAGTGGGTTAAAGCCTCTGCCTTCTGCTCAGGTCATGATCCCAGGGTCCTGGGATCGAGGNATTGAGCCAGGACGCCTTGGGTGACTCAGTGAGTTAAAGCCTCTGCCTTCTGCTCAGGTCATGATCCCAGGGTCCTGGGATCAAGGCCCACATTGGGCTCTTTGCTCAGCAGGGAGCCTGCTTCCTCCTCTCTCCTCTCTCTCTGCCTGCCTCTCTGCCTACTTGTAATCTCTCTCTGTGTCAAATAAATAAATAAAATATTTTTTAAAAATAAATAAAAAATAAAAATTGAGCCAATAGGTTTTATCGGAGGATTGATAGTGGAGTGTGGGGGAGAGGGGGAAATTAAGGTCTTGGTGGATGATGGTGCTGTTTACTTAGATGGGGAAAGCCTGGCGGGGGGAAGTTACTTGGTGAGGAAAATTAATTTCTTGCCCATGTTAAACTGGTGAAGTCCACTGAGTGATCTAAGTCTGGATCTGAGGGGAGAGGTTCTCTCTGGAGATCAGAGTTTGAGTCCCTGTCACATCCATGGTAGTTGAAGTCACCTGAGACTTCAGAGATTTGGGGTCACCTGATAAAAGAGGCTGGTTGAACAGAGAAGGGAGGGACAAGGCAGAAACTTTGACGGGGGGGGGCTGCGTAAGCGGGGGGAGGCGTCCTCATCTGGGTGGGCTGAGGAGAGAACGGAGGGTTGGGAGTGGTGCTGGCGACTGCACTTCTTCGGGGGGCGCTGCTATACGGGGGAGCAGAGAAACGGGGCAGGGGCCTGAGAGGGCTGAGGTAGGATGCTTTTAAGGTGTTTGCGGGTGGGAACGAGCCCGCAGGGAGAAGGTGGATCGTGCAAGAGGGAAAGGGGACGGCTGCACGGACTGAGTCCCAGAGCTAAGAGGCAAGGTACGAGACCACAAGTCGAAGGCTTGACCTTAGAGGAGAGAGGGTGTCCCCCACTGTGGGGGACGTGGGGCTGCAGGCAGGCAGCAGGGGAAGGGGACGATGAAGTCCCTCTGTTCTGACTCCATCTTCTGTGCCTGAAGTTGGAGCCACTGAAGTCACTGAAGAGGCTGTTGGAGGCGGGAGAGGAGACAAGGGCGGNGGGCTGCAGGCAGGCAGCAGGGGAAGGGGACAATGAAGTCCCTCCGTTCTGACTCCATCTTCTGTGCCCGAAGTTGGAGCCACTGAAGTCACTGAAGAGGCTGTTGGAGGCGGGAGAGGAGACAAGGGCGGGAAGCAGGTTATCCGGGCGAGAGAAGGTGACTGTTTCAGGAAGCATGACGGGAGAGCTCGCAGTGTGGGGGGCCCGCTTGAGGTGCGGCCCTAACTGTGGAGGGGTCGGGTCAGCGGGGTTGGCGGGTTCAGTCCTTTGGGCGCCGGCAGGTGCGGACAGGTGCCGCGTGCAGGGGAGAGGCGGAGGGAGTGGAGCGGGCTCAGAGCTGGGCGGTGAGATCTGAGCCCGGGAAGGGACGTGGAGGCAGGAGAGAAGAGGGGACTGGAGCAAACAAGGTGGAAGCGGTGGGCTCGGTGGGCTGGAAATCTCAGAAGAGTTGACGGTTATTCTAAAGGGCAGTAATAAAAAAGTTAACCACGGGACAAAAACAACCTTTCAAAATACCAAAACTAACAGCTAAAAGAAAAATGAAAAGAGGGGGCGCCTGGGTGGCTCCTTTGGTTAAGCGGCTGCCTTCGGCTCAGGTCATGATCCCGGGGTCCTGGGATCGNGGAAGAGTTGACGGTTATTCTAAAGGGCAGTAATAAAAAAGTTAACCACGGGACAAAAACACACCTTTAAAAATACCAAAACTAACAGCTAAAAGAAAAATGAAAAGAGGGGGCGCCTGGGTGGCTCCTTTGGTTAAGCGGCTGCCTTCGGCTCAGGTCATGATCCCGGGGTCCTGGGATCGAGCCCCGCATCGGGCTCCCTGCTCAGCCTGTTTCTCCCTCTCCCTCTGCCACTACCCCCAGCTTGTGCTCTGTCAAATAAAGAAATAAAATATTTTTTAAAAAATTGAAAACAGGGGCGCCTGGGTGGCTCAGTAGGTTAAAGCCTCTGCCTTCGGCTCAGGTCATGATCTCAGGGTCCTGGGATCAAGCCCAGAATCGGGTTCCCTGCTCGGCAGGGAGCCTGCTTCCTCCTCTCTCTATCTGCCTGCCTCTCTGCCTACTTGTAATCTCTCTCTCTCTGTCAAATAAATAAATAAATCTTTCAAAAAAAATGAAAATGGGGTGCCTGGGTGGCTCAGTTGGTTAAGTGTTTGCCTTTTGCTCAGGTCATGGTCTCAGGGTCCTGGGATCGAGCCCCACGTCCAGTTCCCTGCTCAGTGCGAGTCTGCTACTCTCTCTCCCCCCGACCCTCTTCCCTGCTTGTGCTCTTGCTCTCTCTCTCTCAAGTGAAAAAAAAAGTTTAAAAAAAGAAAAATGAAAGGAGAAAAAAATAGACAACAGAAGGACTATATATAAAAGACTTGGGATATAATGTAAATATAACATAAAACAGTATGATGGATCGAGGCCAAACATATTTATCATTTTGTGCTGCTGTAAAAGAATTGAGGAAACTCTACAATGGATCTCTAGAATATACTGGCTTTTTGTTTTTTTTTTTCAGATTTTGTTTTTTTGAAAGAGAGAGACAGCATGTGCAAACTGGGGGTGGGATTCTGATACTTTTGGGTGATATGGAATAAAATAAAACAACTGAGTAATTGTGATTATCTATTTCATAATTAAGGGTACAAATGGGAACCGGGACTCTCAATGTTGGGAAAAAATATACACATGGAAGATACAAGAGTTAAGAAAAATCTCTTACGTCTTGAACTTGAATAGAAAGTGTGAATGTGTTTTATCTTAAGAAGAAACCATGTCCTAGGTTCGTCTACCAAAGGCCGTAAATAATGACCAAGAAAGCAGCAGACCTTCTAGAGCCTTGATTTTGCTCTTGCAATGCCAGTTACCACTAAAAGGAACAAGCATTTTGGTTTTTTCCTGGAAATAGATGACCCCAGGTCTGGAGCAGGAAATGTACAACCTAAATCTGGAATAGCCTATCATACTAGATAGCAAGGAAGTTACCAAACGCTACGATCAAAACGGCTGTTATGAAAAGGACTCAGCAGCCACTTGAGGCCCCCCACTGGACAAAAAGAACAGTTTGAGCATCATTAAGTTTAATAACTACAATGAACTGAAACACATAACATGCTTAATTCAGTGACCATGATACAAACAACACTAAAAAAACAACCCAGTGGTTACTTTTGTTTGGAGGGTGATGCTAGTAAACCCAATTTATTATTTTGGAAACTGGCCAAAGATTTGGGCATTTATCCTTTTTCTGATACGAACTCTAATTCCAGGTAACCAAAGAGAAGATGAGTCAAAGTTTCTCTTCACACTGGTATTTTAGGCATTATGTGAAGAAGGGACGGTAGAATTAGAGTATCCTCACTTTGCAACCCTTGATGCATTAGTGAACCTAAGCACTGAGCTTCATCTAGAGACAACCAGGCGTGATGCATCTCCTGAGGAAAACACACACTGCTGTGTGGTTTTCTTACCCCTAAATCTGAATCCAATCACACCTCCAGATCTGTTCCTATTTAGCAGGAAATAAAAAGGATAAAGAAACCTGTGAAATGACACCATGGAGGGGCGCCTGGGTGGCTCAGTGGGTTAAAACCCCTGCCTTCAGCTCAGGTCATGATCTCAGGGTCCTGGGATCGAGGCCCGCATCGGGCTCCCTGCTCGGCGGGGAGCCTGCTTCCCCCCCTCTCTGCCTGCCTCTCTGCCTACTTGTGATCTCTTTGTCAAATAAATAAATAAAATCTTAAAAAAAAAAAAAAGAAAAAAAAAAGAAATGACACCATGGAGAAAGAAGAGCAAAATCCAGACTGGGAAAGAGATGGAGGGAACTTACAGGTGCCAAGAGATAAGAAATATGTCAGCCATTTGCAATACAGAGATGCTCATTCAAGCAAATAAATTACTGAAGAAAACAACCAAAGGACACCCAGGCAATTGGAAGTTCGAGACTTGAGTATTTCATAATATTAATTAATGTTATTTTGATATGCTAATAGCATTGTTTTCTACGAAGTCCCTATCCTTTAAAAATATATAAATATTTGTGGGTAAAATGGTGTGTCAGGTTATGGTAAGGGGGAGGAGCCAGTGGTATAAATTCAGCAAAATTAGCTAGACTTGATAATTGCTGAAACTACATGATAGGTACGTGGGGCTTTGCTCAGTCTATTTTTGCACATATTTGAGGGGTTTTTGAAAGATTTCTTTCTTTTAGAGAGAGAGTACACGTGGTGGGGGGGGTGCCGCAGGAGAGAAGCAGACTCCCCACTGAGTGAGGAGCCTGACACAGGGCTCCATCTCATGACCCTGAGATCATGACCTGAGCGGAAATCAAGAGTCAGACGCTTAACTGATTGAGCCACCCACACGCCTCTAATTGAAATTTTCCATGACAAGAAAACAAGAATTTCCGAAGTCAAGTCACCATGATTTAGGCTTTCCCTGGAAAAGTGTGATGTTGGGGAGGGATGGAGGTATCTGGGGTATCTTTCAGGTTTCTTGCTTGAGGAACAGAATGGGTGGTGGTTTACCAGGTTCAGGAAAAGTAGGGGAGATGGGGTTGTGAAGAACAAGGAGTCCCACCCCAGTCACGTTGATTTGGGGTGCCTGTGGTACATCTGGGTGGGAATGCATAGGAGCTGGGTGGAAACACTGAACTCGACAGAGATGTGGCAGGAAATGAAAATGTGAGTCATTGGGTGACGTCAAAGGGAGAAACTGTAGAGAAGGGGTTTGAGAAGTGGCCAACCAGGCAAACAGTATCTTAGGAACTGGAGGGCCCCAGAGAGGTCTAGAATAGTTTTTAAAAGAGGGGAATACTTGAGTCTTACCTCACACTGTGTACAAAAATTAACTAAAAATGTTTTAAAGACCTCAATTTAAGAGTTAAAATTATTTAAAACTCTTAGGAGACACCAATATAAACCTTTATGACCCTGGACTGGGCAACAGATTTAGACAGGACACATAAAAAATAATAAAAAATGAGTAAACTGGACTTCATCAAAACTAAAAACTGTTGTGTGACAAGTGACACTAGCAAGTAAGTGAAGAAAACCCAGAGACTGGGAGAAAACAGCTGCCAAACATAAATCTGGTAAGAATCTAATATCCAGAAGGGGCACCTGTGCCTGGCTGGCTCAGTCAGTAGAGTGTGTGCCTCTTGATCTTGGGGTCGTGAGTTCAAACCCCCCCCCCCGCCCCGGCCGTGTTGGGCGTAGAGTTTACTTAGCAAAAAAATGGGCAAGGGATTTGTATACTTAAAAAAGATACACAAATGTTCAGTAAACATGGAAAGATACTCAACTAGGCATCCTAGCATGAGGAAAATACAAATCAATACCACATTGAAAGATCACTTCATACCCACCCAGATGCCTGTAATAAAAAAAGAAGCAGGAAAATTCGTGCTGACGAGGACGTGGAGAAATCGGAACCCTTGTGCCTGGGCGGGGGTGGGGCGGGGCTGCTGGGAGCGGAACACGTGCAGCTGCTCAGGGAGTGATGGACACTCAAGACCCCGCAATCCTACTCCAAGGTCTAGGTCTGAAAGAGCTGGAAACATCGTTCTGCGCCAACAGTGTGTTCACGGTAGAGGAGTCCTAACAGCCCTAAAGTGGAACCACCCAAATGCATATCAGCTGATCAATGAATAAACCGACTTTGGTACAGGTTTGCCCCACTATCCGGAAGCAGAGCGCACCCACGAACCCGTGCCTAAGCCAGGGCCACAGACAATCCCCATTCGTTCAGATGGAGACATCTGTGAGCTTTCCCGGACCCCAAAAACGACACCTCTCAGGTTGGTCTGAGACCTGAGGACATGCTTGCTAACCTACACGCAGATAAAGCGCAGATGCTCACACAGTTCAAAGGTGCTCTGGTGGTTTGGAGTGTAGTTTGTGGGGAGGGAGCCTGGACAAGTGCTCAGGAATGGCTCAGTGCTGCCCTTTTCTTTTTTCTTTTTTTTTTTTTTTTTTTTAGGTCTTTTATAAAAGCGAAGTGTCATAATGTGAACTTTCAAAAAGTGGAAGAGGTTACCTGTAAAAGGACTATTTGACAAAAGGAATCAAGTACCTGCTAGAACACCGTGAACCTCCAGAGCCTCATGCTACGAAGCCAGTCACAAGCCTACACTTTATAGAGAAAATGTCCAGAACAGGCCAATCTAGAGACAGTAGATTCGCAGTTGCCTAGGCCAGAAGAGGGAACGGGGAATGACTGCTAAGTCTGGGGTTTCTTTTTTGAGTGATGGAACATTCTGCAATTATATAGTGTTGTTGCACAACCTTGTGAATATTCTAAAAACCACCAAATTGCATGCTTTAAAATGGTGAATTTTTAATGCATATTCTAATTCAACTTCAGGCTGGTGCTCAGCAAGTGCTACAGTGAAGCCAGGCCTCAGGAAGCCTGGAGCCACGGTGGGTCCCGAGCCCAGGCGGTGGCTGGCCACTCATGGCACCTGTCCTCTTCTGTCATCCCCCCCCCCCCATTAATTCCAGCAGCTCTGGCAAATCCAAAACAGAATCTGTGGTTTCATCCCTCTCGCCAGGATTGGTTTAGGGGCGGGCAGGTGGTCCAGCTCTGCCCAAAGAAACTCGGGTTGCCGAGAGGCTTCTGGGAAATGATCTTCAGGAGAAACCAGTCTTGTGCCTCTGGACGCCAATGTCGAGCGGAGGCCTGGAGCAGCAGCTGACTTGGGAGGTGGGGTGGTTGGACAACATGCCACAGCCGACAGGGCACAGAAACTGGAAAGAAACCGTCTGGGTCCTCAGAAATACCAGACCTCAGGACTTCACGGAGGGAGATGGATCTTCCTCCTGTTTAAGCCATTTTATTTAACTTAGAGCCTGAAGCATCCATTCTCATACAGGTTATGGTGACTGCTCCCCAGAGATGGGAGAAAGTGGGCTTGGAGACAGGGCCAGGGGAAGGAAATCCATTTTATCATCAGACGTGGTTTGGGTCAGGGCTGGCACGGAGCCTGATTGTATGGCTGCCTGAAACAGCCTGACCGTGTGTTTTCAAGATTGGTTTCTTGGCCTGTAAGCCCAGGTACTCTCATGGTCCATGGCTAGTCCAATCAGCAAATATTTCCCATGAAGCAATAACAAAGTTCAAGCTTGCCCTACTCATCCTAATTCCTAAGTAACAGGAATAGAGGATTACTACTGAGTTTAACTTCAGCCACTCACTAAACATGTTTTAACTGTAAAATGGGGCTAAACACTCAATTTTTGACACAAAAATTAAGAGGCTTTGGCTGAGCTCCTAGCCTGGTCCACAGCTCCACACACTTGACTGAATCTGAAGTCCTACCAACAGAGTAAAGTAACCCCAACTGTGGCTTCCTCAAATTCTACAATTTCTGCTCAAATACCAAGCTGCCATCTCTCCAAGAGCTGTAAGGTCCCACTCTGAAGAGGACACCTCCCTGTGAATAAAAACTAATTATACAACCTAGAACGATTTTAGCCATAGAGAAAGCCAGTGGCTAACTGCCTGAGAAGACGAATTATCCAAAAGGTGCCCCCAAACAGAAGTCAGAAGTTGTTTTTGAATAAAGCTGGGAGTCTGAACCCAGACTCTGCTCCTCACTGCATGTATACAGAACCCTGAACCAGTTTCTTCATCTGAGCTCATTTCCTCACCCATAAAAAGGGTGTTTAACACTTGTGTTACACAATTGTCCCAAGACCAAGACGAGAATACACCAAAAAATGATTAAGAAGGCGCTACAGGAGAGCGCCACCTTTCTACGGGGATAACCAAAGCAATACAAGGTATTTTTTTTCATCTCCAATTTATTTCTCCCAAACGATAGAGATGACCCATGAAAACACATTCAAATTGCATCAAGTTATTACAAGTTCTATCTCCTAAGAGCTAACTCTTTGCTCCTTCCTCTGGAGGTAAGAGGGTCCACTGCAGGGCTAAACGGAAGCAATCAGAGACTCCCCACTAACAGCTCTGGTTTGTAATTAGAGCAGTTCACCAGCAAGGACAAGAATGTAATCAATTCACAGAAGACTTGCAGGTCTCAGAACAGAGTGCCAGCTGGTCTCACACATCTATGGCCGATTGCATACAGACACAGAAGCACTGCTTCCTGACGTAAGGCCTATAGTCTGACCTGCTCATTTCCTAACTATATAGAGATTTTAAATGTGAATGAAGTGGAAAGGCTCTTCTGCTGTCCGCGACCAGGCCAAAACCTCAGACCTACCCAAACTCTGCCTTGAAAAATACACTTCAGGTAACGCTGCATAACCACGGACAGAAATCACTGCTCTGCTCCCAGCCTCTCACCAGCAGGCCACTCCAGGGACCTTTCCTAGCTGCACCTAGCACTGTGTTCTAGACGGACTCGAGACCAGCACGGCCGTACCGGAAACCTCTACACCTCACACCAGAATGCATCCTGTCCCAAGAGACCTGGAGAAACCAGGCTCCCCCAGTCCTGGGAAAAGATGAGAGGCAGCATTCCAAGCCAAACTGTAGCCAGCTTTATTAAAGATACTTTTCATAAACAATCATGGTATTTCAGGCAGGACATGGGCAGACGATCGTTAACAGTATACAACAACTTTCAAACTCCCTTCTTCAATGGACTACCAAAATCAGAAAGCCACTATAAAACCCAATGAAGTCTTCATGTGATGCTCTGAACAGGGGAAGTTTAGAGTGAGGGTTGACAGTTCACATTTAGCATGTTGTTTAACAACTTTTCACAAGCCGACCCTGACTTTCAGGAAATGAAATGAAAATGGCAGAATTATCCATCTGAAGATCCACGAGCTAAAAAAGGAACTCTTTTGAGGGACGCCATCTCAGTGGTGACACTGTAAAGTCCAGATTGCCTGACATACTGGGAACCATGTCTTGGGGGTCAGGTTCCAACAGGTCTCTGGGTTTAAGGGAGTCAAGTCTATGTTGAAGGCAGAGAGGGAGAAGAGGGCATAAAAAAATTAATTTTAGTTTTTTCCACACCACCTAGGGGTTTGTGCCCAGGCGGCTCACGTGTGTCAACGTCAAGGAACTCCTCCTCCTGGGAGCCAAGAGGAAGTTTCTCAAAACTAGAAGGGAAAGGTGTTTTTCCCGTGTCAATCTAGCTTTGGAAATATTCTATTAGTGACATATGCCCTTCCCCCAAAACAACAATGAAGTGTTCTGTGTGCTAACAACATAGCTTAAAAAAAAAGTAAAACAAAATTCTGCATTTTTATAAAACTTGATAAAAAATAGTATTTCAAACTGTACAGTCACCAGAAGTACACAGTTATCAAAAATGCACACACTTCACTTGGCATCTCCAGCACCTTCAGCTTTCTGTGCCTAAAAGAAAAAGATCAATACGATGTTACCACCTACAGGTTTGACACCATTTTCATTCACACCCCATCCCTAGCATTGCCGTTGCTCCCACACCCAAGTTCAGATTTTAGATCCTTCCAGACTCAGTCCTTTTTTTGAGGAGAACTTGGTAACTTTCCCTCTGGACCTCACTAGACAATTGGGGAAGGGGGCACGTTAGCATCAGAAGAGTTTATCCCCAGTTTCAAAAACTCTGGTGTAGCGTGAGCTTAGGACACAGAGCTCACACTACAGTGCCCGTTACTGGACAGCAGAGACTTCAGAAATCCAGAATGAACGCTAACGGAAAAACCATAAGCAAACTCTGGGCTGAAAAGCAGACTTGGGACGACGATACAGACGCAGAAGAAAGGTAATAGAAGCTTTTGGGATTGGTAACTGACGCAGCGCCAGCTTCGCGGAAAGTCAAACAGTAATTGTACCTGGTCTGTTTTGGCATCTCCGTTTTCTGCAGGGTTATTCCCATCCTTGCCGGCATCAGCTTTCCCCTTTTTTCCTTTGGGTACCTTCTCTCCCTTCTAGAAAGGAGAAAGCAAGAAAAAAAAAAGAAAAGAAAAAGAAAAGAAAGAGCATTTTTCCTCTAATTTCACCTTGGCAGGGTATGATCTGCAAAGTGCTGTATAACACAGCATTGTTTAATCAAAGATAACACACCCACAAACTATAAATTCTCCCCTGTTGATAAAAAACGGATCAAAAACAAGACCAAGTTATCATTTGCTGTGGTCTTCAGTATGCAAATTTTTATTTGGGTGTAAATAATAGAAGAAAAGAGTGCCTTGAATACCTGGGTTTTAAATGTACCATCTCTTGTAAACTGAGGACTCCCCTGCCCCGAACCTTGCTGTCCAATTATTTTTATCCCGATGATAGATTTCTTGATTAGAAAACCAGCACTACAAAACCTCAGGGATAAATAAGGCAAGCTATCAAAACAATTTAAAACATTCATTAACAGGGTCGCCAGTCTGCTGAATTAGGACACTGAAGGACAGGCCTCATCTTGTGAAAATGACCAATTCCAACATAATTTTAAGGCCCAGTCCAAATAACTTTCTCCTATCAAGTCTGTGTCAATGGATGAAATCGTTATATAGCAGAACTGTCAGCAACGTGGGACACCGCACAGCTTTATGAAACTCCCAGAAGCATCCTGGTCTCTAAGTTCCACTCACCTTTGCAGGGGCCTTTTTAGGCTTGGGCTCTGGCTTTGGAGGAGCAGGTTTCTTTTATTTCAGAGAGAGGAAGAGAACATTAGTATGACGGACCAAAGAAACAACCCACCACAAAACCACAGTACCAATGGCACAAAAGTTTCTCCTATTTCGTAAAGCCTCTGGGGTTGGCTTTCCTTTGGGAGTTTCCTATCTTCAGGAACCCATTTAAGTAACATACCAAGGTGTCCCACTTTGGCTACAGCCACCAGAATCACAGAACCAGCAAGTATCAATCAGTTGCAAACCCACCAGAGAGTAGCTCATTCAAAAGCAGCCACTAACCAACCCACGGAAACAAAGGAGATTTTTAATGCTTTTTAGTTTCAGGGATAAACAGTTTAATAGCAGACACTTACAGCAGATAACCTTGCAGATCTTCTCTGTGGCTATTAAAAGAAAAAAAAAGATCAGAAATAGTTAAGAAAAATCAAAAGATAAAAAAATGTTGTCATCAATTTGGTCTAGACTACAAGTGCAGAGAGCTTAGAGAAATTCAGAACTAGAGGTGTGATTAATTACCTGCAAAGGAGTCCCAAAGCTTTTTAAGACTCACCTCATCCTTCACCTTGGCTTTATCTCCTTTAGCATCCCCTTCAGCCTATGAAAGACAAAGACAAATCTTAAGAAAGTTGCAGCATCGAAGGCAATTTTCACGGACTCACTAAGCGTAATAGCCCTAAGGAAAAAAACTGAAGGGGGAAGTCTTGCACAGCACTTTTCCAGGACATGCAAATCTCCCGGTCTTAGCATCCCCAGCTCCTATGAAAGCGCCCGGAGCACTCAGCCTCTGACTGTTCCTCTGTGCAAGCATCACGCCTGAAATGGCCCAAAGCGCGCAGGAAAGGCGGGTGTCTGAGCCCCAGCCGGCCGGGAGCCTCCGCCGAGCCGCCCCGGGCAGCACGCGCTAAACTGCAGCGAGAAGCGCGGAGGAGCGCAGCCCGCGCCGCGGCGCCAGGCAGAAGCAACAGCTGCAGATGGTGCAAACAAACCCCTCCGGAGGCGGGGCCCGGGCGCCGTTACCATGGCAGCCGTCGAGGGCGGGAGACTGGAGGCGCGCGCAGCCGGGGGAACTCGTGGGCGGCAGCGGCGCGCACCGGCGCGAGTCTCGTGCGCCGGGGCCGTGGGCGGAGGCGGGGCCACACAGCGAAGCCCCGCCCCAAGGGAGACGGGCCCCGCCCCCTCACGGCGGCGGTTTTTTGGCGGCAGCGCGCTCCCCCGCCCGCCAAGCCCGAGCGCCCGTCTTCCCGCCCTTTCGGGTTTGAATTGCCCGCCCGCGGGGAGGGGAGGGGGNTGATAAAAAATAGTATTTCAAACTGTACAGTCACCAGAAGTACACAGTTATCAAAAATGCACACACTTCACTTGGCATCTCCAGCACCTTCAGCTTTCTGTGCCTGGTCTGTTTTGGCATCTCCGTTTTCTGCAGGGTTATTCCCATCCTTGCCGGCATCAGCTTTCCCCTTTTTCCCTTTGGGTACCTTCTCTCCCTTCTTTGCAGGGGCCTTTTTAGGCTTGGGCTCTGGCTTTGGAGGAACAGGTTTAGCAGATAACCTTGCAGATCTTCTCTGTGGCTCATCCTTCACCTTGGCTTTATCTCCTTTAGCATCCCCTTCAGCCTTTCTCTTGGGCATGGTGGCGGCGGCGGCGGGACGTAAGCGCTGGACGCGGGGATGCAGCGGCGCGCGGGCTTTGGCCGGTCCGGGGGTCGTTCTCGCTTCTTCTTCTTCACACTGCTCGGGCTCCGGGGGGTTTATAAAGTTTTTATAGCGCTGGGAGCCCCGGACCGGTTAGAACCGGATTTCACCTCCCGCCGCCGCTCATTGGCCCAGCTGGGGTCACGTGGGCGGGGTTTAAACTCACCTCCTCTGGAGGGAGTGAGGAGGGGGGTTCGGGGGGGAGGGCGCGCGAGACGGCGGC
>LNAC01000035.1:958896-974157 GCA_002007465.1 Ailurus styani | reverse complement strand
CCTAGGGGGTGGGGGCGCAGTGGGGGAGGCGCGCGTCGATGGCAATAAACGAGGTGGGGGGGTGCGAGTCGGCGGGCTCTGCGTTTCGGCTCCCGCCAAGAGCTGGCTTTTGCAAACTACCAAGTTCCTTCCACCTTATGCAACCCAGCTACCCACTTCTCCAAGCCATGCGACACTTAGGGCGCATCTCGGCCGCTCTCCTTCCTGTTCCCGCTGGGGGCCCCAGAAGAAGGGTTTGCGAGGAGGCCTGGCCGCACCGCCCTTCTCCGCCGGAGGCGGGAGGAAGCGCGCGGCTTGGAGGCACAGGCTGCAATTCCCAGGGACAAGGCTGACGCTGAAGTGGGGAAAGAGCGGGGAAGCCAGCTTGGCGCAGCCGGACGTGCATCCTTCCAAGCTGCCACTCCGAGGAATCCCTTCGTGCTCCTCACCTGGAAGGCGGTCGGCTCGAGGTGGGGTGGGGGTTCGAGGGGGTAGACTTCACACGCAGAGGTCCCCTTCGAGTGCAGTGGGGCAGGTAGGAGCTGTCCTTTCAGCACCCGTTTCTCAGCCGCCTCCCCAAATGCCAACGAAGCCCCCCCACCCGAAAGCCTGTCGAGCGGCTCCCTTCGGTCCCTGCATTCCCGGGCCTCGGAACCCCGCCACAGAATGATGGAGAGCAGCCGCCTAGGCCTACTAGCACTCCCCTCCCCCCACGCTCCACCCGCTCTGGAGACATCAAGCTCAGCTGCCCGCACCCCACGCGGCCACCAAGCCTGGGCGCTGCAAACGCAGCTGGCGAAATCCCTCCTTTCCACACTGGCAGGCTGGCTTCCTCTCACTTGCGGGAGGACAAGGAGGGTGGAGGAGAGCGACCGGGGATTAGGAAACAAGTAAAGGAACAGGTGTTGCGATGGCAAAAGGGCTCTTCCACTGCCCCCCCCACCTCGCTCGCCCCCAAAGCTGGGGATTCTGGAGGTAGCCGAGCGTACCTGAGGGAGGGCAGACGACTGCAGCGGCAAAACCAGGTGTTCTGTTGTACTGTTTGTAGACAAGTTTTACATCTAAGAAAGAATTTTTAAAATTCTATTTGAAACCCAGGAGAACACAAGAACACAGTATCCTCAAGTGGGGGACTGGCTCGCAGGGGAGAGGACATTCACATAGGTCCCACCTACTTTCTTGAGGCGAGGGTTGAGCTGGTTTGTACAGATCCTTCGGGTAGAAAGCAATCACGATGAGTCCCTATCCGCTATCTGTAGCTTCAGCACCTTGGCTGTAGTGGTCCCTGAGCCCCTCCCCATCCCACTGTGTACCTTCCCCAGAATACAGGACCTAAACCCAGAGAGAGACACCAGCTCCAATACTCATCTCTGCTGTACCCCGGTCATATTAGGGAAAGTCAGACACAGAACAGAGACAGGACTCAATAGCCAGGCTCACTGGGCAGATTCCGTTTGTTGCCTCCAGCCCCTCATTCCCGCCTTAATTGTAGGGCTCTGCATTATAGCCGCATAATTCAAGCCTCCCTAATTAAGGCTGTCAACAGCCCCATTGTAAAGCTGGAAAATGTACAGCACCTGCTCTCTGGGAACCCTGTGCCAGGGATTGGTTGTGGGGAATGCCAGGTGTGTGTGGGGGGCTTGCCAAAGGGTGCATTGATTGGCTTCTCAATCGTAGTGTCTGGCATTTCTGCCTGATTCTGGGAGCAGGGATGATGGCCAAGAGGTCTCTTGTGCCAGGTATCCTGGCACAGGAAGGGGAAGAGGAGACTGGAATATAGGGAAGTTAGGGGTTTAAAGACTTTGCTAGGAGCACTGCTTGCAAGACCCCACCGCTCCCCTAGAGGGAGGTGCTGGAGAAACAGTTTGCAGAAAGTAAAACGGGAAGACTGAGAAGAGTGGTGTTTGGCTGGTGTGAAAGGCTGGTGCTTGCTGCTCCGGGCACCTGAAGCAGAGCTGTTCAGGCAGACAGCTCTTCAAAGGCACTAATCCTCTCAGCAGCTCTGCAGCAAGGCCTGGCCAGGAGAGGTAAGGGAAAGGCTGCAGCCCTCGACTTGGCCCTCTTCTCCCTGCTGGGCAGCGCTGGCCCTGACAAGCTGAGACTCTGCCATGCTGAGAATAAATCGTCTCAGGGGCTACTTAGGGGGCCAGGTTAAGAACAGAGACGCCTTGGAGACTGAGGCGGTGGGAAGCTGAGGCAGAGTCCAAGATGGTGAGGACAGCAGTCAGTTGGGAGAAGTGCTTGTTTCTACGCTCTGGGTCCTGTGACGCGTTCCAGGGAAGGAGGCCTGTGCTGGATCATATTCACCAGGGCCTACGGGCCCTTCTGTTACCCTGTAGTCATGGAGGGGGCCGGTCTCTCAGGGGCGTGGAGCCTGGCCCCATGCCCCACAAGAGGAGGAGAAAAGCTTGTGTGGGCTGAGTCGACAATAGGTAATTGGATTGTAATCACCCGCCTGGCTTCCGCGCGCCATTGGGGGCGCTGAGCCTTTCAGTGAGCAATCAGCACTGTGTGGTGGGAGGGGGATAGAGATTCAATAGCAAATCCCAGGTGGAGAGCCCAGGGGGAGGAGCAGCAGATGGGCAAATTTTCTGTCTCTCCCTCCCCTTCCTTGCCCAAATAACGCTGGCTGCCTATTAGCTATTTACCAGCAGATCCAAGGTGGAGCCAAATCTTTTGTGAAAGTCGGGTAGAAGATTAAGGTGGATTGGTTTTGGGGGCTAGGGTTTGGGGGAGACCACCGCCCTGAAATCCTGTGTCTCGGAGGATGTGCTGGTAAAAAATAAAGTGCATCTAGGTGGCAGGGAACAGGCCGCGAAGACCTGGGGCTCCCTGCTCTCCAAACCTACTGGTGACCAGAGCTGGCTTTAGTGTACTTGTGGGAGACTCTCACCTCAACCCTCCCCAGGGGCCACTGTGCCAGGCAGTCCACAAGGTGTATCTATGGGCAGCAGACCTGGCTTCTGGGGCTCCCTTGCCAAGCAAAGGAAACACAATTCATCATTCGGCGGGAGGCGCCTTTCACCAAGAAAAGAAAGGGGAGTGGGGCCCTGGAGGCAGAGGGCAGGGCAAGGTGGCAGGAGGCCAGCCTCACTCAGACTGATGCAGTGCCCAGACGTGCCAGCCAGTCAGCCCGCTTGAGTTCCAAGGCCTGCAGGAAGCCTTGGACCCGCTCTTCCCGTCTGGCTGTGAGTTTGTGCAAGCGCGACCGTCGGAGCTGGGCGTCCCCACTGGCCTGGAGCCCCTCTCGCAGCAGCTGCTCCGTCACTGCAGCCTGGTCCCTCTCCAGCTGCTGCCTCTTCCGCTCCTCCGCATACATGTCTCGGGCCTTCTGCTAGAGAAAAGTGGGGATTGGAGTGGTGAGATCGTTTTTAGGAGTGAGTGGAACTGGGGTGGAGGCGGTAGGGGGTGGGGCACCCCGTGGGCCAAGTTAAGTGCAACGGTGGGGAGTCTGTACCAGATCGCGAAGAGCTGGGGAGTAGGTGTGCACGGCTGGCGCCCGTGAGGCAGGGGCCCCAGCAGCTCTGGGTCCATCTTGGTTTGTTCTGGGTGGGAGCCTGTGTCTTTCTTGAAAGTCTTCTCAGGCTCACACTTGGAACCAGGTGAACGTGGGTCTGACTTCTGGTTCTCCCACCAACTAGCTTTGTGGCTTTGGGCAAATCCTCTCCTAACCTCATTTCTTCATCTGTAAAGTGGGGGTTGTGTCTACCTTGAAGAGTGGTTTTAAGGATTAGAGATAATATATGCAGAACCCTCTCCCGCATATTAGCAGGCTCTCACACGGAAACAGCAATTTCACAAGTTACTGTCTACTCTCCGCCACATGGAAAGTCCTATTCCTGACTGGGGCACAGCCACTGCGTCATCTCCTTTGGCTTCCCGGGTCACTCTAAGGGTGCCATTGTCCCAACCCCCTCAACTATTTTTCCGAGTTTGGCTCCAGACTTGCCTCCTGTAGGGAGACCAGACTGACTCTGCCCGAAATGGTCCCCCTAAGAACATTGTGAGAAACAGCTTCGGCTCTCTTAAGCCACTTACTGCATTCTACCGAGTAGAACAGGTGTTAGTGTCCATAGTCCACTTTTCTGTTAGAAAATAAAGCATGTGAAGGCTGGCCCGAGTGCTCAGGGTTCCTGGAACCAGCTCTGACACCAGGGAAGCTCCCTTCCCTGACACCATTCACCTTCTCTGACACCACTGTGCTCCCTGGCGGCACTTCTCATTCGCTTGTGTTATCTTCAGACAAACCATAAACTCCCAGAAGGCAGAGACCGTGTGGCATTTCCTCTCTGGCACTTGGGTGCCCGGTACTGTGAAATACTCAACTGACTGACCAGCTGACCCTAGGAGGGCAGGGAGGAAGTCCTGGCGAGGGGAAAATCTCCCCGGAGCAGGACCAAGGCCTTGCTGTGCCTCCCTGATGTGCTGCCATCCCGACTGGCCATGGAGCCTTGGCACCAGAGCTCCTCCTCCAAACCTATTCCACGTGTAAGAAACTACACTATGCTGCTAACTTGGCATTCTACACCCTGTGACCCTTACCACATTCTACTTTGTAGTACGGTATTTGTTTACCTGTCTGTGTCCTGCTCAGCCAGTAAACCTGGATTGCTCTGTCTTCCCCCTCTAAAGAATATCTTACACATGCACATGCACTTGACCCTCTCAGTGGAGCTACTTTTTAACCTGCTGGAGACAGACATGGAAGTTCAGAATAGGCAAGTGATTTGCTAGGGTCTCAGCAATAAAGGTTTACTGCAAGGAAAGATGACAAATGGAAATTCTGGAAAATCCCTCCCTAGACTCCTATATGAACCCACACATTCAAGGGTACTCTTCTGCTAGGGTGATGAGCTCACACATGGAGCTATGAAGACTAGAAAGGTTTGAGAAGTCACTGTGAAGGCCCTCCATCTTGCTGGAAGGGCTTCTTCCTGGCCTTGGTCAGGAGGAACCCTGGGTTTTGCATATAGGACCTTACTAGGATACGATGTATAGGATATGGTCTCAGCAATCCATGTGCTTGTGGGCCGATGAGGACACAGATCTATACACAAAGTCCCATAATACAAGACAGAATGCTAAGGGTCATCAGAGAGGCAAGAGGAAAGGTTATGTGGCTCAAAGAAAAGAGACACTGTCGCTGATGAAGGTCAAGGAACAGTGATGCCCATGGACAGGCAGAATATGAGCTGGGCTTTAACCAACGGGAGGATTTGGATAAAGGTGGAGGTGTATGGGGGGAGGAGAGTATCAGGCAATGGGAATAATGGCAAAGACACAAGAAACTGATTGAAGAGCTTGACCAGGCCAGAGTGAGTCCTCTGCACAATGGGTGGCTTGAAGAAAAATGAATGTGGTAGCTGGCTATTCACGGTCTGCTGCTCTTCTCACCACTGCTCGTGGCCAGAGCTAAGTAGATAAATTCTGGTAGGACAGAAAGGAGGGAAGCACCCAGCCACAAAGGGAGAGAGCTGTTTAGTCACTGTGTGAGGCTCAGGCTTCTTCCGATGGCATCCCCAGACTCTGAGTGCTGGGCAGGGAGGCTACAGTCAAGGGAGAGCCTGGGCCCTGCCAGCCAGGAATCTGATTCACTATTAGGATGACAGAGCCAGGGAAGCTCCTCAAGACCCTCTGCCCAGCCCTCCCATTGTACAGACAGGACACTGAGGCTAGGGTGGGGAGGGACATGGCCTAGGTCACAGCAGGCTGAAGTTCCATTGGTTTCTCCACTGAGACAGCTTCTGGAGAGATCTATGGGCAATGTGTCTCTGGATAGGACCAGTGTGGGGAACCAGTGCATATAAATGCCGTCGGTCCAGCCTCCACATAGTCTGGCTCTACCACCACATTTCAGACATGGTCTAAGTCTTCTCAGGCACTCAGCCTCAGACAATCCAGGTTCAAGAAGCCCAAACAGTCAATTTCTCTCTCCCTGACCATACTGTCTACTGTCCCTGTGTAACAACCAATCAGGTGTGGGGGTATTAATAATTTCCTTAGAGACTTTTTGTACAGACCTTATGCCATCTTGGTACAAGGGCTCCATGGAGCGTGCTTGGATAAATGGGGCTCTGACCTATTCATCTAAAGCTCTCCTGAGCATTAAGCCTCTCTACTCTTGTTCTCTCCTCAGCAGAATTAGGGAGCAAGATGTAACAGCCCCTCCAATACATAAATCCTCCAATCCTCTGCTACACTCTCTGGGCCTGGAGAGAGGCTGTGGACACTTGGTTACAAAAACATTCATTAGCCAATGACAAGTCCTCCCAGAAGTTCCCGTTTGCCACCGTCAACGTGCCCGGGCCAGCAGCATGGGGATGCACTTTGGAGGGCTGCCTGAGACAGCTAAGCCTGCCAGAAACACCACGTACTGAAGCACCCAGGGTCTCCGTGCCTCAGGAACTGTACTGGGTCGGGACGAGAAGGATGTTCCGAGCCTACGGCTTTTCTGGAGCCAGGAGAACTCTGATGAAGAGCTCAGAGACGTACACGGGAAATGATACTGGTCACCATTCTCTGAAGACGAACTCTGTTCCAGCACGGCTCTCAGCACTTTTGCTATATTAGCTTCCTTCACCCCAGCACAAACCTGGAAGGCAGGCCTTTTTTTTTTTTTTTAAGCAGGCTCCATGCCCGGCGCAGAGCCTAATGCTGGGCTTGAACTCACAACCCTGAGGTCAAGACCTGGGCCGAAATCAAGAGTTGGACCCTGAACCCATAGCACCACCCAGACGCCCCAGGCAGACATTCGTATTGACTCCTCTCATTTTATAGATGAGGAAACCGATACTCTGCAGGGTGAAGTCACTGCCAGTCAGTCCCAGAATTAGCAGGATTAGCAGGCAGCGCCATGATTCAAAGTCAGGGATGTCTGAGACAACGGTTCAAGCTTTTAACTTTTCCTAAGGAGAAGACAGCGACTACCTGAAGAAATAAAGTAGAAATAAAACAATCGACTGATCCAGCCTCACGTTTAATCTCTGACAAATGCATCAAAGGAAGTTCAGTGGGAACACGTATCTTCTGAAATACCACTCTTACAGATGAGCTGGACCAAACACTTAGTATTCATCTCTGCCCGTGACTCCTCATGGACGTTCCATTCCTGCAGGTAGTTAAGCGAGGCTCAGCGGCTCTGCACTGCCCACCTCCCCCACCCACTGATGTTCTCTCTGTCCTACTGCATCTGAGTCAAGATTTCCTCCTTTTACCTGCCCCCATCTTCTACAGCTGATGGGGGCTCACCTGAAGACTGCCAAGATCCCTTCAGATACCAAGGTCTAGCCCCAAGCAACTTGTAGCTGAGTCCCTGCTTCCCTTAGCTTGCACTAGGGACACTCATCCCAGTGAGCTACTCTAGGTCTAGAAATCACCTCCCTGCCTTCTGCCCTGGCTTCCTGTAGGAACAGAGACACACTGTGCTGGGCTTAGATATAGAGTAGCTCAGATTTTAACAACGGCAATTTGGGAAATGGGATGGGAACACAGACACGGAAGTTGGAAACAGAAAGGCAGGAAACTGAATAAGGAACCATAAAGAGTCTAGTTTGGTCATGAGACAGGGTACATAAAAGGGAGGCACTGGAAAGACCAGCTCTCTGGTCTGAGGCCAGACTGGCGAGGATGTTGCTAGTCTGGAATCTACCCTTAATGCTTCTGCTGAGGTGCTAAGATTTCTAGAAACAGAGCTTTAAGGACTCCTGGGTAGATAAAGCCTGGCCAGGATCCCCAAGGGGACCCCCTGAAAAAGGGTTCAGGATGGTCAACATCTCTGTTATAACTTTGGTTTCCTCACTTTAAAAATGGTGGCAACAACCATGGTATCGACCTTCTGGCACTATAAAGAATCCATGTAAAGGATGCCTGACATGAGGTAAGAACTCAGTAAATGTCTGCAATTAGGATTCCCAGGTACAGAATGGGACTCTTAATACTTGTCCTCAAACATGTCCCACCTACCCCAAGAAATAGCAGAACCATCTTCCCAACCGTCTAGGCCAAAACCTACAGGTCTGGATTCTTTTTTTTTTTTTGCAGTCTAAGCCAAAAGCGAAATATATGTATTTTAATTACATATTTTTTATATCTTACACTATACAATCATACTATTTTCTGTCCAAATCTTGTTTGGTTTCATTTCTTAATATCTCTATGCTTCCCAATCATAAAAGCAACGTCACTGCAAGAAATCAGGAAATGATACCAAAATATGGGCGCCTGGGTGGCTCAGTGGGTTAAAGCCTCTGCTTTTGGCTCAGGTCATGATCTCAGCATCCTGGGATCGAGGCCCACATCCGACTCTCTGCTCAGCAGGGAGCCTGCTTCCTTCTCTCCCTGTCTCTCTGCCTGCCTCTCTGCCTACTTGTAATCTCTCTCTCTCTGTGTCAAATAAATAAAATCTTAAAAAAAAATGATACCAAAATACAAATTACGAAAAAAAAATTAAGCTTGGGGAGCCTGGTGGCTCAGTCGGTTAAGCAGCTGCCTTCAGCTCAGGTCATGATCTTGGGGTCCTGGGATCAAGTCCCGCATCAGGCTCCCCGCTCAGCAGGAAGTCTGCTTCTCCCTCTCCCTCTGTCCCTCTTTCCCTCTGTCCCACTGCCTGCTTGTACTCTCTCTCAAATAAATAAGTAAAATCTTTTTTTTTACCAAATAAATTAAACTATAATTCCCAAACTACTAACCACGGTTGGTGCTTTTCCTTCTGCATATTTCCATATTTAATGCACACAAGTAAGAATACCATTACATGAAAACATGCATACAATCTGAGGTCTTCCTGTATCTATATCTTCAAGACTTTTTTTCATTTAAGAGTAACTATTTGAGGGCGCCTGGGTGGCTCAGTGGGTTAAAGCCTCTGCCTTCGGCTCAGGTCATGATCTCAGGGTCCTGGGATCGAGGCCCGCATCGGGCTCCCTGCTCAGCAGGGAGCCTGCTTCCTCCTCTCTCTCTGCCTGCCTCTCTGCCTACTTGTGATCTCTCTCTCTGTGTCAAATAAATAAATAAAATCTTTAAAAAAAAAAAAAGAGTAACTATTTGATGAACATTTTTATATAACAGTTTGATGAGTCTAAGAGTTCAAAGTACAAGATTCAGGGGTGGACTGGCTGGCTCAGTTGTTAGAGCATGCAAATCCTGATCTCGGGGTCGTGAGTTCGAGCCCTACGCTGGGCAGAAAGTTCACTAAAAAAAATTCTTTTTAAATAAAAATTTTTTTAAAAAAGGTAAAGGATTTGTAACCTGGGTTTGATTCAAACTCGACTTCCTTACCAGCCTTAGGTATGGTACAAAGTGAGATTAATGACATTACTTTGTTCGGCATGTCTGGATTCTTAGTAACATTAATATTTGTACTCAATTTGTTTTACCCTCCGAGATCCAGGAGTTTCAAAATTACATCATCAACATTACCCGCTAATAAAAACCTCTTAAATAATGGTTAAGTTTCCTTTCAGTTTGTATTCTATTCTATCTCACTAAAGATGTATAGTCAGAAAACTATGTTCAGATAACCTGAATTAATTCTCTCTTCTAGGGGTTATATTATTAACTTTCACTTGTTTCTGTTTTAATGTTTGTTTTTCCCCATCTCGGTCCACTCAGCTCTCCCTCTCCCTACAGCCAGCAGCCGACCTCGAGGCACATCCTTCTACCTGCACAACCTAGGAGTTTGGTCCCTGACTGCTGCCCCCTGAAAATCCTGAAAAAGGGTTCAGGATGGTCAACATCTCTGTTATAACTTTGGTTTCCTCACTTTAAAGTAGTCACTATGATTGTTGCAAAATAAATCAGATCCTGTCATGCCCCTAATCAAAATTCTTCAGCTGTGTCTCCGTGGCTCATAAGGTCCTATATAACCAGGGGCCTAACTCACACCCAGCCTCATCTCACACCCTTCTCCCTCGTGCACCATGGCCTCTTTGATTGTTCTTCCAAGATCCGGACTTGATAACCTCAGTGTCCTTGCACTGCTGCTCCTTTTGTAGAGAATAATTCTTTATCACCAGATTTTCACACATCTGGCTGCTTCTTATCTTTTATACCAAGGCTTAAAAACCACCTCCACAGAAAGGCCTTCCCTGACTGCTCTATTTAGTACCTCTGGCTTTTTTCATTACTTTCTAGCATATCACTCTATTTTCTTCACTGCCTTATTACAGTCTGAAATTATCTTATATATTTGTTTACTTGTTTATTATCTATCTCAAGACTATAAGCTCCACAAAGGGAGGAATCTTACGCTTAATACAGTCCCTGACTCATAGCTGGTATTGTTTATGCAACGAATGAAAGTTAATTCCTGGGCGCCTGAGTAGCTCAGTGGGTTAAAGCCGCTGCCTTCGGCTCAGGTCATGATCCCAGGGTCCTGGGATCGAGGCCCACATCGGGCTCTCTGCTCAGCGGGGAGCCTGCTTCCTCCTCTCTCCTCTCTCTCTGCCTGCCTCTCTGCCTACTTGTAATCTCTCTCTCTGTGTCAAATGAATAAATAAAATCTTTAAAAAAAAAAAAAAAAGAAAGTTAATTCCTCTGACAGCCATGTAGGAAAGCCCTTGAGAAACCTGAAATTACTATAAAAGGCTTCTGAGCAGCCAAATCAGAGATGAGTATCCATACACCAAAGCTCATGCACCAACATACTCTGGACTTCAGAGCCAGTTTACTCTCACTTTACAGACCTATTTCTTTTCTTTTTTTTTTTTTTTAGAAGTACTTTTTTTTTTAATATTTTATTTATTTATTTATTTTGACAGAGAGAGAGAGAGAGAGATCACAAGTAGGCAGAGAGGCAGGCAGACGGAGAGGGGGAAAGCAGGCTCCCTGCTGAGTAGAGATCCCAATGTGGGGCTTGATCCCAGGACCCCGAGATCATGACCTGAGCCTAAGGCAGAGGCTTAACCCACTGAGCCACCCAGGCGCCCCTACAGACCAATTTCTAACAAGCTCTACTGACTGGTTTCCCTGCCTATAGCTGATTTAAAACAATAAATAGGATGAAAAGGAGGGATGCTGTCAAAATTAGCCATTGACGGTGGCAGAAAATGCTATGGAGGATGTACAAAAATATACAAGAAATCCCAAAGCCAAGTACTTGGGGCCCATCTAGCTTAGGACAAACAGCCCCACCCTTCAAGAGCATCACTGTCCAATGAAGAGCTTTAAGATGGCGGTTGCCATCATCATCATTATCAAGTGCCTGGTATATAATAGATGTCAATGATTATGTACAAGGCACATTTTGGGAAGTTTTCCATCAAAAAGGGTTGAAAAAAATTTTTCTTAAAGCAGCTTTGGTCATGTGGAAAAATCTGATATTCATTCCTCACTGATGGTGGATAATTGAGACTCTGCTGTTTTTCCTCTCACTTGAACAAAACTTCCTTTTTTAATTCTTCATATTCTAATGACCAAGCACATGACCAAAGCTTCATGATTTAACTGACTTATTCCAGGAGTTCTGGACTTGGGATTCATGGACAGATTCCAGGGGTTACGTAAACCCCCGACGTCTGTTTCAGTAATGAGAACAATTCTATCCAAAATGCCATATGTTAGAATGATCTGTGCGTTTTTCTAGGGAGATGGTCTATGGTTTCCATCAGATTCTCCAAGAGGATTAAGAAGCCCTTACTTAAATCATTATTTCCTCCTGCCCATTGTCTTTCTAGACTCAAGAAACAGCAGCAGCTTTGGGTTTAAAAGTCTGTGGCCTTGAGACAGTGACTGTGCCCTTCTGTTTCCAGATTTGGAAAATGAAGACACCAAACCTGTGGGATTGCTGGAAGGGTTAAGTAAGAAAATGTACTTGAAAACATCTAACGTACTAACCACCACACATACTACCATTATTATCAAGAATTCCAATCAGAGGGGCGCCTGGGTGGCTTAGTTGGTTAAGCGACTGCCTTCGGCTCAGGTCATGATCCCAGAGTCCCAGGATCGAGTCCGGCATCGGACTCCCAGCTCCATGGGGAGTCTGCTTCTCTCTCTGACCTTCTCCCCTCTCATACTCTCTCTCTCTGAAATAAATAAATAAAATCTTAAAAAAAAAAAAAAAAGAATTCTAATCAGATGCAGGTGACTCTGCCTCCTATTAAAACCTGTTTCAAGATGTGGTGATCAAAACTGAAAGAACTTCAAATGTTGGCAGTACATATTTTATATAATAGAAGACTACTTTGTTCTTAATCCCTTCTGGAAGAGGCTTGAATTTTGTATACTTCCACTTCTACGATCTTTTATTAGCTTAATACCATCAGGGGATGGCCAATCTCTCTGAGAAGTCTCCTGTGTTTCTGTGGCAAAGAGATTAAAGACATGTAACTTGAATCCCAGTTCTGCCTCTTATTGGTTATGCATCCTTAAAAAAGAATTTTGCTGTATTCACTTAACCAAAGTGGGGCTGATAATACCCAGGTCATTGGGATCTTGGGAGCATTAAATGAGATAGTACCTATAAAATGTTCACAGTGCTTGACATGTAGTGAACAAGTAGTAGCTACTATATTCATTAACATGCTTATTAGCAAGTGCCTCATATAAATACTGGTGGTCAATTGATGCTAACCTTTCCTTCCATCACATCCAGTCAGACTAGTGCTGAGCTCCTTCTTACCTGGAGCATGCTATCGTTCATCTGGTACTGCAGGATGGCCTCACAGAGGTTCCAAAATGTGTATTCTGGCCACAGAATGGGTTGGAACACCAAGCAGGAGTGGGAAGTCTGGGAAAGCAGGGGGAAGGAAGACAGGATAGTTTAGTAGCATGTTGCTGGAACATGTTCTTGGTTCAGGCTTCCAAAGAAGGAGCAGGCTGAGCACAACCCAGGGGCCCAGAGATGAGAGGGTCCAGGCACCCTGAACTGCAGCTACCACCGCTGCCAGCCCTGAGGCACCTGTGTCCAGCGAGGCAGAACTACAGCAAGACTAGACCAGCATTCCCACCAGGATTTTTCTAAGAGCCAATTTTAGGACTATGAAATAACATCTGGATTATGTTATTGGCTCTTGGCCCTTAGAGGTCATCTGGGAGACATGCTGTCTGATAAAAGTCAGCAATGAACAAATGGTAGCTGAGGCTGTTATTTTTAAGTAGCAGAGTAGGACACAGTGGCGAAGAGCTTGGGCTCTGTGGCCAGACTACCTGGCTTTGGATCCTGGCTCCATCATTTACCATCCATGTGACCTGAGGCAAGTTATTTAACCTCTCTGGGCCTCAGTCTCAACTGTAAAACTGGGTAATAAGAACACCTGGTTTTTAAGGTACAATGAAAATTAAACAAGATAATGTACACAAAGCAGTCAGACTACAGAGCTGGGTGAACCCTAATAATAATCACTAATGTAAGAATTCCTTTTGGAACATTCTTGACAGTCACCGTTTGATACTTTAGCAGTGAGGAATTCAGTGCCTCAAGAGGGCTGACTTTAGTTGTCAGATAGTTTGTTCTGCTAAACCAATGTCACCTTCCCTGGAACTTCTACCAAAATCTCAGGTCTTTTCTCTGGAACAGGTCTGTTTCTTCTTCAAAGTGACATTCTTTCAAATATTTGAAGGCAACATTAGAGCTACCTGTTATTTGTCCCCAAGGTTGTCATGACTTGTTTAGTTTGCCTTTGCCAACAAATGATACATTTTAAGGCAGCAGGGATTATCTTTGAGTTGGTCATTGCCATATTCCCAGCACACAAAGGAGGGACTCTGTATTTTTTTCTGAGAGAATAAGCTGTCACCATACCTCCCTTTCGCAGACCATTATCCTTCACTCATTCCTTACATGGCATGAGTTCCAGACTCCCTGCTATCTAGGTTGGCTGCTTCTGCTAAATCCTCCAGTTTACCAATGCGGTCTTTTATTTTAAAGTTCAGTGCCCGGAAGTAAACTTTCCAGACATGATCTGACCAGCAGAGTAGGCCACTGAACCAGAAGCTGCACATAATTTCTTTCAATATAGCCAAAGACAAAAAGTATCTTCAGTAGCTAAATCTTTTAAGACTATGGTCCATTAAAATTTCTGGAACTTGCTTCAAAGTGGAGTATCTCCAACCTCTCCTTGAACAGTCACGTGCTACTTAGGGACCAAGTTTACAGATGATGGAGATTTCCAAGCAAAGGCAAACTGATCTGGCTATGAGCTTTCAGGGGACCACTTACACAGGGGTAAGTGAGCTGAAAGGCAGCCGCAGGCCCCTAAGAAAGAGTCTGCATATAGTTTCTATCCCTTGTGGACTGTGCTTGCATAGACATGGCTGCTTTATCCGAAGGAGAGAGACCTGTAACTGCAATGCTGGGTTCTAGCCCAGAGGGGCTGGAGTACCTGGCAGATTACCAGGGCAGCAGCTTATGCTCAGGGACACAAGGCAGAAGTCCAGTGCTTGGAACAGGGGCACAAGTGAAGTTTTCACCACAGCTGGATACCCTTGATTTTCCTCTAGTCACTTCCGGGAGCAAGAACCACACAGGCCGGCAAAGCCAGGGATGGAAGAGGAAGGGACAGCACACGTTACCAGGCACAGCCTGAATACATTTCTCCAGATCCCCGCCCCACGTCACCCACGCCCCAGTTCTCTGGTGCCAGCACAGCCACGAGTGCGGTGTGCCCTACTAAATCCATCCTGTGGGTGCAATCGCAGTTTTCAGACTGACACAAACACAACGGTGGTTGCAAACTACTTACCTGCCAGAGCAAGAAGTCGCTGAGCCTCACTTCTCCCGAAGTCCGTATCAAGATGTCAGGATGCGGAGAGTGGTTGGTATAGAGGCACTTATCGAGCAGAGACTCAGAGACATCACTAAGGCAAGTGGGGAAGAGACAGAGGTAAGCACACATCTCTTTTTGAATTATTCTCATGGTGAACTCATATGTTAAGGCTTCCCAGTTTAGAGAACATCATTAGCCAATATAGGCGGAGGCCCTTAACATTCAAATGAATGTATAATTTTAGTCCTCACAATTACAAAAAGTATTCCGATCCTCATTTTATACATAAGGAAACGGGCTCAGAGAAGATAAATAACTTGCCCAAAGTCATTTCACTGCAGGCCTAAAACCAGACGCACCCACTAGAATGCGTCTTTAACTTAAAACATTTAAAAAAAAAAAAGGTTTTTATTCATTTGACACAGAGATAGAGAGTACAAGTAGGCAGAGCAGCAGGTAGAGAGGGAGAAGCAGGCTCTCCGTTGAGCAGGGAGCCTGATTCAGGGCTCGATCCCAGGACCCTGAGATCATAATCTGAGCTGAAGGCAGCAACTTTTTTTTTTTTTTTTTTTTTTTA